>JAWNNO010006498.1:0-112280 GCA_035044985.1 Lordiphosa fenestrarum | reverse complement strand
CAAGCAAAACCATACCGAAAGAGCAGTTAAAGAATGGATTTGAAAGTAGAAAGTGTAATTAATCGGATGAACGGTGGTCGAGTTATGAGCAAAAGAATGTTTACAGCAAAATACATGCCGAGCATAGACTTACGATGGTTCAGAGTTTAATACAGTCAGAAAAACAAGGAGATTCGGTTAGAAGGAAACACCTCACCTGCGTAGGATCAGCCCTCAACTCCATATAGTTGTCATCGAATTTTCCCTGTTTTATCTGTTCCAGTTCCTCTTCGCTTATAGAATAGTTCTCATCCACACACTCATTGGCATAGTAGTCATAGTATATGCCTTCGCCCGAGCAAGGCGGCACCGGTTCACACTGTTCCGTCGTATGGTTGTAGAAACTGCGCTTACCAAAATATCTCTCCTCACAGTTGAGTGGCGTACAGTTGCGAAAATAGTCCTTATCCCAATTCTGGCAATCCGTAAAATCTTTGCGCCTGCGCAACGTATGGTTATCGGGGTCCAGAATCTCAAAGCGTGTATCAAAGTGCAGCAATTGCTTGGTATTGGCCACCTCCTTCTGCGAGTTCGAAGTGCTGATAACGATGGGACAGTAACCCACACGATTGTATAGGGTCTTAGAAGAGCGAAAGAAGTTAAGGTAAGTAAAGTTAAGTTAAGTACCCACCACAGTGGGCAAAACCAGAGACACTGTCTCGCTTTTGCCCGGCTCAATCATGCCAAAATCACCACCATATATACGACCTGCATCCTTAACCAGCTCCCCCTTGGTGGTATTCAGGGTACAAGGGCCATCTGAGCTGACGACGAACTCCAGGAATTCCTTCTTCTCAGCCGTGATCTTGTTGGAAACGGTCAGATCTGTGTGAGAGTAGTGTCAAGTGGCTTGCTAAGTGGATTATAAAACCAAGTCTTACCAAAGATCAAACCAATATCATTCTCTTTGGGCACCCGGACTATTATTTTGGTAACGCACAGGGAACCGCAGATGCCTCGAATGTTGAGTACGAAAAGGTGAATGAGCAGCTGTTGAAACATTCTCACAATTCAAATGGATTCGTTTGAAATGTATGGCCAAGCTAATGTACAGATATATAACCAACTAGGGGCAGGCTACAAATATTGAAACATATTACATTATCAAAAACCGAGAGTTTGAGGCGTCTCGCTAATTTTTGTTCAGTTGCTCACTTACTTGATTCTTTTTTAAGTGACATCTGAACAATAAAGAGCAATTAAACAGCTAACTGAAACTTTTGAGAAACTTTAACCCTCCAAAGTTCCTGACATCAAAGCTGGAAATGGAACTACCATCTTATCCTTACATTAGGCTTGCTAATGACCTCAAGTTTTAAGTTTATTTTATCGATCTATCAAAAAATGTACCAATAACCGATTGTTGAGAGGCTTCTCGCTCATTTTTGTTCAGTGGCTCGCTTACTTGATTCTCTTTTAATTGATAGCTGAACCATAAAGATCCAGCACAAGCTTTTGGGAAACTCTTGACTAGAACTACTATCATACCCTAACTTTAGGGTTGCTAATGTCTTTAAGTTTTTAGGTTCTTCTAACCTTGTTGTAAGGCAAAAACTAAACAAGTTATAGGAATTTTGATGCCACATGACAGATTAGATATTCGCGGAAATTGATCAATTTATTTCCAACGAGAAGAACTAAAGCTATTTATTCACTTGTCGAAATCTCATATGAGATGGGTGAAAAATAAAACTCAAAAAACTCAATAGAGGACTTAGATAGGCCTCTTTTATTTCACCTTTTCATACACTTTTGTGCTTCTCAGATTGAGAAACTCGCATGAGATATAAAACAAGTTAAGATACAGCTTACGCTAGCTTTCTTTATCCTTGAAATATTAAAAACAAACAAGTCTTCCCTAATCTGAACCATTTTCGGAACGATCGGTCCTATGGAAGTCATACAATATACTCAAACGACCTTGATCAAACTACAAAATATTGTTTGAAAGCTTAAAAAATCTATAATAGCTGATTTTAGGAACGCTAAATATGAAAACAAAATAGTTTTTTCTCAAAATAAGCCATTTTCTTACCGATCATTCCTATGCCATCTTTCCTATTCGATTCTGAAAAAATTATATAAATGGATTAAAATGCATTTATTATTGATAAAGGCAGACTTAAGGATTGCTAATATTGAAAAGAAAAAGGATTTTCACACTAAGACCCAAATATATCATATATTTAGCCGATTGTTAAAAAGTTTTGCAAATCTGATTCAAGGAAGAAAGCATCTCTGAACCCAGAGATGGTAAGAGTTAGGGGTTTGCCGTGTATGGGTACAGTAGTAGTAATCAGTATTACTTATAAATCTATATATTAATACGCTGTCCATAGGAATGTTTGGCCCCCTTTTTAGCATAGTAAAACAAATTCAATTAACCCAAAATTCTTACCATCAGTCCCCGCCATTGCAAACAAAAACATTTAATTGCAATTGTTTATTTATTTATAACGAATTAAAGGCTGTACCAATACACACACGCGTAACACAGATAGGCGAGCAAAGCAAAGAAGTGCAACAACAATACTCAGTGCGCTCTCTGCTAAGTCTTCGCATAAGTGTAGAGAGTGACTCTCAGTGAGGCTCTAACTGTAAAATTTAGAGTGTAAAGAGACAATCGGCGGAGAAAAAACTTCTATGCGTGTTTTGTTTTTGTTTAGATTTACAGATTTACCGTTTCGGTAACATGCTGGTCACACTGAAATGCAACTGGTACAAATACGTGCAGCTGCCATAGGAAGGATCGGTCTAAAAACTAGTTCTAGTGAGAAAAACTTTTTTGTTTTTAATGCAAATGTCTCCAAAATGCGTATTTACTAGTTTACAATGCTTTCCCATGATTCTGCCAAGTTTGGTCGGAGTCGGACTTCTATATAGTACAGCTGCCATAGTGCCATAGAAAAGTAAGGTTGGAAAAATAGTCTTAGTAAGAAAAACTTCTATGTTTTCAATGTTAACCTTTTTTTAAATTGGCATATATCATTTTATATAACTTTCACTTGTTTCTACAAAGTTTTTTTTAAAATCGGCTGGCAATAGGTTATAGCTACCATAGGAAAGATCGCTCGAAAAACTAGTTTTAGTGAGAAAAACTTTTTTGTTTTCCAAGAAAACGCCTCCAAACTTTGTATTTCTTAGTTTATTATGCTTCCCACAAAGTTTGGTCGAAATCGGACATCTATATAGTATAGCTACCATACAAAGGTAAGGTTAGAAAAATAGTCTTAGTAAGAAAAACTTCTATGTTTTCCGTGTTAACCTCTATAAAATTGGCATATATTTATTTTATAAGCTTACACACATTTCTACCAAGATTTGTCAAAATCGGATGACTATATGTTATAGCTACCATAGGAACAATCGGTCGAGAAACTAGTTTTAGTAAACAAAACTTTTTTGTTTTACAAGAAAACGCCTCCAAACTTTGTATTTCTTAATTTGCTATGCTTTTCCATGATTCCACCAAGTTTGGTCGAAATCGATTAACTATATAGTATAGCTGTCATACAAAAGTAGAGTCAGAAAAGTAGTCTTAGTGGAAATGTACTTCAAATTAGTTAGAAAAACGTGCTTTAAGAGTATACAAACTTCGGCCGAGCCGAAGTTAACTTTACTCTAATTGTTCATTTAAAAAATGGTTCAGGTCTATAAAATAACACCCCAAATTTGGAGCCTTATTTCATTTGATCATTTCTGGCCTTATTTCATTGGTGACTTATTTCCTGCAGCCAAACTAAAGACATTCTTGCTCTTTTTTGTTCAGTTGCTCACATCATATGCCAAGCTCCTACTCATTCGAGCTAGAAACAGGGCTGCTAGAGGAGTTCTAAGCTCAGCAGGAGGTGGACGGATCACTGTGTATATTTAACAGTAGCTCATAATAGCTCCATAAAAAAATGGAATTAAGTTTGTCCCTGAACCTAACACAACTGATAGGTCCTTCGGCAACCAAAGGGGTTGTTGCTCATCCTCTCGCTGTGCAAAATGAAGAACGCTAATGGCTTGTAGTTTAATGAAGTGCAATTTTAGAATGCCAACCCTTGTGAAATTGCATCCAATGCAATTTATGTTTTAATCATCAAACGCAAGCCAATTAATCAGCCCGGCCTGGCCCCTTAATTTATGCGGCGGAACCTCGTCTTGAAGTGCCTGCCTCTCGAACAGGTCGACAGGTGACATTTCCCCAATGTGTTCGTTCACATTGCATATTCATAGTCGTCAAACTCGCACCACAGCCCATCCCAGAAGCATTCAGCTTAATTTATGCCGAATTTCCAAACTTATTTGACAGGAAATAATTAATTTGGCCCAAAAAGAGCGGGGCCAATTAAAATTATTTCGCTTTCATTACCCAATGAAATGGCAGCCCCGCCGGGCCCCAAAAACAAAGGCGAACAGCCTCAGCAGCAGCCACCACTGGCAACAAGAAGTTTCAATAATGAAATCACTTCGCACCATCTTGAAATTGCTCATTAACATTTTGTGTTTGCGATATCAACTTGTGAAAATCGGAGGCCAGCCTCCGGAGCCCCAGACCCAGAGGCAGCTACTTGGCTTTTATTTATTATGCCATGTTGCTGCTGCTGCTGTTGTGGCCGTCGTCTCTGCTGGCTCTTATTAGTTGGGTCAGTCCCACTGCGAGGTGTGAAATCCTGTCCGGGCGTCCTACTTACTTCCCTCTGCTGCACTCTGTGGCCTCTGTGAGTGCCTGGGTCGTGATTTGTCTGCCGAGTTTGTGCAAATGTGCAGAACGTACGCTCCAAAGGTCGTTCGCTCTTCACGCCGTTTGCTCAATGAAATTGACTCGGCCTCCACCAACTCCTCCAACATTGGCTTCGCAGATAAGAGTTAGGTCTTTGGCGTTGGACTTGGACCGTGTATTTCAGTAGCCATTCGATTTATGTTAAATAAGCCTGAAGGCGAGCTCCGTTTGTTGTAAAATACCAATTGCAAAACAACCACAACAGGATGAGGGCCAGGGACAGTGGTGCACGGAATCAAAACTGAAAATTGTGTGAGAAAATTTTACAAAAAATTTCGATAACTGTGGAACTGAAGACATTATTGCTAGCAGGAATTGGAATGTGTGCTATTTACCTTTCATTAAGGGTGAGGCAAGGAAACGGCCTCTTGGTCGTCTTCCATGTATCCAAAGATTAGAACCATCTACGTATATTCTTTACCGCCAGCTGCATCAGAGGAAAAACTTGTTTCGAAAATAAGTAGCCTACACATGTTTCAAATGTTCTCGAAATGAGCACAATTCAGCTCAACAGAGCCACTGCATAAGATGCATAAGTCGAAGTGCACTCAAAAAAATTGGTATCAGTATCGTGTTTTTATACCCTTGCAAAGGGTATTATAATTTTGCCCAGAAGTTTGCAACGTATAGAAATATTCATTTCCGACCCCATAAACTATATATATTCTTGATCAGGGTGACGAGCTGAGTCGATTGAGCTTTGTCCGTCCGTCTGTCCGTCCGTCCGTCTGTCCGTCTGTTTCTACGCGAACTAGTCTCTCAGTTTTAAAGCTATCAAGCTGAAACTTTGCACAGAGTCTTATTTTTGCACACTTCTAATACGTCGGATGACTATATCTCATAGCTCCCATAGGAACAATCGGTCGGAAAACTAGTTTTAGTATGAAAAACTTTTTTCTTTTCAATGGAAACGTCTTCAAACTTTGTAATCGTAGGTTTTATAGGTTTTTTTTATAATTCTACCAATTTTTATTAAAATCAGACAACTATATGGTATACCTGCAATACAAAAGATAGGTCTGAAAAACAGTCTTAGTTAGAAAAACTTTTCTGTTTTTAATGCTAGCATCCTACAATTTTGTATTTGTTTGTTTCACATGCTTTCACGTTATTAAACCAATTTTTATCCATATCGGATGACTATATCATATACCTCCCATACGAACGATGGGTCGGAAAATGGGAAACAGAGTATTTTTTGAATATATTTAAGCGAGCACTTGCAAGGTATAAAAACTTCGGCACAGACGAAGTTAGCTTAGCTTTCTAGTTTTTGGTATCAATAAAATCCTAGTGGGTATCAAATTGATCTTTTGGTTATTAATTTGATCCTAAGGATGTTCATTTGATAAGCAAAGAAATTAGTTCGAAAATTCGAAAAGACATGCTAATGCGAATTGGTTTAAATGTGACAGTACCATTTTTCTCCTACACAGAAAAAAAAAAAATATCCAAAAATGTATCCATTTGGGAGGGATGTGTCTGAAATATCCTTTTAATCATCCAACGGAGCTGAAAAATCATCCCAAGGATCATCATTTTCATATCCCTTGGATGATTTTAAGCTCCGTTGGATGATTAAAAGGATATTTCAGACATATCCCCCAAATGGATACCGGAAATCATCCTTTTTTTTCTCTGTGTAGTCATAAAACACATTTTTCTAAAATGTACATTAAAAGATATCAGCTTCTAAAATTTTAAACCTAATTGGTACATTTTACTTGACCAGATATTATGTTAGTTGGAGAAAACATAATATTAAAATAATACCAAAAGAGTGTCTATTGAAATATCAAAATGATAATTGCTGGTATCAAATTGATTCCAAAAAAATGAATACCAAAAAGTGTCAGCCTGAGGGTAGGAAGGTTTTAGAATAGCTTGGAGCTTACAATTATTATTTTTACTAGATATGGTATTTTAATTATAAAGAGTGAGTGTATAATGTATGGTATGACTTCCAATCTGTTCCGTTTATCCAACCCTTGACATCTTCGGTATTCAGCAAGCGTTGCTTGAGGTGCAGATTTCGAATTTTACTAGTAAATATGTCATGATTTCTATATGATTTTATCGTTGTGGTCCGATATGTTTTAAGTTACATATAGTTCGCAGCCGATCCTTTCCCACTCTTGGAGTACGACGATGCTACCAAATCGGCTTGCCCAGCGGTCCATTGAAAAGCCAGGCCAGGCTATTAACGAATCTAGCAATTGCTTTTTGGCATTGGACAGATATAAAATACTGGAACTCACGATCTGCATGTTCTAAGACGACTTTCCCACATCTGAGCCAAGCTAAACTGGCATTACGACATTACGAACGTTAAGGAAAAGTGACCTTAAATTTAGCGACAAGGGCGGACAACGTTAAGACGGAAAATTCGAACTCGACTCCCATTAAATTTGGGTAAGTTTCATGATAAAAGTTTTTATAAGTTTTTCAGAAAGAAGGCACTTACCATCGCCCCCTAACAAGGTATTTGTTTCCTTGGCTTATATGTCTAATTTGTGGGGAAATAAATTTTACAATTTTTGGGAACAAATTAAACCCTATTTTTAGACAGTTTTTTTTGCCTCAAACCAAGGTTAAAATAAACTTAGGTTAAAGTTACCTAAAAAGTTAAGATGATTGGTAACCTTAAGCTAAGCTTAGGCCAAATTACCAGAGATCCTGCAAGGGTATAAAAATATTCAAATTCTTAGCGGAACATAGCAAACGAGAAAGCTTAGCTAACTTCGTCAGTGCCGAAGTTTTTATACCCTTGCAAGAGCTCGCTTAAATATTTTGAAAAATTACTCTTTTTTCCCATTTCCGACCGATCGTTCGTATGGGAGCTCTGAGATATAGTCATCCGATTTGGACAAAAACTTGTAGAATTATGTAAAAGCATGAGAAACAAGCAAATACAAAATTGCAGGATGCTACCATTAAAAACAAAAAAGTTTTTCTAACTAAGACTGTTTTCAGACCTATCATTTGTATGGCAGCTATACCATATAGTTGTCCGATTTTCATCAAACTTGCCAGAATTATAAAAAAGCATAGAAAACCTATGAATACAAAGTATGGAGACGTTTCCATTGAAAAGAAAAAAGTTTTTCATACTAAAACTAGTTTTCCGACCGATTGTTCCTATGGAAGCTATGAGATATAGTCATCCGATCCGGCCGATTCCGACGTATTAGAAGTGTGCAGCAAAAAGAAGACTCTGTGCAAAGTTTCAGCTCGATAGCCTTAAAACTTGTCACCCTGATCAAGAATATATATAGTTTATGGGGTCGGAAATGAATATTTCTATGCGTTGCAAACTTCTGTGCAAAATTATAATACCCTTTGCAAGGGTATAAAAACTATCAAAAGTGCATTTAAAAGTGTGCCCGTTTTTAAACTCATTTGAATTGCCTTGTTGGTGTGACCATTCGTTTATTTGCATAAAGAACTTTTCGATAAATTGCTTTCAATTTCAGGATTTTGCATGAATGCCGTAACGTCCCAATCCCGTCCCGCAGGACCCGTTAAACCCGACTTCCGCTCCCATCCCTCCAAATTACCACGAATTGAAGCTTATTTTCGGTGGTTTAGGACACCTTATTGTTTTGTTTGCATTCCCCTTCTCCGGCAGCTAGTACCTTTAATTACAACCACTGTGCCTGGCCTGGCTGCAGCAACCGAGGCTGTGCGCAAAAAGGCTGCTGTGATTCACGCTTCAACGTCCTCCTCCTTCTTCTTGTCGTTTGCTGTGTTTGTCGTCGCTGCTGCATCAGATTTCTTAATTTAATTGGCTTTATGCAAGGAATTCTCTGGCTTTTGGCAAAAGTTTGTATAGACAAACTGTCTGGCCGGGTGCCAGGTGACCCTTTTGTACATACATATATGTGTACAGGTCGTTGTTCCTCCTGTCAAATGTGAGCTGTAACGTGGGAATGGTAATGGACGTGTAGCTTAACCCAAATAAGAAATCAATAAGGCACAGCCGAAGAAGTGCAATCCGTTGTTCGAGTTTGTTCATTATCGCGTGCAGCCCGGCCTGCATTTTGGGCACAAATTTGCGGTGCACTTCAGCCAGGTTGCAGGTTGCAGGTTGGAGAGAAGTGCAAGAAAAATGCCCAACATTGTGTGGTTGCCGTTTGCTAGACGACGTCTTCTACTTTGGCTGGTACATATAATTAAGTCATAAATTCAGTTTTTATGATTTTCCACAAAGTTATGAATTTATGGCATCCACTCGCACACACACACACACACACACACACAATTTGCGAAAAAAAAGGGAAAAACTGGCGGAAGTGCATTTAAATGCGCGCGCATACGAAATGGAGCTTGGCGAATCGGACCAACCAGCACACACGACGGCTACGCCATTGTTTCAGGTGCAAAACACAACCCCCACCCAACCCCCCATCCTAAATGAGGGCCTCGTAAATTTAACGCTTTTAAGTTTTATTTCTTTCACCCGGCACAAGCAAATTTGAATATTTATTGTTTGCTTTTTCTTATGCAAATGTGGCCAAAAAGAACTGAAACCCCTTTTTGGCGTCCCCATTTTGCGGCCTGTAACGAAAACTACACAAATTTGTTGCATTAATTGTACAAAATTGTGGCTCTGGCCTCCTCACTGGGTCAATTAGCATAATCGCTTTTGAAATTGCAACCCAAAACTCTGGCTGGCTGGCTGGAGGCGCTGCAGCCACTTGGACGTTCTGGTGAAGGGTGCGCGAGGGTCAGCCACAATGGGGAGATCTGGCCAAAACAGAAATTAATACAATAATTACAGCAATTACGTAAAATGCTCACGACTGCCCGTGTCATGGCTGCTACCTAATGCGAAAATAACGTCATTAATTTCATCGAGGATCCATTTAACTGCTCTAGGCACTCTACGATCTAGCTGCGTATCGGTGATACCAGCAACAAAACAAGAGCAACCCCTGATCGCAGAAGTGTTGCTGCACTCTAACTACCCTTTATTTTCGCACAAGTTCATCATCAATATGTCAATAAAGTCATTGTAATCAAATTGTATCGGTTAAGCTGTATTTTCACTTGGCGAGATCTTATATGAGATGGGTGAAAGATACCGAAGTTGGTTTTCAAAAAACTCCTTAGAGAACTCAGTTGTATTTTTGTGCTTTTCTCGACCTTCGGATTGAAATTTTAAGCAAAAGTCGTACAAGATCCGAGATATCCAAGATTAAGTGAATCCAATTCGTACTTGGAATGAGAAAATCTGGGATTGACCAACTTCTCACTCACTGATATCACGAATTTTTGTTACTTCTGTTTACACTTGTCCGATATCTCATTTGAGAACCTTTTATGAGATATCCGACAAGTGAAAGTACAGCTTTAGGTTTGGGTTACAGTCATCTGTTTTTATTTCGGTGCGGCTACGATTCTGTTATGTTAAGAGTTCGAAGAGCAATTGCAAAAGTATTACGGAATCACAAGTTGTAAAATTGTCTACAAAACATACTTGAAAGCTACATCAATTTTTATACTCTGTACCGTAGGTACATAGAGTATTATAAGTTTGTGCAAAAGTATGTAACATCCAGAAGGAAGCATCTCCGACCCCATAAAGTATATATGTTCTTGATCAGCATCAACAGCCGAGTCGATATAGCCATGTCCGTCTGTCCGTCTGTCCGTATGAACGCACAGATCTCAGAGATGGTAAGAGATAGAGGTTTGACGTGTATGGGACATATGCTTCTTATGTCTGCAGGCAGATCAAGTTTATTTTCAATTTTGGCCACGCCCCCTCCCGCCCCCGCAATTTAGAAAAAACGTCATATCTCCCACAGTTTTGAAGATAGATGGCTTGTTCCTTCTGGACATATTTAGTTATTAGAATAACTTATCGATCCGCCAAAGGAATGAAGAAGATCGGATGAACGGTTTTCGAGTTATGATCAAAAGACAAAATTTCTTGGTACAGAGTATGTTATAGTCGGGCTTGACCGACTTTCTTTCTTGTTTTTTATACTCTGTACCGTAGGTACATAGAGTATTATAAGTTTGTGCAAAAGTATGTAACATCCAGAAGGAAGCATCTCCGACCCCATAAAGTATATATGTTCTTGATCAGCATCAACAGCCGAGTCGATATAGCCATGTCCGTCTGTCCGTCTGTCCGTATGAACGCACAGATCTCAGAGATGGTAAGAGATAGAGGTTTGACGTGTATGGGACATATGCTTCTTATGTCTGCAGGCAGATCAAGTTTATTTTCAATTTTGGCCACGCCCCCTCCCGCCCCCGCAATTTAGAAAAAACGTCATATCTCCCACAGTTTTGAAGATAGATGGCTTGTTCCTTCTGGACATATTTAGTTATTAGAATAACTTATCGATCCGCCAAAGGAATGAAGAAGATCGGATGAACGGTTTTCGAGTTATGATCAAAAGACAAAATTTCTTGGTACAGAGTATGTTATAGTCGGGCTTGACCGACTTTCTTTCTTGTTTTTTATACTCTGTACCGTAGGTACATAGAGTATTATAAGTTTGTGCAAAAGTATGTAACATCCAGAAGGAAGCATCTCCGACCCCATAAAGTATATATATTCTTGATCAGCATCAACAGCCGAGTCGATATAGCCATGTCCGTCTGTCCGTCTGTCCGTATGAACGCACAGATCTCAGAGATGGTAAGAGATAGAGGTTTGACGTGTATGGGACATATGCTTCTTATGTCTGCAGGCAGATCAAGTTTATTTTCAATTTTGGCCACGCCCCCTCCCGCCCCCGCAATTTAGAAAAAACGTCATATCTCCCACAGTTTTGAAGATCGATGGCTTGTTCCTTCTGAACATATTTAGTTATTAGAATAACTTATCGATCCGCCAAAGGAATGAAGAAGATCGGATGAACGGTTTTCGAGTTATGATCAAAAGACAAAAATTTCTTGGTACAGAGTATGTTATAGTCGGGCTTGACCGACTTTCTTTCTTGTTTTAGACTAAAATGTTGACAAAAAATCTATTCTTTTGTGTCAACAAATCTAATTTCGCTGATTACCTTGATTAATTTCCAGCATTTTTCAATTCTTTAACGATATCCGTTTGGTTTTTATATTTTGGATTATTAAGTCCAGACATATTATCGTTTAAGCTGCAAAAACCCCATTTTTGAGTGAAGCTATTGTAGATAAGCTAGTATCAGTTTTCCAAATAATAATTTTGACAAACACAAAATGTTAAAATAAAGTTACAACTTACCTTAAGACGTGTACAAATTTTTGTTTTCATAAATTTAAGGGTCTTCTCAAGAAAAGTTCTTGAAAACTAGCTATTTTCCGGCCAACAGGTGAGCTCTTTCTGAACTGAACCGCACCGAACCGTTTTGCATCGAGATTCAGCAATGCTCAATGTAGCTGGTTCGGCTTAGCAGCTAGAATTAGCGGTTCTGTTCGCCGAAATCAAAAATTTGAGAAAAAATTCGGGATATCCAGAATATCCGGCACTAAATCAATCCCAAACGTGGTCAGAAGTTGGTCAATCCCAAATTTTCTCATTCCAAGTAACGAATAGGATTGACTTGATCTCGAATATCTCGGATCTAGTTCGACTTTTGCTTGAAATTTCAATCCGAAGTTCGACAAATAATCAATTTTTTTGACACAAGTTTTAGTGAGAAAAACTTTTTTCTTTTCAATGGAAACGTCTCCAAACTTTGTATTCATAGGTTTTCTACGCTTTTTAATAATTTTGCCAAGTTTGATGAAAATCGGACAACTATATGGTATGGCTGTCATAAAAAAGATAGGTCTGAAAAACAGTCTTAGCTAAAGAAACTTTTTTGTTTTTAAAGGTAGCATCCTGAAATTTTTTATTTGATGGTTTCACATGCTTTCACCCAATTCTACAAATTTTTGTGCAAATCGGATGACCACAACATATAGCTGCCATACGAACGATCGGTCGGAAAATGGTTCGTTGTAGGAAAAAGAGTATTTTTTGAAAATATTTAAGGCCCTATTCTCCTTCAGCTTGCTGTTTTTGGACCTTTTTTGAAAAAATTCTCATTTGAAAACGCAAAAAGATATTTGAATTTTGTTTTTTTTATTGAATTAGTAATGAATGAAAGAAAATAAAAAAAAAATTTTCGCCGCGATATAGGGGCTGTCCATAGATGATGGCACCGTCAAAGTTGGCCCTCAAAAAAAAAGGCATGGTGCTGGCGGCCACGATTCCGCCAGTTCTACTGAACCGATTTGGATGAAACAAAGTTTAATCGACGTAGAATTATCACCATTCTGGCCCGTAGTAAAATAAAAATTTTGCGATTTTTTTTGACAAAATGGCGGCCACTTGAAATTGACAAATCGAATTTGGACCCATTTTTTTGTAGTTTAGTGTAAAAAAAAAATAGTAAAAAAAATCGCCAAATTTTTATTTTACTACGGGCCAGAATGGTGACAATTCTACGTCGATTAAACTTTGTTTCATCCAAATCGGTTCGGTAGAACTGGCGGAATCGTGGCCGCCAGCTCGAAAAACGTGGTTTCGAGATAAACGCGTTCAAAGTTTGAAGCAACATAAAAACTACTCATTTTAGCAAAGACATGACCCCACAAAAATGGCCATATCTTCTAAAGTATTTCGAATTTCAAAAAACCCTTTTAGGGTTATATTCTTAAATGTCCAAGCTATAAAAAAATGCAAAAAAAAAGTCGAAAAAAATTTTTTCCTGAAAGAGAATAGGGCCTTAAGCGAGCACTTGCAACTTAACATCAAAGTTTTTCGTATTATATTTAATTCAAATTTTTTTCCATAATTTCATATTTTAAAATCAAACTTTAAGGAAAATTTTTTGAAAAATAAATTAGTCTATATAAAGTATATTAAATTTATTTATGAAAAATATTTCGTTTAATGTTGACCGTAGTTGACAACTGTCTGTGTTTAAACTGCGATTTGCTGCACATTCCACGCGCGTGTGCTATAGCTTAGTGGGCTGAGATGCTGACGTTTATGTACTGAGTTCAATTCCCATTCAAGGTAAGTGGGATAATAAACTGTGGTGCATTTTTATTGAAAAAAATAGTTAAAATCCAAGATAAAAGTAGTTGAATTTAGTTCAGTTTCTTATTTCTGTGTAAAATAAGCCCAAAAGCAACCCTTTCCACTCTTTCTGTGTGTCTATCCAAGGATATTATTAACTAACAACCAGCATTAAGTATTTAAAACTAACTGATTCGGTGGGGAATACCATTTAACCATTTCTTTTTCTATAAGAATGAAACAGTTAAATTAATAACACTGATGAGCCAAATCTTTTCAGAAAAAAAAACACTCCCATTAAAATCAACTAACGAGTGAGTACCTAAGCACCTACATTTAAATCGCAAATGTTCGTGATGATTTGAGTGTGTGTGTGTATGTGTTCACCTGTGCAAAGTAATAATTTTGAAATTTGGCTCAAAGCTGCAATTTCTTGGCATGTTTTGCATATTATCAGCTAATTTCGACTTTGAGATAAGCTCTCTCAACCTCGTTGCCTTGCCATGAGTGTAATTTATGCCTCGCCATTGTTGCTAGTTCTTTTGCTGCAACAACAACAAAATATTTATGCAAATTACAATTGCGCTTTTGTTGCCTTGCTTTTGCCCATATTTTATTGCATTTTCAAATATAATTGCGAGCTGAGCTTTTCCCATTTTTTTTCTTCTCCTTTTTTGTGTTTTGTGCCATTCAATTTGAGAGTTTTACACTCGCGATTTAATCTCGTTTAATTGCCGAGACTTAGGACCGACCGCTGTATGGGTATGCTGATGTTGTGGCCGGTTGGATTACAGCTGCAACATACAATACATAATTGCATCAATGCAAACTATGTGGAAAGAGCACAGCAAACGGGACTCCTTGAGGTGCGCCAAGTGATGGCCTGCTGCACACCTTGTAAGCGCACCCTTCCACTGCAGACGCGAACAGAGACGACCCCAAAGATTTTCCGCATTAATATTGGCAATTTTTATGAACAACAGCGGCGACGATCAGTCGCCAGGACAATTGCACCTGCTCACTTAGCGCACGCCGCTTGTCACAAGGCTCGTTGAATACCCACGATCGCGGCAAAGGATACTGGCAGAAAAATGTTGAGAAATGCATGTCGCAGTGAGTTGCAGGATACCAGTTGGAGTTGTTCGAAGGCAACTCGACACAGAGGAGATAAAATATGTAAAAACTATATGAAAATTGTGGTTGTGGTACGCGTTTGACAGAGATTGTATACCCATTAAGTTTATGTACACAGAAGAAACCAAAATAAGATGCATATGAAATTGATTTGAAATGGTAAATTTGATATTTTGGCAGGTTCTTTTTGAAAATGTGAAGTTGGAAATAGTATTACATTTCGAGACTTCAAGGAACATAAAGAAATATTTAAGTGCGTAATGCCTTCCATACCTTTCGTGCTTAAGTGCAAGAGGTCCTGAGATCCATTCCCAGTCAAGGAGAGGTAAAGTAAAATAAAACGAGAAAGCTAAGCTAACTTCGTCTGTGCCGAAGTTTTTATATCCTTGCAAGTGCTCGCTTAAATATTTTCAAAAATACTCTTTTTCACATTTTCCGACCGATCGTTCGTATGGCAGCTATATGCTATAGTCATCCGATTTGGCCAAAAATTTGTAAAATTCTGTGAAAGCATGTGAAACAAACAAATACAAAATTGCTACCATTAAAAACAAAAAAGTTTTTCTAACTAAGACTGTTTTCAGACCTATCTTTTGTATGGCAGCTAGACCATATAGTTGTCCGATTTTCATCAAACTTGGCAGAATTATAAAAAAGCATAGAAAACCTATGAATACAGAGTTTGGAGACGTTTCCATTGAAAAGAAAAAAGTTTTTCATACTAAAACTATGAGATATAGTCATCTGATCCAGTCGGTTTATGGCTGGAAATATTCAAGGGCCGTAAAAATTTACCTAAGCCCAAGTTAGCATTACTGAAGCTCCGATATTTTCCAACATTCCATAGCAAAAGTGTTAGAACCGGTTGGGAATTTCAAGAACAGACTCACTAAAGTTTTTGGAGCTATTTGCTATTTTGTGCTTTAACTAACAACTGACTTTAATTGAGTATTTCAGTACAAAATGTTCTTGATTCAAGAACATTGGTTCTTATTTCAATAATATTAACAGTAGTTTTAAGGTTCTAAGAATGTTTTGTCCTCAATTTAAGTACACTCAAAAACGAATTATACTAGAAATTGTATACACAAAACGGCATAAATTTTAACTTTTTTTTATTTGATTGTTGAGTGACTAGACATCAAATTAATAGAATCGGTTGGGAATTGTATGGAATAATTCGTGGAAAAACCTTCGTAGTTTCTGTTGCATATTTATTTTGGCTGGGTTGGGTTGGGTTGGGTATGTACTCAAGCCGAACCAATTTGTACTTTTTTTTAGTTGTTTTAAAGATAGTTTTAGAATTAAAGACTATTTCTTACTTTATAGTAGGTTCGGTACGATGGTTGAAACACATTGTAAACTTCAAGGTTCGATTTGCGGACTGTTTTCCAAGACTGTTTTTTTGAACCTTGATTCGCTTGAACAAAAGGGAATAGATTGACTTTTGATTAAGGAATACGTTGTCAATGAAATTTGTAAACCTTTCATAATATTCCTTACTTACTGATCTTATTAAATCCATTGGCTGAGATTTATCATTTTTTAGAAACTACTAAAACTTGTTTTTCTATACTAGCTTTTCAATCGAAAGATCAAACGCAACTGATACCTAAGTTGCTGGAAAACAAGTATAGTTAAGGCCATATTTTGTTAAGTCTTCGTTTTTATGACCTATCCAAAATGCTGTATAAAACGCTGTATAAAATGATACTAGACAATATTTGAATATTGTTTTCTATTGGATCTTACCAACTTTTCTTTTTCGCAATCAGACTTTGAGACATTTATAGTCGGACACTTGGTTTTATTTGTAAAAACTTTGCAGCCTTAATGAAGCTAACTTTTTACTGCTCTTACTTGTTATATAGATCTTTGTTTGAATTATATTTGAATCAAAAATCTTTCAAGAGTTACTAAATGCACTGGCTTAATTAATATTTCTATATGGAATGTTGTAGGATTGGAGATCTACTTGAATGAATGTTCAAAGCCGAGTAAATTTTATCTTGTTTTGTGTTTATACATAAATAATCAGCCACTCTTAGTAAGAAATGCAATTGTTAATACTAAAATCTACAGGGTATTTCCTATATCCCTGGATGTTTTGTTAATGGAAGAACTCAAGTTGAGAGAGTCAAAAATGTAAATTACCTGCTTCATGATCCGGTAATAATACTTGAATTACGGCTTATTAAATGGTACAAAATGCATTTCAATCCACTGTGCCTAAATAAGCTGAATTGAAGCAGAAAGTTTAGATGAAACGTCACGAAAAACCACCCACTCTGATTAATTTAAGCAGTTTCAATGTCAAAAGTTTAGACTCCAAGCGATAGAACTATTTTCGTGTTTTTTTCGTGGCACGAACGAAAACCAATTTAAAGCTCAGCCGGCACGAAATAAGCACGAAATGAGATGGTAAATTTGATATTTTGGCTAATATAATCGGGTATTTCAAATGGAAACTTGTAAGTTTCCAACGAATACTGAAGGCAGCCTTAAATTCAAAAAAATGTCTAGATCAGGGTTAACAAATTACTGAAACTAGCCGCTCCCTAGCCAATCACTTAAGTTTATTTGCAAATTGTCTCATTTAAACATTCAAACGCTTCTGATTTCCACCAATTGTCATGTCAATGGCAATTTGCAGTTGTGTCAGTTGTGGCATTGAGATTCTAATGAGAGTTGAGTGACGTTTTCTACATGCTCTGCCCATTTTCAGGCTATTTGATTTTAGCAAACAGCAGCGGCGGCAAATGTCCATCAAATGTCACGATCAAACGCTGCCTTGCAGATCAATCGATCGCTGCTCGATCGTTGGATAATTGCAGGAATCACGCAACCGGCAACCGGCAACTGGCAACCGGCAACCGGCAGAGCCGGCAATGGCGAATGGCTGGAAGTGATCACCTCCTCCTCTAGACATTGAATTTGGCACTTTCGCTTGACCTTGCCGGTGCTAGGTGAGCCCGAGCCGTGTTCAACCGCATTTTCCCATGTCCATGCCAAGAACTCATCAGCTTCAGCTGGGCAGCTGTCACTGGTGTCGAGGGCGTTGCCTCAACCACTGCTTATCCGGATTAACTTTATTTCTTGTATCTCGAAGTCCCTCCAACACATGGCCACAAGTGCTGGCTGTACCAACTCCCCTGGAGGGGGTTCAACATGTGCATTGACAGGGCTGGTCCGCAGCATCAGAAATTATGCTGCCAAGCAATTATTTATTATCCTGTTGCGCCCGCAGCCAGCGCCATCTTTCTTTTTTTGGCCTGTCCTCCTCCTGTTGCCCCGTACCCGTACCGTCATAATTCGCCTTCGATGTGCTCTTCTTGTAAATCACTGCCGGCCGCCAAGTCGCCATTTAAGTTGCATTCCCTCCACCAATTTTTTGTTGTTTCATAAATTTTCGTGGTTGTTTTTGTGGCTCTGGGCTACGCCTCGACCACAAGTCGTTTGCTGCCGCCTGCTGTTACCGAGATTCTTTACTAACCCGGCCGAGAGTGAGCCAGACAGAGAGCGAACCATGAGTGTCTCCTCCCATATTCCAGTGGTCGGTTTTTGCAACAGGGCGCTCAGATGTCGAGTGACAATTTGAGTGACTTTTTGTTTCAAATGCACACATCAAAAGTTTGGGACTAACATGGGAAATGTTTAGTTTTAATTTAGTTTTAGGCATAGCCGTTAAAGTTCGATTACGTTGAGTAATCAATTAGATTGTTATTAAAAAGAATTGTAATGATTATATGCAAAGAAATTTCTGATTACTATTTAAAACAGATTATATATAATCAAAAAATAGTTGGAATTACTTGCAATTACCAAAAAATAATCAAATATAAAGTAGTTAAAAGTAATTTCAAAGATTACTTTTGGTTATTTTCAATTCGAAAAACGCCATATCTAATCATATAATCAAAAGCAATTACAAATAATTTCAAATAATATCAAGTATTCAAAGTTACAAGGAATTTTAAGGATTACTTTTTATTATTTTTGATTACTTTCAACATTTTCACCATATATCCCATATAATCAAAAGCAATTATAAATAATTTCAAATAATATCATGTAATCAAAAGTAATTACAAGGAATTTTAAAGATAAATTTCGACTATTTTTGATTACTTTCAACATTTTCAAGATATTATACCCATATAATCAAAAGTAAATACAAATAATTAAGTAATCAAAAGTAATTACAAAAAATTTTAAAGATTACTTTCGATTATTTTTGATTACTTTCAACATTTTCAATAACCAAATTCCGAATAGGTTTTCGTGTAAACTCATTATAACGCTTAAACATAAAAAAGTAATTAAGTAATTCGACAAGTATTTCAAAGGTTACTTTTGATCACGTTTGAGTAAAATCGGAATTGCTTCAACATTTGAAACCGACAGCTCAATGCCAAAAGGACTCCATTCGTTAAAATAACGACCTGATCTATTAATCACAGACATTTTCCTTACTTTTCATAGAAAACTGTGGGATTTTAAGTACAAAAACTAACGTTTACACGAAAACCGACTCGGAATTGGGAACAGGTCCGATAATCAAAAGTAATTACAAATAATTTTAAAGTTAACTTTTGATGATTTGATTAATCATATATAATATCAAGTAATCAAAAGAAATTACAAGAAATTTTCAAGATTATTTTGGTTTATTTTCAACATTTTCCATCGGAAAAACTCTAGGTTTTTATAATCATATATAGCGCAAAATAATCAAAATTAATAACAAGTACTTTTAAAGATTACTTTTGATTATTTTGGATTATTTTCAACATTTTCAATTGGAAAAACTCCAGCTTTTAATAATCATATATAATAATCATAACTTTTGATTATTTGATTAATCATATATAATATCAAGTAATCAAAAGTAATTACAAGAAATTTTCAAGATTATTTTGGTTTATTTTCAACATTTTCCATCGGAAAAACTCTAGGTTTTTATAATCCTATATAGCGCAGAATAATCAAAAGTAATTAAAAGTAATTACAAATAATATACAGATTACTTTTGATTAATCATATATAATAGTAATCAAAAATAATTACAAGAAATTTTCAAGATTATTTTTGATTATTTTCAACATTTTCCATCGGAAAAACTCTAGGTTTTTATCATCATATATAACGCAAAATAATCAAAAGTAATTCAAAGTAATTACAAGTACTTTTAAAGGATAATTTTGATTATTTTGGATTATTTTCTACATTTTTAATGGGAAAAACTCCAGCTTATCAAGTAATCAAAAGAAATTAAAATTAGTTTTTAAAGATTACTTTTGATTATTTGACTAATCATATATAATATCAAGGAATCAATAGTAATTACAAATAATTTTAAGTATTACTTTTAACCATTTTTAAACATTTTAAGCCTTTTCGATTGGAAAAACTCGAAGATTTAATAGTCATTTGTAATAAAAAATAGTCAAAAGTAATCAAAAGTAATTACAAATAAATTTAAAACAATACTTTTGATTATTTTCCACACTTTCAATTGGAATAACTGTAGGTTTTTATACCTATCTACCATAACGATGTTTTACATATTGCAAATTAGTTGGTCGGCTCGCAGTTTCACTCTTCCCACTCGGTTGTCTAAGTTGAGCCCATCTATATAAGCTTGAAACCAACTGTACCAATTTGAGTACTTCCTTCAGCGGTTTGGTTCGTAAATGCTACGTGAACAAGAAAAGTAGGACAATTCTCAACGGTTCTCGCTGTAGCCGCACATTTCAGTTTTCAGTTCAATTTTAGCTCAGTTTTGCACGTGGCGCAGTAGACGGTCAATTTATTTAACAGCTTGCTGATTTGTTGTCTTTTTACAGTTGTTTTTCATATATAAACTCAATTTTGTTCGTCTTAAAGGTAAATTATTGACACAAAGAGATGATTACTTAAAGTTTAATATTTCCCAGCCAGCATTTTATGAAATTTCTGAATACATTCAAGTCTTTATCAGTTTTTTTATTAAACTAGGTGTAGCAGCTTTGTGAGGATAAATGATACACTTGTCGGGTAAAAATGTTGGTGGGCTTAAAATTTAAAAGATAATTTAAGCAAAAATCACCCTACTGAGTCTTTTTCGAGCACTTGTCTCGATAAAAATAAGACTACTAGCATGTGCGATTAAAAGATGCTCAAAATGTGATTGAAGTGCATCGAAAGACACTCAAAATTACCCGAAAAGGAGTCGAAACTGATTAGAAGAATGGTATTCAAGTGACTTTGCCACTTTCGCCCGACAAAAGTAACATGTATTAGACCGAGAACTCGAAAAAGGTCCGTGAAAGTGTGGTAGGGCAGATTTCCAACGTCGCTGGGTCTGTGCACTAGGTTAGGGGTTGCGGCTGCGCACAAGAAAACTTTAGGGTTGGGAAAGGTAACGAGGGGTAAAAAAAGCACGACTTGGTAGTTCTCAAATTGAATGCAAAGAGGAAGTTGCATATATATATTTCTCACTTCCGGGATGTTTTCGATAACTACAAACTACAGATATGAAGGTAATCTTATCGAACTAGAAGCTATTATTTTAAACTCTATTTACAAGAAGTTTGGGACGAGCGGAATGAAACTCATCTAAACAGTCCGAACATAATCAAATCCTTTCCATAGAAGCCAAAACATTCAATCCGTTGTGCACGCATCAGCTTAATACATACAGAAGTCAGTTTAATGCAGTTAAATTTGATGACAAATTACAGAACATAGCTCCAAATATACAAGCATACTTGCTTGAAGATTCACTGGTTAGAGTAAGTCAGCGTTGTGCCTTCTTTAAAACAAATTAAAAAGAGAAATAGTCGAGCAATTGCTGCAAATGTTACACGTACACAATGAGCTCATGACACGGAATTGTCATAAATTGAGAGAACTGACCATACAAGGCAGCTACAGTGAAATATTCACTATTGTTGGTGGATATTTTCATATAAGTTTAGATAATCATGAAGCTGGGTAAATGGGCGGTCAAGATCGAACGGATTATCATCAAGATTGATAGATGGGTAAATAGTCTTGTTTAAGCTTTTTCTTAAAAGATGTTGGTCCTTCAGTTGGTATGGCTTAGGATTCAAAGAGAATATTCCCAACTATGGCACTACCTTTCGAATCTTTTGAACGAGTACATGCAAAAATGTTTCCATCCAAAATTTCACCCTCCAATTCATTTCCTTATCTACCCATAATGCATCTAAAATGGCCCTTTATAATGTAAGTGCTAATCCGATATGACTTGCAGTGCATTTTATATCATTTTTGTTTCTTAATTCTTTTTTTTATATTTTGGATCCACAAATTTGCATTTTGCTTTATTGTTGAGTGCATAAAAAATTGCTTATACGACATTCGCGTGTTTGTGCCAAACCAAAGTTTTGGCCAAAAAGAAGCCGCCGCCGCCACCGCTTCGAATGGCGGCAGACGATGCCTGAAAACCCGAACTGGGAGTTGATGCATGGACTAGGCAATGCTTTGCTTTTGATGGATTACTTTTATAATTAATTGCAATTAAACCGCAAAAAACCAATGGCAACGGCTTGGGAGACCAATGCTGGTGCCCTACATGAGTCGAATTTTGTAAAAGAAGTAAGCCAATTGCTTAACTGGTGTTGAACCTATGGAATACTTTTAAATGTGCTGCTAAGGGTTGAATTTGTTATAATATCTTTTAGGTTTTAAGTTATTCTTTGTATTTGTATACTTTCTCACCTCTTCCTTACCTGTTTACAAACTTAAAATAGTTTGCATTCAGCTTATTCAACATTTGCTGAACCATCTCAGCTTTGAGAAGTCTATCAGGGTTATTGTAGTAAGGCCGCGCTGTTTGATTCTGCTTCCAAATGAAGACTCTTTGGGGACAACTTTTGCAAGTCAGTCCTACTTGGTTATCAGATCTGGTTATCAGATATTGGTACATATTATCAATGCAACCACAGCTCGAAGTCTCTGCATTGCATTAATATTGCCACCTCTGCGAAGAAGGTGGAAAGATCTGCATGACTTGATGATTTAAAGCAGCGGTGGGCAAGCCATTGTTATCTTATGACAACTGGCGCCATGCAGAAGTATAAAAATTGACTCGCTTCCTGGCGCCGTGATACACAAGGAGACAGAACTTAGTTACAGCGCGATCGAGACGACCCAGCAAACATTTTATAAAATTTTTGATCACATTAGAGTCATTTTCGAGCCCTTGGTCTGATCAGAATAGCCATAAGTGCGGTCATTTTCTGATCATAAATGATGCTTTAGTCGGGAGAAAATGGTACCCTAGACGCGATTCTTCTAGATGAGTCGTTTGTAATCCTTTCTTCTGACCAGTTTCGAATCATTTGAGAGTCTTCCTTTAGTCCTGTTTCACTCAATCACATTTTGAGCTTATTTATGAGTAATTTTCGAGTCTCTGTTAATCACACGTGATAGGCATTTCTATTTAAACATCAAAAGGGGTCGGAAAAGATAATTTTTATGAAAATTATCTTCCAAATGTTGGGTGCGTTAAGTCGGGAGAAAATGTTACGCTAGCAGCGACTCTTCATGAAGATTCATCTTTAGCTTCTTTCTGATCAACTTCGAGTCATTTTTGAGCTTTTTTAAATGGACTTGCACCCTTGCAAAGGGTATTCTAATTTTGCCCAGAAGTTTGCAACGCATAGAAATATTCATTTCCGACCCCATAAACTATATATATATAGGCGATTGTCCCTCAGTTTTGAAGCTATCGAGCTGCAATTTTGCACAGAGTCTACTTTTTGCTAAACGCTACTAATATGTCGGAACCGACCGGATCGGATGACTATATCTCATAGCTCCCATAGGAACAATCGGTCGGAAAACTAGTTTTAGTATGGAAAACATTTTTCTTTTCAATGCGAACGTCTTCAAACTTTGTATTCATAGATTTTTTATGCTTTTCTAAAGTTTAACCAAGTTTGATGAAAATCGGACATTTATATGGTATAGCTGCCATACAAAAGATAGGTCTGAAAAACAGTCTTAGTTAGAAAAACTTTTTTGTTTTTAATGCTAGCATCCTGCAATTTTGTATTTGTTTGTTTTACACTCTTTTACCTAATTTTGCAAATTTTTGGCCAAATCGGATGACTATATCATATAGCTACCATACCTACGATCGGTCGGAAAATGGGAAAGAGGGTTTTTTTTTTTTAATATTGAAGCGAGCACTTGCAAGGGTATACAAACTTCGGCACAGACAAAGTTTTTTAGTTTTTTGTTGACTCTGGAACGCGATGTGTATAGTATATGGCTGCCATCGATTGCTCGCCTGCTTCGGCGCTACTGCAAATCTTAACCTGGCCTGTCTTCAAATGAGTCTCAAGGTCACACTGCACTCGTAAAACATTTGCCCTGAAAACTAGAAATTCTCCTATGAAATCCATCATAAGGCGATTCAAAAATATTTTCTCAAATATGGAAAATTTTCAAAATTTCAGAAATTTTTTCTTAATTTTAAGGTGAATCGCCTTAGGACGGATTTCATAGAAGAATTTGTAGATTTCAGGGCGAATTTTTTTTATGAGTGTGGTAGACAATGTGATTATTAGCAAATTGTTGCCGTCGATTGTTCGCCTGTTTGGACGGTATATTCTATAAAATCACAGAAATAATAGTGGAAGAATATTTAACTGCTCCTCTTCCTACTATCAGCCTTCTTTGTGGTAAATCCCTTTTGAATAACTTCAAACAGTTTGTTAGTATGTTGAGCTAGCTCATAATCTCTTAATTTTTTGTGCCCACCACTGATTTAAGCCGAAAAATCGCCAAAGCCAGGTAACCAAATCCAAATACCTGTCACTCCACCTGTTAGGGTACATCCAAATACATTGTAACCAGTTTTTCTGATTTAGTTAAAACCTCGCTTAGTCAAAGAGCTAATTAAAAATTTGTCTGCCAATCGAGACAGACCGAAGACCAAAGAGCTGGGGGCTGGGGGCTGGGATTGTGGGTTGCTGGTGCTGAGTGTTGTAGAGCTGGTGCGCATAATTCCACCTGATTATTGGCGCCACACCTCGCCTTCGTCTTAATGAAAACTGGGCATGGGCATGAGCATGTCTGGTTGGTTCATTTCAAATTCGTTATGTAAATACAACCAAAAACGGAGAGCCAAGCATCCAGCTTGATTGACGTGGCGGCGGCCCAGCTGTTGTTCAGCGGAAACCGCAGCCTATTCCATGTGATGTGATGGTATTCCCGGTACCTCAATTTCGTTATAGATAATTAGACTCACATTTTGAGGCTTCATAACCCATCAAAAATGTTGTGGCCGCTTAATTGGTTCCTGTGCGGCAGAGTGACTAATCCCTACTTATTGTCAAAGTTTCCTCCAGCCAACACGCCCCCCCATGGTGTCCCTGTCGGTCGGTTGTGTGTGTAATTTTCTTGTTGAGAGATTTTCTATGTGAAGGTTGCGGCAATCGAGGCAAAACCACCAGCCAACTTACAATGGCAAATAATTTGCAGTTATGTGTTTTAGACCTGACATTGAACGTGGCCGTTTCCCAGCTGCACTTAACTTTTGACAAACGCTGACAGCCAAATTGACAGCCCTAGGAGTTCTCCGCAGAGTTTGTGTAGGATTGGGGATAGGGCGCGCCATTTTGAACACTAAGAGGTGCTAATTGAACTGGAATCGATTGATTATTCATTGCCCGAAAGCCCTTCTGGCCCGGTTCCATATTAATTTGTAACCACCGCCTTCGCTCTCGGACTGTGTGCCATTAAATCGCGACTGTCACTTTAGACCAACTTGATGACACGCACATGGGAACCAGCGCCAGCACCCAGCACCAGGGCATGGGTATCGATAACCCAACGGCCGACGGGGGGTGGGGCAGGGCAGGCGCATAAATTGTCTGCCTGCCAAGTGACGTCAGTCAGCCGGACTCTCCATACCATACCAATGTCGCGGTAGGTGCCAGGATTGCGTGCAAACTCACTTCTGGCCGGGCCAGAAGCAGGAGAACTTTTCGTCGCATCCAAATGCAAATAAAGCATTTCAAATGCAAAAAGATACGTTATATTTGGAATATGGCATACACTGGAAGAAAAATGGGGAAAAAGGATTGTGTGAGTATAGAAGGTGCAGTGCTGAATGCTGGGTTTATAACCTAAGTTGTCTATAAAATCCTGAGAAACTCCGAGTTGAACTACACCCAGAAAAAAGTAGAACGAATAACTTAAGAACAAACGCTCTTGAAAAAAAAATTATTCATTCTTGAATTTTAGAGTTTGGTCTTGAAATCGAGCTAAATTCGTTCTCACCTTGGTGCTTTTAGGCGAGGGGAATGAGGTTAAGAAACTGAGAGAGGAGAGCAAGCACATTTGAGAGAATAGCGTTGAGTCTGCTCATACAGTTTTGTCTTTCATGTGAGAGCGGGTGAGTGGGGAAGCTATTTTTGCACTCATATTGCTTTGGAATTCCCAACCAGTTATGCCATTACTGGCATGGAGAGACCCCTGTTCGACTGACAGTTGGCAGACAAAGACTTATGCTGCTTTGAGGTGTTGTGTTTTCCGCGAGCCGGCTTAAACTTGCTTCATGGTTTAACAATTAATATTCGATGAAATAAATTTAAACACAATGAAAAAAAACAATGGTTTTTAAATTGGAATCTGTGAAGCTCTTGATTTAAGAGTAAACTATCTTGAGCATCTCATGAGCTCTTGATGCTAAAAAGAACGTTCTCGGTTTTTGCCAATGCTTTATGCTCTTGATTCAAGAATGAGCAATCTTGAATTTGAGTATGTTTAGCACTTGATTCAAGAACTATTCTGATTGATATGAGAATGATTCGTACTTAGATCAAGTATTAAAACTCTTAGATCAAGAAAACCGTGATCAAAAATTCATACTCGGATCAAGAATTTCGCTCTTGAATCGAGAATTTTCACTCTTATTGAACTATTAATCTCGAAAATTCTTGATCCAAGTATGAAATTCTCTATTTTTTCTCTGAGTGTACACAAAATCCTTGGAATAAGTTCGTATCTCTCTTCTGGGATTGGGGCTATATTTCTGACCGTTTAAACCGTGGACTTAGCTAGGGTCTTGTCAAATCATTTTGATTTATTATACACAGATTCTCTTCATCAATGGGATTTAAGGAACCTGAACTTCGTTTGCTTGTACACAGAACCAGTTGATTTTTAACCTATTTTTTGCATCTTAGGTATAACATATAGTGATCCGATCTATATCAAACTTAGTATCAAACTTATAAAAAAAGCATAGAAAACGTATAAATACAAAGCTAAGATACGTTTCCCTCGAAAATAAAAAAAAATTTTCCATTTGGAATGGATATGTCTTTAATATCCTTTTAATCATCCAGCGGAGCTGCAAAATCATCCTAATGATCATTAGTTTTCATATCCTTTGGATGATTTTAAGCTCCGTTGGATGATTAAAAGGATATTTTAGACATATCCCGTCCAAATGGATACCGCAAATCATTCAATCGATATTTTTTAGTATCCTTTTTTTCTCTGTGTACTGAAACTAGTTTTTCGACCAAACGTTTCTACACTCCGAAGAAAAAAGCAAGAACTTTGTACTTGAATTAGGTACAAAAGGTGTCAATAGTAGAGTAAGCACGGAAATACTTGATTCAGGTACAAATTTCGTATATCAAGTACGATTTTTTAAAGCCCGATTAACTTGATCAAAGACTCTTACGAAATATATGAAGTATTATTCGAATTACTTAAAAATCTTTTTGATCTTACTTTTAGTTAATAATGGTCTTAGGTAAAGCCCGATTAACTCTCCAAAATAAATAAGAAAATAATCTTTCTTAAATTCTATTAAGTTCTAATATCAACCCCCAAATTATTCATTCATAAGAGTACCTCAAACAAGTACCAACTGCGCTGGGCTGGAGCCCTTGAAGTTCATCATTCCCAATTTATTCCCAATTTGTTTCAAAGACCAAGTCTCTGTACTGAACTAAAGAAGGCTGGAAATATTCAGGGACCTTGAATTGGCCATAGACCAAGGTACAATCACATCATTATTACAAATGTGTTAAAACCGGTTGGGAATTTGAAGCACAGACTCGATTAAAAATAGTTCGCACTTTCCGTTGCATACTTTTAGATCTAGCATTATAATTCTAACATACTTAGTACTTAAACTCAAAACTCGCTTCTCTAGACTTTTTATACCCTTGCAGAGGGTATATTGAAATTGTCCAGATGTTTGTAACGCATAGTAGGAATCATTTCCGACCACATAAAGTATATATATTCTTGATCAGCATGACGAGCTGTAAAGCTGTAAAGCCTGCAACGGTCAAGATAATCTTTATGGCATTGAGCATTTAGCTCATTAAAGCTAGAACGGGCAAGCACATTACATATCAGTACAACGAGGACGCTCAAGTGGAACAGAAACATCAAAAAGAGAATTCAAGGTATCGTAGAAAAGTTGTATGGCAACGTCAATATCTGTACAAGTGTACAGCTGAGACCAATCAGTATGAAATTTTAGGTCGTTAAGCTTTGAAAAGTCAGTTTTTTGAAAGCAGCGGGTTTTAACCTTTAAATCTCTAAGAGCAGAACATACACGAGAAGGCAAATCAATGGAAAGATCTAATGTAGGATGAAAAGGGTCCTCCGGAAGAATCAATGGGTCAATCCTAGATGCAATATTGCAGCAGGAAAATCAATCTGTTTATCGAGTTATGAATAGGGTTAACCTGTGCCATTGACAAATCAAGAAGTCCATCAATAAAGTCATGAGACTTCGAAGGTAAAAGCGCATTTGATTCCTCATTCCGGGACCAATTAATCTCCGGCAAGTTAAAGTTTCCAAGTACAATCAAAATGTCACTGTTTGATAGCAGCGACGAGACCGACTGGATGGCAGAAAGGTACGAGAAGTAAATTGTGCTATCGGATTGTGGAGGAATATATGAACAGGTAATAAAAACGGAAAAGTTGGAAAAAGTTATTTTAACACTTATAAATTCGATGTCATGGGGTTTTGAAAAATGTGTTAGTTCAGACGAAAGGCCCAATCAAAACCCCACCGCCAGCACTGGAAATGCGATCGCATCTATAAGTGCTGTATTTGATTGGAAAAACTGACGAAACAGAGATATCAGGCTTTAACCACAAAAGATATACTATCTACAAAAAGATTAGCGAGTTTAGACTTGAGACCTCGTACATTTTGGTAGGCAAGCAAAAGGTAATATATTTTCGAGGAGAATAGGTAAAGGAATCAGATCAAGTTCAAATATGGTGAAATGCAAATAATAACAAAAACAATTTTTATCATAATTAAATCATCAAAACTGACTTAATGCAATCTCGATCTAAATCAATTAAAAGCTGATTTGCACTAGGAGTGCGTTATGCGTTAATAGCCAACATTCAGCTTTTTTTTGGATGGGAAAAAAGATGATTGTTAGCTTTTAAACTATTTACTCTCCTAGTGTAGTGTAGTATAGAAACTGGTTCCAGCCGAATGTGAATCAGAAGACTGGTTGAACTATTTCGTTTTAAAACAAAATTTTTGTTACCTGTTTTCCAATTCGCAAATCTTTATAGTTTCTTCATCAAACTTTCCACCAGATCACATTTCGCTTTCCAGTTCAGCTTTAAGCATATTATTCATATTCTGAGAGTGCGTTTAGCCTTGAGATTACCTTACAAATCAGTTTTTCCCCTCTTTAGGAGTCTTAAAGGCTTCCCTAACTTCAGCCCCCGGGCTTGTTAACAAATTAGCCCAGAAAACACAAAAAGCAGAAAGGTTAAAGGGGTAAATTTGCATGCTCATCGTGGCTCAGATAACCATCGACATGTTCCGATCTGACCCCAAGGCTCTCTCTATCCCCCTCTCTTTTGCTCAGAGGGGGAACCAACAAGTGTAAAACGTTTGCAGGCAAATTGAGTTAATCGCAAAACAACATCATGAGGATGCCTTGAATGCAGCGGGTGGGGTGGATGGGGAATGGGAATGGAAATGGTTGAGATGATCAGTAAGCGGCGCTGGAGTGGCTTAGTTTTCACACAAGCAAAGAGGCGCCGACGCAGAATTCCACTTAAATACAAGTCCGCCGTATGGAACTTTCAAAACACAAAAAGTCAAGCGAAATTAATCTTCATTGGAGGCAATCGACAGGAGTGGGAAGGGAGATGAAAAATTAGCGCAAATGATTGACAGCCTAAATGAGAATTTAATGGTAAACTGTTGTTTCTTCTTGGTTATTTTCATTATTATTTTGTTTTTGTTGTTTTTTTTTCCTTTGCAGTCGAAAGGAGCCAGAGGAAGCAGAGAGATTCGCTATAATTTGGCCAGACATAACCCTGAGAGAGGCAGAGATGGGAGCTGTAAAAGTAAAAGCAAAAATTGATACAAAATTGATGGGGCAGCAACGATTTTCGTCTGAATTGGGGAAACCGTTATACTTGGAGGCTACTCTCAAACAAAAAGTCGCATACTAATGGTAGAAATTTGGCGATTTGATTCAATCATCAAATTTTCACCTTAATTTTTTGTTTTTAATTAAAAGATACATGTTCCGGTCTTCGAACAAACCATCCCGCTTGGAACTCAGACTTTAATTATGTTCTCTTTACTCTTTACTCCACTCAATTCGGTTGAGTGTTTGTTCGGCTCAACTACGAACGAGCTGTAATCTACTCGTACACTAAGACAGCGCTGCTGACAGAGATGAAGAGAAGAGAACCCAGAAAAGTGATTGTGTTGGTGGTCACGAAAGCCGATTTACTTGCAAATATATTCAATCAGCCAACTTCTGCTCAACCGCATGGCGAGTTTTCCTCAATAAGGCTGCTCTTAATCAACGCTGAGTTATGTTGCATGATTATATGCATACAAAACATTTTGGATCATTGGCTTATACTCAAATGCTTAGAATCTAGTTTTTTGTAGGGTGCTTAGTATCGAGAACTGAGCTTCGACTTCTGAGTACTGACTATTCAGGTCTGAGTATTGAGTACTAGGTCTAGAGTACCAAGTATTATATTAAGGTCTGAGTATCTGGAACTAGATATCAAGTACTTAGTACAAAGTCCATGGTAATAAGTCTTTAGAATCCAGATTTTTATATAGAGTCTTCAGTATCGAGTACTGTGTTTCTTCTTCTGAGTACGGAGTATCGAGTACTTAGAATCGAATACCACAATACTTAATACCAAGTTTTAAGTTCTGAGTATTAGGGTTTGAGTGTCGAGTACTAAGTATCGAGTACTGAATATTAAGGTCTGAGTATCGAGATTTAAGTATCGAGTACTTAGTATCAAGTACATAGTAATGATTCCTTAAAATCGAGTTTTTATACCATGCAGAGGGTATATTGAATAGAAGGAAGCATATCCGATCACATAAAGTATATATATTTTTGATCAGCATGACGAGCTGAGTCAATATAGCCATGTCCGTCTGTCCGTCCGTCTGTTTCTATGCGATTTCCTCCGTCAGTTTGAAAGCTATCGCGACCAAGCTTTGTCAAACTTTGTTGTATCAAAACCGGCCGGATCGGTTGGCTATAGCATATGGCTGCCATAGGAATGATCGGTCAAAAAACTAGTTTTAGTAAAAAAAACTTTTTTGTTTTCAAAGAAAACGACACCAAACTTTGTATTTCTTAGTTTGCTATGCTTTCCCTTGATTCCACTAAGTTTGTTCGAAATCGGACATCTATTGAGTATAGCTGTCATACAAAAGTAGAGTCAGAAAAGTAGTCTTAGTGAGAAAAACTAGATTGTTTTCAGTGGAAATGTCATCAAAGGTTTCAGTTTATACAATGAAACTCTATCTTTCTGCTTGCGCAGTGGATTTCGACGAGCTTGATCTTTCATGAGATTGATGGCCATTCAACCAGAAATGAGCTTGAGTTACTCGAATTCGGCCTGTAAATATGGTTTAAGTCAATTCAAAGTGCTTTTTAGTAATGTTAATGTTTAGTAATGTCTTATTATGCAATTTTTCCCTGAGTTTAATTCAGAGTTTAATTAAAGTTGGGCTTGACCTAGTTTCTTACTTGTTTTTGGTTGGAGTTTGGTGGGGCTTATTTTAAATTTTTATGGATTAAGTGACAGAGAAAAGTTGGAAAATTTACTTACACAAATGGGAGTAAAACTGCGGTTATGATACTGTAAAGTAAGCCTGAGGTATTTTGATGATGTCAATAGTGCTTAAGAAGTTGAACAATTCTGAATAATGTAACGCCATTTTCCGTGTCTCCTTCCTCTCTTCAATCCACCTAATTGCTGTACCGCCAACCGTCCACGAGAGATGGAGAACATAGCCGGGAAGGTGGTTCGAGTGTTCGAACCAATCAACAATGGCAAACAGCCGCCGCATCAACAGCAGCCAGCCAAGCCGTCGAAGCATCAATCAAATCAATTATTATCGACAATGGGAGAGTTCGTGGAAATTATCCGAAGTCTGCAGATGGAGCTGGATGGGTTCAGTGTGGCTTGGGACAGCGTCTCGACCGCCATTAATAAGCAGCTTTTGGCGGCGCATTTGTTATTTGATTGGTAAATTGAGATGCCGAGCAGTTGATAATGCCGACAACTCAGACGAATGTAAATGGCTCCAGTAGGTAGCCAAAAAGTCAAGATGGCGCACTGCGTCACGAACACAAACGGTCGAATGAAAATTACAGGGGGGAAAGCAACAAACGGCCCCCCCAAGAAGAGGGGGGGGGGGGGGGGGTGGGGCAGCGGCAGTGGGTACGGTCTAGGTACACCTCAGAGATGCAAGATCGCCACTGGCAGCCGCAAAATGTTGCGGCAAATCCAAAACAAACAATTCATCAAAAGCGGCGACAATTAAGCAAATGAAATGGAATAAAATTCAAATGAAAAATTTCATAAGCGCCAGAGTGAAGGGGGAAGGGGCAAGGGGATGGGGGTGGAGGAGGCGGAGTAGTAAGATTATGGGAAGAAAGAAGCCGCCGGACGCTTGATGAGTTTTTTGCTGCTGCAACTGCGGCAAAGATAAATTACCGCGCGCCGTTGGGTACAGTCATGGGGAAAAGTATGCGGACGCAAATATTGATTATATAATGGCTGGCATGGTAAAGGTTCGCGCTCTGCCTCTATTCGGCTCTCGTTCAGAGCCGAATGCTCTAAGCGTCTCACAGCTTGTGAGCTACAGCTTCTGGCTTAGAGCTGAGAGCCGCAATTCGGCAGCCGGGAGCACTAAACGTCTCACAGCTCGTGAGCCACAGCTTCTGGCCATAGCTCTAGGTTCGTGGGCCACAGTTCTCGGCTCGTGAGCCATAGCTCTCGGGTCGTGGGCCATAGCTTTCACGGCTCCCAGCTCAGAGTCGTGAGAAACAACAAGCCGAGAGCCGATTGATGGCTTACGGCTCTCGACGTAAGGCTCTCAGTTTAGAGCCAAGAGCCGAGTGCTATGAGCTGAGAGCAAGAGCTGGCTCTCGAGAGCAGCGAGCAAAGAGCGTTTCCGAGCCCTCAATATAACATAAAGTTTCTGCACAGATAAAAAAGGCGATACATCATCCATTAGAGCTGAAAATCAACCAAATGAAGTTAATTTTTCATAAGTTTTGCATGATTTTCAGCTAAATTAGATGACTAAAACTTCATTTGAGACATATGCAGTTCAAAATAATACAGCAAATCATACAAAGTATTTTTTGTGTGCTCTCTCACACACAGTTCTATGCTGTCTGCTCACCAAAAAGACAGGTACAAAATAAAAAAAAGCTCTCTAACACTAACAGCTGTGCAAATTGGTCAACATACATTTGCCCACCACTGTAGTCAAATGCACAGCCGAGAGCGGCGCGACATAAATCATTGTGATTGACAGCTGCTGACCACAAGAAGAGGAAGACGCAGACGAAGGGGGGGCTGCAGGGGTGGAGGAACTGCATTACTACCCGCAACTAAACTCATTTAAATGCCATTCCAATTGTCCGAAAACGAAAGAAATATATGAAACATTTCACGCGCTAATTACAGGGTGTCCAAAAACCATATTGAAGATGAGCGAACCGAGCTGGACGGACACAGATCAATCATACCAACTGGCCGGCTCCGGGTAATTGAAACAAATGCACAGCTGTTAAACGGAAATGTTCCTCCATCGTGAGTAATATCCAGTTGTCTCATCAATATAAATAAAATATTTATTAACAATTTGTTAAGAGCCATAAATCCCCACGCAGCAGCAGCTTTCGACTGCGCAAGCCCAAACAGCTCACCACCACCAAAGTCTCTCACCAGGATCGAGGAACGCTGATCGCCGATCGCCGATCTCCGATCGCCGAATCCGCTGACCGCCTGTGGTGCGGGTGGCGGCAGGCTGGGCATATTAATTGTACGCTTGTTCAGCAAGCTGGGCCAAGTTGGGCCAGTCGGGTGTCTGACCAAATTGCTGCTATTTATGTCCATAACTACCGTATAAACTTTGCCACAACAACACACAACAACACACACAGACAGACACACACATACAGGCCAAAGACAACAAGGCAAACGCTGAAATCAATATGTTGGCTAATAAATTGTCCCAGAATATTCATTAAATTATAAAAAAAACTTACTAAAATGTTGTGCATATGTGGCAAGAGAGCAACAGGAGCGGTTGACGACAGCCGCAAGGCAACAGGTGCGGGTCTTAGACAAGGATCGAGGATAGAAAGGTTAAGCCTAGTTTAAATTTAGTCACCGACTTGCATAATCTAATAGAAATAGAAATAGTATAAAATACAAGTCACGAGCGATTCACAAAAAATAAAAATCTCCTTAAGCACGACTCATGCACGTTATTTTGTAGGCGTTTTGCATCACTCACGAATCATGCCCTATGAACGAATGCGTCATGTTCAATCAAAATATATATCCTCAAAGATAGAGCTTAAGATAAATAAAAGTTAAGTTAATATTCTTCCCAACTTTTTCGTGCAACGTTTTTTGAAAATGTTTGAGCTACCCAGTCGGACTTTGTAGAATGTGGTTCCCAACAGAATTCCATTTTTATACGCTTGCAAAGGGTACTATAATTTTGCCCAGAAGTTTGCAACGCATAGAAATATTCATTTCCGACCCCATAAACTATATATATTCTTGATCAGGGTGACGAGCTGAGTCGATTGAGCTTTGTACGTCCGTCCGTCCGTCAGTCTGTCTGTTTCTACGCGAACTAGTCTCTCAGTTTTAAAGCTATCGAGCAGATATTTTGCACAGAGTCTTCTTTTTGCTGCACAATACTAATATGTCGGAACCGACCGGATCGGATGACTATATCTCATAGCTCCCATATGAACAATTGGTCGGAAAACTAGTTTTAGTATGAAAAACTTTTTTCTTTTCAATGGAAACGTCTCAAAACTTTGTAATCGTCGGTTTTATATGTTTGTTTATAAATCTACCAAGTTTTATTAAAATCGGACAACTATATGGTATAGCTGCCATACAAAAGATAGGTCTGAAAAACAGTCTTAGTTAGGGAAACTTTTTTGTTTTTAATGCTAGCATCCTGCAATTTTGTATTTGTTTGTTTTACATGCTTTTACATAATTCTACAAGTTTTTGTCCAAATCGGATGACTATATCATATAGCTCCCATTCGAACGAAAAGTCGGAAAATGGGAAAAAGAGTATTTTTTGAAAGTATTTAAGCGAGCACTTTCAAGGGTATAAAAACTTCGGCACTGACGAAGTTAGCTTATCTTTCTCGTTCATACATCTTTTTACGGTAAAAAGTCGCTACCTATTTTGTTTGGTATGATAGAAGTTGAAAAATGTGACTGAAATAGTTAATAATTATTGTTTTCTAGGGTTTAGAAGGCAGTAGATCACTTTAAGATGAAAGATTTAAGTGACTGGTTTTATTATTAACAGCGGGGAGAGTATCTCTCACACTAATAAAGGCAAGACCAGGGGGACACACACACACAAAGGCGACTGTCTGTTTCTACGCTGCCTCTCGATGTTTTTGCGCGCATTCTGCTTTGGGATTCCCAAACGGTTATGCCACCGCAGGCATGGAGAGACTTTAGAGAAACGTTCAGTTGGTAGGCATTGATCGCTGATGATAGAGGGTGGTTCCTCTTGAAACAGCTGTACGATCTACCAGCCTCCTTTGTGGTGTTGTGTCTCCGTTTAAAGTTATGCGAAAGCATTAACATGACCTCGAGCCGGCTAAAAACTGCAGGTTGAAAGATTTAAGTAACAACAAAACTCAATGCTCAAATACGTTCTCAAAAGAGCATTCATTGACGGTTTCGCGCGCGGTTTCTTGGGAACTATTTCTTCGGTGAAAAATAAGTATGAAATATGTGCCTATTTCAACGTAGTCTCCGATTTCCCTTGGTTCTTCTTAAATGCACCGGAGTCACAACAACCCAGCTGTGTCACGCTAACAGCAGCACATGATAACACTTCTTTGCCTGAACCTCCTTGTCATCAAACATTCAGTCACTGATAGTTCTTCCCACATACAACACTCTTGTTGTTTTGTGTTTTCATTGACTTTAAAAGGGTTTGCTTTTATATTCTTTCTTTAATTTTATAATTTCAAGGCGAATTGCCAGCATTTTCGAGAGTCTTGGAACTCTTTTCAGTTACCAACTTAAGCGGTATTCATTTCATTTGAGTGTTTGAGTGAGCACTAATTTTTAGTGATGCTGCTTTTTTAGGATGATGGACGCTCACGAAACACGCATGAATCACGGATGTTCAAGTATGAAACCGACACCGATAAAATCTTGGATCATTAATTTGAATACCAAAATATAGAGGAGAGTTAAATTTTGCAGTTCGTATAATTTATCCTAATAAAGGTCTTCAATAAGTATCATTCAACATGTTATTTTTTGCTTGAAACAATTCTAGTTGAGTAATTTGCCAAGCTGACCAATAGATGGCGCCTCTGCTGTGATCAGTTTGTTGTATAACAGCTATATTATATACTCATCCGATTTTAATCAAATTCGGGTTAAAGCAGATAATATAAATAGCTAGCAAGTTTTAAGATGCTAAAAATTTGAAACAAACTAATTTTCTCACTAATACTAGCTTCTCGACCAATCTTTCCGAGGGCAGCTTTACGCTATGGTCATCCGATTTGGACCAAACTTTGTACAATTGTGTGAAACTACATAAAATTAATCAATGCAAAAATTAAAGACGAGACCATTGAAAACAAAAAACTTTTCCTTACTAAGTCTATTTTAAAACCTATCCATTCTATGGCAGCTATATTATATAGTTGTTCGATTTCGAACCAACTTTGTGGATCTATGGAGAAGCATAGCAAACTAATAAATGTTTAGTTTGGAGACATATCCACTGAAAACAAGACTATTTTTCTATGACAGCTATACTATATAGATGTCCGATTTTGACCAAACTTAGTGGAATCATGGGAAAGCATAGCAAACTAAGAAATACAAAGTTTGGAGGCGTTTTCTTTGAAAGCAAAAAAGTTTTTCTCACTAGAACTAGTTTCTCGACCGATCGTTCCTATGGCAGCTATAACCTTTAGTCATCCGATTTTGACAATACTTTAAGGAATTGTGTGAAAGCTTTTAAAATAAATATATGCCAATTTAAAAGAGGTTTACATTGAAAGCAAAAAAGTTTTTCTTACTAGGACTACTTTTCGGACTCTACTTTTCTATGGGAGCTATACTTTATAGATTTTCGATTTCGACCAAACTTGGCAGAATCGTAAAGAAGCATTGAAAACTAGTAAATACGGAGTTTGGAAACGTTTGCATTAAAAACAAAAAAGTTTTTCTCACTAGAACTAGTTTTTCGATCGATCGTTCCTATCGCAGATATATGTTATAGTCATCCTGTCATCATGGCAATAGCTTTAAAACTGACCAAGGAGATAGCATAGAAACAGACAGAAGGATAGACGGGCACGGCTATATCGACTCAGCTGGTCATGGTGATCAAGAATATATATACTTTATGGCTTTGGAGATGCTTCCTTCTAGGCGTTACAAACATCTGGACAATTTCAATATAGCCTCTGCAAGGGTAAGACCAGAAAGAAAGTCGGTCAAGCCCGACTATAACATACACTGTGCCAACGAAATCATACACTAAGCCTAAATTTTGATGTTGCAGTAGCAGCTGAAAGCAGCGCTGCTACTGCGCTGCAGCAGCGAACAGTCTTTTGATCATAACTCGAAAACCGTTCCTCCGATCTTCTCCATTTCTTTGGCGAATCGATAAGTTATTCTGATTACTAAATATGCGTAGAAGGTACAAACCACCTATGGCTAAAACTGTGGCAGATATGAGGTTTTTTCCAAATTGCAGGGGCGGGAGGGGTCTTGGCCAAAATTGAAAATAAACTTGATCTGCCTGCAGACATAAGAAGCATATGATCCATACATGTCAAACCTCTAGTTCTTACCATCTCTGAGATCTGTGCGTTCATACGGACAGACAGATGGACATGACTATATCGACTCGGCTGTTCATGCTGATCCAGAATATATATACTTTATGAGATGCTTCCTTCTGCCTGTTACCTACTTTAGTACAAACAAAATATACTCCGCGTGTCCGCGGGCCCTTTAACTTATTGCCTTGATGTCCTCCCCTGTTAGCTTAGCGCGCGAAAATTTATTTTTAATTACGCAGCCCCAAACATGGCACAAACAGCGGCCGTTGCCGATACCAATCCCCCAAAAGCCCGACGCTCAATATGTATGTATGTCCCACAAAGGCCTGGAGCTTGGCACAGAACGCGGCTGGAGATGCGACTGGCGCTTGGAATGCTCCAAGGGTACCGAGAGAAGAAAGAGAAGAAACTTTGGCTGCATGGCAAAATTATGACATGAACATGAACGTAGTCCACATAATGATGTTATACAATACGCCATCTTAGCGTAAACAAGGCGAAATGCCGCACCAGCACCAGAGTCGCGACTTGAAACTGGCGCTTGTTGTGCGGACGGAGCAGGAGAAGGAGCAGACCGAGAGACATGTGTAGCATTCTCTGCCCAGGAGCTGTTGGCACGGCAACGCAACAGCAGGAACTTTGACATGGGGGGGACAGTTCCCGGTGGATGCTGTGAAAATTTGTTTGCAACCAAATTTATGGACTTTAAGCTAAAATATTTGTCGATGAGCTGCTGATTTATGAACCTCTCGCGCCGGCAAAGGTTAGTTTAGGAGCGGCAGTTCAACTCCGCTGGAATGTAACCCAGTTTCCGCTTTAATGACACAGAAACTGAAAGTTGCAAGAGATGATTTGCTGGTCTACAGCATAATGCTTGGTTCTTGACTGCCATTAGGCTAAATATAGCAATTACCTGCAAGCCAATTGCAATTCGCAAATGCCATTGAAAATGCATTTAGCTGGTGCGGTCGGAGGGAGGAGCGGGCAGGTTTAGTTGGCGCACGCACATTCATTCATTCATGTGTGTGTGGGAGTAGTGCATGTGACGGACATCCGACGGAGTTCAACCGTCAGCCGTTTGCTGTCATTTTCAAAATCAACGCAACGGAAAACGTTTGCCTGGGGGGGTAAGAAAAGTTCGAGGTGGACGGACAATGACAATGGCAACCTTCACACACAAAATCGTTCATTAAGAAAATTATGGATATGTTACGTGAATGTGGGGGGATGTTCAGAACTATTTGAGGTAAATACGGAAGGCAAAATGTAAAGCAAATTATTTGAAATTGGTCAAGAGAAACAACAGCAAGCTTGTGGTCCGAAAAACCTCTATTTCTGGAAGAGTTGTGATTACTTAGCCTTGTGCCCACCTTCTTTACAGTAATTTAGAGCACTGTCACGCGAGAGGTAGATTGTTCGCTGTGTTGAGATGTCGTCGGACGAAGCTTTGAGTTTGATTCCCACAGAAAGAAGTTAAAGTTATCAAAAAGGTAAGTATTTCATCAAGAAAAGAAAGTCTATCTTGTGCCCATTCTAGCAAGCTGCTTTGAATGCAACTGCATCCGTGACTTTTGGACCAGGTATCGATTATTATGCCTATCCTACGGGTATCCTTGCAGTTGTTATCGATAACCACACAAAATAAAAAAGAAAGTCGGTCAAGCCCGACTATAACAAACTCTGTACCAAGAAAATTATACGCTCAGCATAAATTTTGATGCTGCCGTAGCAGCTGAAAGCAGCGCTGCCACTGCGCTGCAGCAGCGAACAGTCTTTTGATCATAGCTCGAAAACCGTTCATCCGATCTTCAAGATTGCTTTGGCGGATCGATAAGTTATCCTGATAACTAAATATGTTCAGAAGAAACAAGCCATCTATCTTCAAAACTGTGGGAGATATGACGTTTTTTCTAAATTTCGGGGGCGGGAGGGGGTGTGGCCGAAATTGAAAACAAATTTGATCTGCCTAAAGACATAAGAAGCATATGTACCATACATGTCGAACCTCTATCTCTTACCATCTCTGAGATCTGTGCGTTCATACTGACAGACAGACGGACATGATGGACATGACTCGGCTGTTGATGCTGATCAAGAATTTATATACTTTATAGGGTCGGAGATGTTACATACTTTTGCACAAACTTATAATACTCTATGTACCTACGGTACAGAGTATAAAAACAGATTTGAAACATAAAAGGGCACATCAACGCTTTTGAAGTTTTGTTAGGAGAATATCATTTGATTTTGGGGGATAATGAAAAGCTTGACTTCGGGCAGGCGATATCCCAACGCCCTTTTATCAAATTAACAACACTTTTGGTCTGTTTTAAAGGTCTTAATGCTGTTGGAATTGTGTAAAATATTATGCACTATTCAGCATTCTGCTAAATTACAAACAGTTAGACGGGCTTTACACTGCGAAGCAAACTTCATGAAGTTTTTCAAAAAGCATGAAGAGTTGTAGTGGTGTCGCTTGCCCCTCTACGTCTCTTTCCTACAAATGAAAGCTTTTTCAAGAGCCCGTCGGACTAAACAAACATCATCTATTCCTATTTTTTATACTTTCACAATGGAAACAAAACCGAGATCGTTCAATAAAAGGAAGTAATGGTGCCAATATGCAGTTCTGCTGCCAATTCGAACTCTATTTCGCAACTTTTCGATAAACCGTGATATCGATGAAGATAAGAAGAAACTTCGCTGAGAAAAAAATCAATCTAAAACCTAACAAACCAAACAATTTCGGAGCGTTGAACTAATTAAGTGGCAGGTTAGATTGAGATTTGCGGAAACAATGCAGCAGGCGAGCAATCGACGCCAAAAAGCAACGCTGCAGCACGTGAGCAATAGACTCCACCAATTTGCCATACAAATCGCTTCCCAGAGAGCTGCTCAGATGGCAGTATGAGCAAAGTGCGAAGACAGGCTGTTGTTGAAAGGGCCAACAAATCGCTAGATTTTGCAAAAAGAAAATTTGACTTCTGATTATCATGAAGACAAGCGGTTACCTGGCGTGATGGGAAAATAGATCATAATTCGCGTTACCTTCTATTCGTATTTTGATCATACAGGTTTCTCGAGAACTATTGAACGTATCCATTTCAACTTGAGCTATTTGTCAAGTGACATATGTGCTAAATTACTTTTTTTGGCGTCAAGTGTTTGCCATCAAGGAATGGGCCTCGGTCGAAAATCGTGTTGTCGAAATTGGTTCATAAAAAGGTGAACTTTATCGGATGTTGCGCCCGCTGGAATTCAACCGAAACTTTGTGTATTTTACCGTTAAGTAATCTGAGGATACAGATGGAATAAAAGAACTCGCGTTATCCACCAAGCCATGTTAGATCGAATTCGTCGAAATCCACTGCGCAAGCAGAAAATCATGTCTCGTGAGATGAATATTAGCAAGAACAGCATGTTGAGCATCATAAAAAGTGACTTGAAACAAAAACACGTCGTTTTTACTTGCAAACAAGTCGTGCAACTTTCAAGAAGACTCCGTTTAAGCTCATAAGACAACAACGACTCAAACCGCGCTAAAAAATATTTACCGAACTTCATTTCTATGGATGATGACCTGAATCCATTGGACTACAAACTGTGGCTCGTTCTCGAGGCTATGGCTGGCTCTACTCGACGCCCAAACTCTGCTTCTCCGAGTCGTGGACTAATTGTGAGTACTAGGTACTCAAATTGCTTAAGCCTCTTCAAGCATTTCAAGTATCAGGGTTGCAAGCTGGTTCTGAACTGATCCGAACCGCTTATTCCAGCAAACCGAATCTACTTACTCTCAGAAAGATTGTTCGGTTCGGCTCGAAACTCTTTAGCGAAGAGTAGTTATAAGTCGTGAATCGCTTTCCTCTAGCCAATGATACTTATTAAATTGGGAATCTGCTGGACTACTAGATAAGATGCCAAAAGTTGAGAGATTTGAAACTGACTGTTCTAGGCCAAGTAGGTTGGATGCGTACGGTTTCCTTTCGCTATAATCTAGTAGTCTGCAGCACTGCTGTCACTTTACTTCTAAAGTTTTCCTAGTTTAGTTCAAACTTCAATCGCTGAAACGAAAAACCCTAGAGATTTATGGGACACCCCCGATAGAACATGATAGTCTAGTAGGCCTACATGTTAGTTGTTTAAAAGATGAATTTCTTTTCAATTTTAAAGGCGAACCATGATGAAATGCAGGACTACTTTACCGCTGTGTAAAGACAGCCTAAGTCTTCTGCAATTGCTCTCCGGTCTTTATACCCTTGCAAAGGGTATTATAATTATGCCCAGAGCCCCATAAACTATATATATATTCTTGATCAGGGTGACGAGCTGAGTCGATTGAGCTTTGTCCGTCCGTCTGTCCTTCTGTCTGTCTGTTTCTACGCGAACTAGTCTCTCAGTTTTAAAGCTATCGATCTGAAGTTTTGCACATAGTCTTCTTTTTGCTGCACACTACTAATATGTCGGAACCGACCGGATCGGATGACTATATCTCATAGCTCCCATAGGAACAATCGGTCTGAAAACTAGTTTTAGTATGAAAAACTTTTTTCTTTTCAAAGGAAACGTCTCCAAACTTTGTAATCGTAGGTTTTATATGTTTGTTTATAATTCTACCAAGTTTTATCAAAATCGGACAGCTATATGGTATAGCTGCCATACAAAAGATAGGTCTGAAAAACAGTCTTAGTTAGAAAAACTTTTTTGTTTTTAATGGTAGCATCCTGCAATTTTGAATTTGTTTGTTTCTCGTGCTTTTACATAATTCTACAAGTTTTTGTCCAAATCGGATGACTATATCATATAGCTACCATACGAACAATCGGTTGGAAAATGGGAAAAAAGAGTTTTTTTTTGGAAATATTTAAGCGAGCACTTGCAGGGGTATAAAATCTTCGGCACAGACGAAGTTAGCTTAGCTTTTTCGTTTCTATTATCTGTAGTACTTCTTTAGCTTAATTCAATTTTAGTCAGGAGAGCTTTTTCTCAAGTACTATGATAAATAGAGTGTGTAAGACGCACTCTATGCCGAAGGGCATTTTCCTAGAAACTTATAGACGAATACTGCAAATCCGACCACATAAACTTTGAACATTCTTCTAAGAAGTTTAAAGTTATGCAAATTTTGTATAGTTCGAAAAGTCACATTGCGACAGAAATCATAATATTTCATAATGTGCCTTTAGGCACCTTTGAACCGAACCGAAAACTGGATTCAATTAGCTCCAAAAACCATGTAAAGAACCGAGCCGCCATCTCAGAAACTATGTGAAACAGTGAACCGAACCATTACTTATTTTCGAGTGGTTCCCTGTAAAGTAGTAGCCGACAGACTATTTTCCCTGCATTTTGGTGTATTCGTGGTACAAGAATCAATTGTCAGCTAAGCGTTCCCCTTAAATCCAAAGTGGACGCTTCTTGTGCCAAACAACTGACATACTTTACAACACTCAACACTTGAACTTGCCTTTCCCTTTCCAAAACTAGACCACTTGCGTGTGTGGCACACTTAAAGACATTTCAATTAGGCTCTAACTCAATGGTTAACTTCTGTACAAGATTTGTGGTATTGAAAGCAGCTCCCATTGTCAACCCAAAAGTAACTTTACTCAACTGTTGTGACATGTACTTAAACCTAAAAGCCCCGAACGGAGATTAACAATTGTGTGCGACAATTGTCAAGTTTAATTATTTACTAATTGTGCCTGAATTATGAAGAACTGTGCCGCTTAATTGTCGGGCAATTAAAAATAAAATAGTTGTAGTTTTTTTGGGAAAACTTTTCTATGCCTTATTACATGGGTTACCAATTTGATACAGTAGCTGGCTCCGCCCACCAAGTCGTCGTCGCCGTTGTACGTGTATTCAGCCACCACCACCACCACTGGCAACACTGGCAACCGAAAACATGGCGTGGTTCCAGTTCCCATTTCGTTTCGAGTCCACTGGAAGTTGAGTGAAACTGTGCGACTCCTCCGTTTGCATTTTGAGCATTCAACTTCAACGCCTTCAAAGTGCAGACACACTTAGGCACCTCTGTGTTGTGTTTTTGGTTGCTGGACAGGGGCAAGAATGGCACAAAGGCATTGGCATATCAACAGCTACGTGGCTGGCTTTTGTTATTGTTAATAATAATTCTCTGCCCCCCTCTCGAGAATCGCTTAGCAAACAAATGCAGTAAGACGCACTTAAGTTGGCTAGATTCCATCTTTTAGATAAGCCCCCACTAGGGGAGAGTACGTACCTACATGGTGCACTTTTTGCAGGTTAATGCAGCGCAAATTGCTCATGTTCCCTGGACAAAGACAGCTTACACCTTTTTGTGGAATTGTGAGTGAGTGGGAGAGAAAAAACGGGGACCAAATTGCAAGTCTCGCCAAGAGTTTCGGTCGAGTGTGTAGGAAAATTGGGGTAAGACAAAGGCTAAAAGCATTCACTCCCTGTGATTTCAATTGTAATAGTGAGCCAGTTTTATGGAATGCAGCTGAAGGCTTTACCTGAGGGAGATGTTTAGTTTAGCTAAAGGAAAGGATTAACCGCACCGGCTCAAACCCAGAACTGTGAACCGCAACCTCCTTAGATATAACAGCTGAACCTGAATCTGTTCCGTAATCTAAGCTGTCGGCTCGGTTCAGCAATAATAGGCAGAAAAGTTTAATAAAAAACCTAGAACCAAATTTGGAAACAAAATCTTTGCCCCAAAAACCTCGAACCTGAAATTCTTCGAAGCTTAACCATTGGTAAATTATGGTTCGAGCCGAAGATCCTAAAAATTTTTTGGGTTTGCTGCCCTGTTTTAAACCTTTATTTATATTAACTACTAACTGAATACCAAGCGTCGCCCGGGTCCTTTGCAAGTTGAGAAAATGATTGATATAAACCAACATACCAATTTTCCAATCGAATGGTTTGAATCTGAATCGCATTTCAAGGGGTTCAAGTGGAGTCTTACCAGTCCAACCACCAAATATTAAGGTCTTAACTTAAACAAGAAAGAAAGTCGGTCAAGCCCGACTATAACATACTCTGTACCAAGAAATTTTGTCTTTTGATCATAACTCGAAAACCGTTCATCCGATCTTCTTCATTTCTTTGGCGGATCGATAAGTTATCCTAATAACTAAATATGTCCAGAAGGAACAAGCCATCTATCTTCAAAACTGTGGGAGATATGACGTTTTTTCCATATTGCGTTGGCGGGAGGGGGCGTGTCCAAAATTGAAAATAAACTTGATCTGCCTGCAGACATAAGAAGCATATGTTCGATACGTGTCAAACCTCTATCTCTTACCATCTCTGAGATCTGTGCGTTCATACGGACAGACAGACGGACATAACTCGGCTGTTGATGCTGATCAAGAATATATATACTTTATGGGGTCGGAGATGCTTCCTTCTGGATGTTACATACTTTTGCACAAACTTATAATACTCTATGTACCTACGGTACACAGTATAAAAACTTCAGAACTAGTAAAAAAATACATTGTTTTTAGATACCATATAGTACATAGACCAACCTTCAAGTTCAGTACCTACTCTGAAATGCATCACTTCTAAAACATTTCGAACCCAGTTCTGTCTGTAGCAAGCTGCATACCAAGTTTAAAGTTCGTATCTTAAATACCTGCCGAGATTTGTTTATGAACCACTTTTGAACCGTTTTTTAAGACAAATCATATGATTCTTTTTTAATCTACATGAATAAAATTTTCAAATTTATGGACAGATATACTGATCTGAAAACTAGTTTCTGCACACCGAAATACATACTAATTTGTGTAGTTGTTGTAAAAGTACTGTCCAGCTCATTATTATCCGACATTTCAAGTCTTATGGCTGGGAATCCAATTGAAAATTTCCGTTTTGGAGTTATGAAGTGAAAACGAGAAAGCTAAGCTAACTTCGTCTGCAAGTGCTCGCTTAAATATATTAAAAAAATACTTTTTTCCCATATCCGACTGATCGTTCGTATGGGAGCTATATGATATAGTCATCCGATTTGGACAAAAACTTGTAGAATTGTGTAAAAGCCCGAGAAACAAACAAATACAAAAGTGCAGGATGCTACCATTAAAAACAAAAAAGTTTTTCTAACTAAGACTGTTTTTTCGACCTATCTTTTGTATGGCAGCTATACCATATAGTTGTCCGATTTTGTAAAAACTTGGTAGAATTATAAAAAAACATATAAAACCTACGATTACAAACTTTGGAGTCGTTTCCATTTAAAAGAAAAAAGTTTTTCATACTAAAACTAGTTTTCCGACCGATTGTTCCTATGGGAGCTATGAGATATAGTCATCCGATCCGGTCAGTTCCGACATATTAGTAGTGTGCAGCAAAAAGAAGACTCTGTGCAAAATTTCAGCTCGATAGCTTTAAAACTGAGATACTAGTTCGCGCAGAAACAGACAGACAGACGGACGGACAAAGCTCAATCGCTTCAGCTCGTCACCCTGATCAAGAATATATATAGTTTATGGGGTCGGAAATGAATATTTGTATGCGTTGCAAACTTCTGGGCAAAATTATAATACCCTTTGCAAGGGTATAACAACAAAGCAGGTGTGCGGCCAACTGTTTGTATATCGATCAAAATATCGATAGTTTCATCGGGGCTGAGCTCGCGGTTAAAGTTGACCGGTGTTGAGCAGCGTTTAAGTTTGTTCCTCTGGTTACGCTGGACACTCAAATTCGGTTAAACTGCCTGTCAAGTTTGAAATTGGGCCTTATTCAGATTTAGAATTCAGTTTTTCTGAATATTTGGTAAGTTAGTCATTTCGATAAGCTCGCCCCTGATTTGGCGCTGCAACACCAACCGTGGGTCAGGACTATTTCGACCCTGGCGCATGCCAGCCATTAGCCAGCCGGGGGGGGGGGGTTAAGTCTTGTTACGCCTTTTTGGCGCCATCGGCTCAACTGGCTGGCCAAAACAGCAAGAAACAAACCAATGACTGCAATTTTCAAACGCGCCAAAATCACATTAATTAGCGTCCATGTAGCTGGCTTCAAATTGCTGTCCAAAATACAGAAATGGGTAAATTATAAATATTCTCACTCCAATTATCAACAAAGTTAAGCATACGCCTAGTTGCACTTTCAGCAAACAATTATGTAGGCAAAAACACAAAACTAAAAACTTATTTATTAAAACTCTATTTAAAATGCAAATTAAAGAGGCCCCGTCCACCCCACCCCCCAGTGGAAAGCAACTTTTCTCCTCAGCTTAATTGCCACTCGAGCAATTAATGGGCGGTCGTCGGTAGACAATAGTGGTCAGATGATTGCCGTTGTTGTTGTTCCCCTCCATTTAGGGAGCCAAGTGATAGGCGCTAAGCCAGATCTTATCGTCATGCAAATGTGCAGAAGAAAAGAAACACAAAAGGCATAATTCAGCTAATCATAAGAGGCCGTGTCGAAGTTTAAGCAGGGTTACACTTGCCAAACTCCGCTTTGAAAGTTTCTGTTCTTCGCTTTGGCCTGTTTGCGTTTCTCTCAGTGTGCCCGCTGCGTGTCGGCCTATGCTAATATGCCTGCGCCTGGCTGTAACTGCAGGGTCTCGCCATGAAAGAAATGCTTATTTTCGCCAGTTGAGAAAAATTAATTTAAAAAGCATTGCATTAACAGCCGCACAACAAAAAGAAATTAAATATAAAATGTGTAAATAATCACTAGACCGGGGGGGGGAAGGAGTGAGTGCAATGCAGCGATTCCCCGCCGTGTCTTCTGCTGTCCTCAGTGCATTTCATAAATCATTTTGAAATTATGACTTTATATGCTTTTCGCATTTTTTATACAAAAATTATTTACTTACTTATGCCGTCTTTCTGCCCCGGCAAGGTGTGCCCAATTGTATCTTTCATCTTATATTCATTTGGCGTGTCGACTGTGGTGCAATTTTATAAAAACTTTTAAGTTTTATTTTCCATTTTCCATTTTAATATTCTTTTTTTTTCTGCGCTTTTACGACTTTTTAATTGTGCTGCACTCGCCAAGCAGTCTCATTACGAATGCAAATCTAAATGCAAATGCAAAACTCATGTTTGCGCCCAGTGAAATTATGCTAAATGCGTTTTTAACGCTTTATCTGGAATTGGTCGAGAAGAAAAACTTCATTTGCATGACGGTTAAAGAAACCGTACAAGAAGTTGGGGTGGGTAAACTAATTGCTGGGGGGGGGGGGGGGGGGGGGGGGGGGGGGGGGGGGGGGGGGCCCAGATCAATATGGTGCCAAGTCACACGCAAATTTCTACTCGACCTCAATAAAAGCAAACTAAAAACAAAAAACTTTCTGTTTACCAATAATCGTAAACAAATTATGGCAATTAAAATGCTATATTTACATATTATTCTTACCAACTTCAAGTTATGGAATATTTCTCCTTCCAATTGATGACCACAACTCAGGAAGTTTCTGTAAATTGAGTCAATATTTATACAAAAACGCCAGTTTGGTTCATCAATTACATCTCCGGCTACTCGCAATTGTTTTGGTACTCGGTTTTTTGGTCATAAATAGAAAACGAATACATATTTTAATATTTATACCCTTGCAAAAGGGTATTATAATTTTGCCCAGATGTCTGCAACGCATAGAAATATTCATTTCCGACCCCATAAACTATATATATTCTTGATCAGGGTGACGAGCTGAGTCGATTGAGCTTTGTCCGTACGTCTGTCTGACTGTTTTAAAGCTATCGAGCTGAAATTTTGCACAGAGTCTTCTTTTTGCTGCACACTACTTATATGTCGGAACCGACCGGATCGGATGACTATATCTCATAGCTCCAATAGGAACAATCGGTCGGAAAACTAGTTTTAGTATGGAAAACATTTTTCTTTTCAATGCGAACGTCTTCAAACTTTGTATTCATCGATTTTTTATGCTTTTCGAAAATTTAACCAACTTTGATGAAAATCGGACATGTATATGGTATAGCTGCCATACAAAAGATAGGTCTGAAAAACAGTCTTTGTTCGAAAAACTTTTTTGTTTTTAATGGTACCATCCTGTAATTTTGTATTTGTTTGTTTCTCATGCTTTTACACAATTCTACAAGTTTTTGTCCAAATCGGATGACTATATCATATAGCTCCCATACGAACGATCGGTCGGAAAATGGGAAAAAAGTATTTTTTGAAAATATTTAATCGAGCACTTGCAAGGGTATAAAAACTTCGGCACTGACGAAGTTAGCTTAGCTTTCTCGTTCTAGATATTTTTAGGCAGATTTACCCTTGACAGCTACAACAGTTCCTCCAAAACACAGACACAAACGCACATTGATATTCATACACATACATGCACAATGTTAATCAGTGGTGGGCACCAACATGAAACAGAAGGGTGAAGGCTTTATGACTTCAGTTTTAAACTTGCATCGATCTCTGCGCAGCACAGATCCTCGGCTTGTATATGGTTGCTGGCGGACCGAGACTGTGGGTACAAATGTCTTCAAATCTTCATAAAAGTCCAAGCTAATGTGAAAAACTGGCTAATTTCAGCTTGTTTTAGCAGCCGAGCTTCTGCTTTGAGCTGCTCTATTTATTCTGATGTGTTCAGCAAAATTGCTGCCGTCGGTTGCTCGCCTGCTCTGGATATTCTACAGATCTCAGCTAGGCCTATCGCTTGACTTGTTCATTGCGCCATGCTTTCTGGTGTTGCGGAGTTTCAGAAGCACGCTAAGATGCAATGCTGCCGTCGATTGCTCGACTGTTCTGAAGTTTCAGCAGCTCTAAGATCCTTTTTGAGGGTTTACCTGTAATATTCTTCTGAGCTCCACTGGCGAATAAGTTTTTGACTTCTTATTACACTCATCTCTCTTGCTTTTTTTGAGGTTTGCGAAAAATAAGATTGGAAATTACGAATTTCCTGGCGTTTCCCAATCTGGCACCCTTTCAATCACACAGTCCATCCCTGAACTCTAAGTGCCACCATTCCCGTACCTGGGACATGCATTTACTTTTAAGTGCCGTGGCCCTATTTGAAATCGTTTGCCATTTGTCGGCTATTTGCATTAGCCACAGCAACACCAACCAAACTGGCATCGCTCCCTCCCTGGACAACGTGTGTGGGCGTTCCTCATATCGGTTACTTGCCAGCTAAAACCAAACGAAACCATGTAGTGGCAACGCTTCTCGCAAAACCGCAAACTTCCAAAACCAAACCAAACCTCAAGCCGAGTCAGTTTCAAACTCAACGCCAACTCCGACGCCGACTCCCTGGCTGACAGGTTGCTAATCGGTTAAATTAGCCATGAAAGAATGCACAAGTCATCGGGTTACCCGTCTTCGACTTACACCCTCGCAACGTGAGAAACTGTCATTTGGTCGGACGGAGCGCGCGTAGAGACTCTCCCCTCTGGGATCGAAGGCCTGTTGATTTATGACAGACGTGTGCCACTTGTGTTCGAAAGGGGGCGATCCGTATCAATATCAATATCAACAGGTTTGCTGCTGCTTCTTTTGACTCTGCGCCAATCTTGGTGTGGCGATCTCCAGTTTCGAGGTTCCGCGATTCTCTGCCCGTCGGCCGGGCATCTTAATCATTGTTATTTGAAGCCATTAGCCTCATCGCTTTGCTGCCGGTGTTTCGCCTGGCAATTAGGTTGACATTTTCGAGCCCGGCCAGAGATTACAGGGGTTATCATTAGGAGCAGTTTATTGAAAAACTTTTTGGGCACTGATTAATGGGTTGGGGCCACCAACGACAGGTGGCTGGGGGCTACGCCCTGTCCTGGATACGTGGCGGTGTCTGCATATATACATACATGCAGAAATACCGATTAAACGGTATTAATAGCGCAGCTGTCCAACAGGAAGCAAACTGATTTGTCCAATAAACGTCGCCCCAAAACCCAGCGTATAAATTCTCAATTATCGCCCACGCCCCCATATAGCCAGATCTGGAGTCTGCATTCGGAGTGTGCAATTTGCCACAGTTTAGGTGAGCATAAATAAAAAATGTTTGCCCTGGTCACCCGGGCCCCGTCTAAGACATCTCAGTTAAAAGGAAAGCTACAAGCTACACTTGGCGAAAAGTGGGTAAAATGTGAAGAAGTGCTCTTGTCGGACGATCAACTTGTTCTATTCAATCTCGGAGTGTTCAATGTTTGGGCACTTAAAAGATCAGCCTAGATCTTGTCCTTGAAAATTTGTCATTAGTTTTTGGCTAATTAGCTTCTCATTTTTGAGCCTTCTACAGGTCTGTGAAGTAATTACAAAATTGGGAAAAGAAGCTGACACTTTTGGGGTCTATTGTCATACCTTTGTTTTTACATGTTCCAACACTTTCTGTTGTTTTGTTCTGTTCTTCAAAATATCTTTAACATTCTGAAAAGAAAAATTCTAGAAATTTGAGGAACAGCCTAGAGTTATTTATAATATTCTCAATCTGTCTAGAACTTCCAGATAGTTCAAGAACTTTCTATAGCATTCTATAACTCTCTTTAATTCTCGATCTTTCTAATAGCTTTACAACAATCTAGAGCTTTCTGGAAATATTGATAACTTTCTGGGACTTTTTACAAATTTCTACAACATTCTACATTTTTCCCAAACATATTCTTCATCTTTCTAAAACTGATGAATATATTTAGATATTTCTATAACATTCTTGAACCTTCTAGTTATTTTGATAACAGTTTGATAATGTATTTAGATATTTCTATAACATTCTTGAACCTTCTAGTTAGTTTGATAACTATAACATTCTATAACTTTTTTGAAAATTTCTTTACCATTCTAGAACACTTCTCTATTCTATTCAATTTCTATAACATTCTAGAACTTCCCATAACATTCGCTATCCTTGTAGAGCTTCTCAACATTTCTAATTCATTCTAGAGCTTTCCAGAAACTTCTTTAACATTTTAGGACTTTTTACAAGTCTCTATAACATTCTAGATCTTTCTTGACATTTCAAAAACATTCTACAAGTTTCTAAAAAATATTCTCCATCTTACCAAATCTTCTAGAAAATCAATAGCATGCTACAACTTTCATCACATTCGCCATCCTTCTTAGGCTAAATAAAATTTAAGTACTTTATCTATTATAAATAGAAATTTCATAATTTGTATTTCTAGAAAATTCTATAGCATTTAGATATTTCTGTAAATTTCTATAAAATTCTAGAACTTTTAATAACTTACTCCATCTTTCAGGAACTTCTAGATAGTTCTATAACATTCTAGAACTTTCTAGAAATTTCAATAACATCATAAAACCCTCTATAACATTCTCGATTTTTCTAAAACTTCTAGTTAGTTATATAACAAAAAATAGAACTGGAACTTTCCTAAAATTTCTTTATCATTCTAGAACTTTTATATTCTATTCAATTTCTATAACCTTCTGGAACTTTCTAGAAATTTCTATAACATTCTACAACCTTCAGTAATTTGTATTCTCAATCTTTCTAATACTTCTAGACATTTCTATGAAATTCTATAACTTTGTTAATATTTCTATAATATTCAATAATTTTCTAGATATTTTTATAACCATTCCTTTAATTCTAAATTTTGTTTAACATTCTGAAACTTTTCAGAAATTTCTATGATATTCCTTGTCGCGGGACGCACTAAGTTATCGATAGTTTGAAGTTTGAATTAGGCGCTATGTTAGTAAATTTTGCTGAATTATGGATTTTACCCTTACTGAAAAGGGGCACACTGCTAAAGCTATATTTACGCCGCCATTATTTGTAGTTCGATCAGTTTTGTCATGTGGCTGAGCTAGGAGGAAAGATTGCGGTAAGAGATGATCTATGTGATTAGATAAGTCAAGCCTAAACCCACTTGTATACAGAATAAAACCCCGTCCCAACCCCAACGTTCCAACGCTACTACATCCTAACGTTTCTGCGGACACTGGACTCTGGTTAAAATTGCATGCTCCTGCTCCCAGTGGTAGCACCACAGTCCTATTAAGCTGCCATTACTCGCCTAACATTCTATTTGCTTTTATACATTTCAATCACAATTTAGAACTTGTCACCACATTCTAAATGATTCTAGTACCTCTGTTTAGCTCTATAACATTCATTAACTTTGGGTATAACTTTCCAGGAATTTTGAGAAACTTTAAGAACTTGCAAGAAATTTCTGTAATATTTCAAAGCTTTCTGAAATTTATCTAGTAAACTCCAATTTGGTAATTTAAGTCTTCAACTAGTTTTATAAGGCTCTAAATCTCGTTTGAAACGGCTGAAACCGGTCACGAACCCATAACCCATATACAATTCCTTATTATCAATATTTAGTTATGTCTCTGAACCACTTTTTGAACCGATTCAACCAGCTGGTTCAAAATCTAAACACCAAGTTTCAAGTTCATAGCTTAAATAACTTCGAAGTTAAGGCTCTGAACCACTGTTGATCACGGTTCGAGACCGGTTCTGAACCTTTACAGTATCCAACTCCATATTACTTACCTAGTTACTAAATTTCAAGTTCGTAGTTTATATACATATGTACTCTTAAAGACTTAGCCCTGAACTACTTTTTAACCGTTTTAACTACTTTTGAACCGTTTTTGTCAATTTTGAACCGTTTTTGACACTTTTGAACCGTTTTTATCAATTTTGAACCGTTTTCGACACTTTTGAACCGTTTTTGACACTTTTGAACCGTTTTAATCAATTTTGAACCGTTTTTGACACTTTTGAACTGATTTAACTACTTTTGAACCGTTTTTATAAATTTTGAACCGTTTTGACACTTTTGAAACGTTTTAACTACTTTTGAACCGTTCTGATCAATTTTGAACCGTTTTTGACACTTTTGAACTGATTTAACTACTTTTGAACCGTTTTAACTATTTTTGAACCATTTTAACCAATTTTGAACCATTTTAACCACTTTTAGACCAGTTCACAGATTTGACACAAGACGAAAGAATTTGCAATCCATGACAGATGGCAGTTTAAAAGGCTCATCTGGACGCCCTTCTACACATTGCATGGAAACTATTAATCACAAATTGGGTGCCCTTCGACTAGTGTTGATAGTTTCACAATTTCTGAAAGGTTTTGAACAATTTTTTCAACATTTTTGCAAAAATTCTCTGCCTACATTGATAATTTAAAGAAAACTCACAGGAAAAGTGGATACTTCAAAGCCCCGGAGGCACCATTGAAGCTTAAAATATCTGACTTGGGAAATCCTTTAAGTTCTCTATTAAATAAACTAAATTCTTTGAGCTATGGCCTGCAAATAAAGTAGAAAACTACTCACATATGCTAAAACCATCAACAAAATCTGATCGGCTGCAACCTGTTCTCAGGTTTTTCTCTCAGTGCAGTGCCACATAGCCCCGGCCAGTCATAGATTGAATCGTTTAGAACCCTAAATGCTTCGCAATGTGGAGCTGCTACACAATATTATTACTATTTACTTGGTTTTTTTTTTTGTTTTCCTTGTATACTTTTTTTTCGAGCCTGCGGTCGTCTTGCAAGTGATCCGAGAGGAGCAGGAAAATGCGGAAACGTGTCTGCATTGAGTCTTTAGTTGTTTGATTTCTTTTCGCAACCCAACTCCCCACCCCTCCCCACCCACTTTTGGTTTAATTCCTGTGCCTGAATGGTGTTTGCAATTGAAAATTGTATGCCTGCTTTTGGGTTGCACAAATCCATCAAGAGACGGTGGCCAGCGCCATCTACGAGTGTTGGGCTACCCTTGGGCGGTTGCATTAGAATGTTTGTCTGCGGTCCCTGACTGGCCGGCTGGCTGTGTAAACACCCACTAAACCGCAGAGTCGGCCAGCTTCGTCCATGGTTCATAAATCATCGCGATAGCAAATTACCGCTGCTGAAGCTGGCTGGCCAACAAACAAAGAGCCAAAATGCAGCATGGAAGTTACAAAAGATCAATCTTATTTGCGCCCGAAAAAAAAGGCAGCCAAAATAGCTAAAAGAGAGGCGCTTGGACGAGACGAGTCGACTCCGAGAGTCGATTAATTTGGAGGCGATTGCAATGCCAATATGCCAAAGACTAGCGACTCGGAACAACTTCTTTGCCAGAGTTGGGCATTTTGATTATTATTATTATTATTATTGTTGTTGTTGCTGTTTTTGTTGTTGTGGCATTACCAGTCCCCCCGTCCCCTGCTGCTGCTCCCCAAGCTAAACAAACTTACAATTTAGATTGAATTTATTTGAGCGCGTTGCCTAGACGAGGAGCAGCCTGCATTGAGATCTTCATTTGCTGATCTTTCTGGGAACATCTTGGCGGCGTTGACCCCAAGGCGGCTCCAGCTATGACTTCGACCAGTTTTTTTTTGGTTTTCTGTTGTACTCTGTTGGGAGTAAAGGTAGAAAGGGTGTAATAGGTTTAAAGGCAGCGGGTTCCTTTTGGAGATACTTTTTTTGGTGCTGCAAAAGATTCGGTAGGGAAGTCCTCTCCTTAAGTTCTAGGTTTAGGCCTGGTGTGAAACCTAAGGTAACGGATAACCTTTCCACAATCCAAAAAGTTTTGAAAGAAGGTTCGAACCGAAGGCTTTGCGTTTCTAAAGGGGACATTCTAGTCTAGAGAAGACAATTTTTGACTTTTTTTTGATAATCAATAATAAAAAAAATCTAAAAATACTGAAATATGTTGATAAAAATGGGCGTTACTACTAATACTGTACTTACCCGAACTTCTGATGCCATTTTGCTAGCTTTGGGAGGGTGTATCATCAAAAGTCGATAATCAAATAACAAACATGTGATCTTAATCTGCACTTAACATGGAAAAATATGAAAATATGTTGATGAAAATGGGCGTTATGCATTAGTGGTAAAATGAATAATACTCTACTTACCCGAAATTCTATAAAATTGCCAACACAGGTTGCATTTCCTAGCCTTGGGAGGGTGTATCATCAAAGGTCTTAAATCAAATAATAATCATATGACCTAAGTCTGCAATTAATAAGGAAAAATATTGACATATGTTGATGAAAATGGGCGTTATGGATAGGTGGTAGGATAATAACACTCTACTTACACGAAATTCTAAAAAACTGCCAATACAGGTTGCATTTCCTAGCCTTGGGTGTATCATCAAAAGTCGACTATTAAATAACAAACATGTGACCTAAGTCTGCACTTAAAAAGATAAAATATTGACATAAGTTGATGAAAATGGGCGTTATGGATAAGTGGTAGGATGAATAACACTCTACTTACACGAATTTTAGAAAAATTGCCCGTACAGGTTACATTTTCCTAGATTTGGGAGGCAGTATCATCATTAAATACTTTTATCTACGACTTTTTCTATATCAAAGTTTGAAAAATTATTAAAATGCTACAAAATACTAATAAAATACTGAAATTATTTACATAATCCTAGGCCATAGAGGGATATATAAGAAAGGTCCATGCAAAGTTTTAAGATAATCGATTCATTGAAACTTGCGTTATCAAGTCAAACGTGAAGGAAAAAGTAGTAAAGTCTCCATAGTACTACACAGAATCAAAAAAAAATATAAGATCTGGGGCTGAATATTATATATTTTCATATCAATAAAAAGCCGATATTATTTAGTTGAGAATAACCTGTTCGAAAGTATCAATTTGACATTTTAAGATCAAATTGATATTTTAAGATCAATTTGATATTTTTATACCCATAAAGTATATATATTCTTGATCAGCATGACGAGCTAAGTCGATATAGCCATGTCCGTCAGTCCGTCTGTTTCTATGCAATCTTCTCCCTCAGTTTTAAAGCTGTCGCCACCAAACTTTGCACGAAGTCTTCTGGTACAAATATTTGCACATTTGTCGGAACCGGCCGGATCGGATGACTATAACATATAGCTGTCATAGGAACGATCGGTTGAAAAACTAGTCCCATTGAGAAAAACTTTTTTGTTTTTAATGCAATCGTCTCCAAACTAAATACTGTGTTTACTACTAATACTAGTTTTCTATGCTTCTCCACGATTCTGCCAAGTTTGGTAGAAATCGGACATCTATATAGTACAGCCTTTATAGAAAAGTAAGGTTAAAAAAGGAGTCTTAGTAAGAAAAACTTTTTTGTTTTCAATGTAAACCTCTTTAAAATTGGCATTTATTTATTTTATAAGCTTTTACACAATTCTTCAAAGTTTGTCAAAATCGGTTGACTATAGGTTATAGCTGCCATAGGAATGATCGATCGAGAAACTAGTTTTAGTGAGAAAAACTTTTTTGTTTTCAAAGAAAACTCCACCAAACGTATTTCTTAGTTTGCTATGCTTTTCCATGATTCCACTAAGTTTGATCGAAATCGGACATCTATATAGTATGGCTGTCATACAAAAGTAGAGTCAGAAAAATAGTTTTATTGAGAAAATTTGTATACCCTTGCAAAGGGTATTAAAATTTTGCCCAGAAGTTTGCAACGCATAGAAATATTCATTTCCGACCCCATAAACTATATATTTTCTTGATCAGGGTGACGAGCTGAGTCGATTGAGCTTTGTCCGTCCGTCTGTCTGTCTGTCTGTTTCTACGCGAACTAGTCTCTCAGTTTTAAGGCTATCGAGCTGAAATTTTGCACAGAGTCTTCTTTTTGCTGCACACTACTAATATGTCGGAACCGACCGGATCGGATGACTATATCTCATAGCTCCCATAGGAACAATCGGTCGGAAAACTAGTTTTAGTATGAAAAACTTTTTTCTTTTCAATTGAAACGTCTCCAAACTTTGTAATCGTCAGTTTTATATGTTTTTTTATAATTCTACCAAGTTTTATCAAAATCGGACAACTATATGGTATAGCTGCCATACAAAAGATAGGTCTAAAAAACAGTCTTAGTTAGAAAAACTTTTTTGTTTCTAATGGTAGCATCCTGTAATTTTGTATTTGTTTGTTTCTCGTACTTTTACACAATTCTACAAGTTTTTGTCCAAATCGGATGACTATATCATATAGCTCCCATACGAACGATCGGTCGGAAAATGGGAAAAAGTATTTTTTTAAAATATTTAAGCGAGCACTTGCAAGGGTATAAAAACTTCGGCATAGACGAAGTTAGCTTAGCTTTCTCGTTTTTTTTTCAGTGGATATGTGCTTTAAATTAGTTAGAAAAACGTGCTGCAGGGGTATACAAGCATCGGCCAAGCCGATCCAGAATAAAATTATATTGGAAATGATAGGAACCTCTTCTTGACGGGGGGTCGATTTCAGGACCTCTTGCACTTAACACTAATGCAATGGCGTCTTATCGTACTCCACTATTGAAAACAATTTGCAGAGCCTACTTAAATGTTTCCTTACATCGTTTGAAGTTCCGAAATGTAACACTATTTGTCTCCTTCTAAGTTCAAATTTTCCAGGCGTCCCTATCTTTTTATGATCAAAATGATATGTTATTGGCCGTGTTCAGCAGATGGATTGATACTTCTACATTCTACATGTTTGGACAAAGACTTTAAAAGACAATTTTTTAAAAGTGGCGCCGAGATTGACGACGCTTCGTGTCAACATGGAAATTGCATAATAGTTGTCAAATTTTAGTTTTTTCAAACTATTTATCGCCCATAAAAAACCTTTTTTTTAGGTACAGTGTACCAAACGAACCAAGTTACGCGTATCGGTATCGGAAAAACCTTTCGATATACAATTACTGCTGTAGGTAGCAGTATCACTTGAAAGGAGCATACTTTTTCTCGATACAAGCTCCACTTTCACTCCACTCCACGTCAAATTGTCTATCATGTCACTGGAGTTCAGCAGAAAGATTAGGAAAAAGTATGACTGATCAGGTAGCAAGTTCTTCTGCTGAACGCGGCCATTGTTTCGAAATGATATGAAAATGATAATATTAAAACCAAATATTAAATTAGCCAGCCCAAATCAAGTTGATATGAAGCTTATTTTAAGTAAAAATGTTTGTTTTATAAGTTTTTCACAGTTACATAAACTTTGAAAATAACAGGGTATAGCACAGTCGCACTTTCCTGCCTCTGTTCATATTTTCGGGCCTTTCGCTTTGTGCTGTGCGTTCGTCCTCGTCTGAACTCTATTAAACTCAACGGATTTATTAATTTTGCAGCTGATTAACTGTTTCAGATATCGCTGACCATTTGCCTGGCCAGTACTGTCCCGTCCTGTCCTGGTCTGGTCTGGTCTGGTCTCTGGCCCAGTCGGCTGTGGTCTGGTCTGACTCTTTTGCTCCGATATCCGTTAAGCGCATCGCTTAATAAATCATATTTGTTTGGTCTGTGGCATTCGAAATCTTGGCTGACCAATCATTAAAGGTTTTCGGGTTGTTTTCTTCCTTTTGATTTCTTTTTGTTTTGGGAAAGCCAAACGCCGCCTGACGAAGATTGACATTCGCATAATTAGACAGCGGTTGCCTGGGATTGGCTAGAAGCGGGGGAGTAGTGCATTAACTCTAATGATAGCGTCAAATACATGACACGATACAATGGAGCTACATGAGGCTATGCATTTAACTACAGCTAGTAGAATGTATGAATCTGTGTGTGTTTGCTTGTTTATTTATCCGATACGGCACCAGCCATTAAAACAAACAGTATACTTACACATTCACTTTGGGAATACCCTTTGAAGAGGTAGCTGATGTTGTGAACCGAATGAAAGCTTTAAGATATTAATATTATTTTTAGTCTGAGAAGTTTCAGGAGATAGAGAAAGTAAGACTCTAATGGAATTTGGATTCTCTTCTTTTGCTAATAACTTTCATTCTCAATTCTGCGAACCGGTTCCAATATGGTTCAAAATTGGCTTACTACGAACTACAAAATTTGTTGTCTAGCTTAAAAATATGAAGTTGGATGTTTTACTGGTTCAGAACCTGCTTCGAACAGGTTAGAAACTGAAAACGGTTCAAGAATGGTTCGGAGCCGTATCTCAGAAGTAATTTAAGCTATGAAATTTGAAGTCTGTAGATTGGCAATATGTAGTTGGATACTTTACCGTCTTAGAACAGGTTCAAAAAAGTAATATTAAGTCTCTAAGGATGACTATATGGGGTTGTATATACTATAGGTTCAGAATCGGTTCATCAATGGTTCGAAGCCATATCCCAAAAGTAGTTTGAGTAATGAACTTTGAAGTCTGTAGATTGATATGTATTCAGCTGGAGACATGACAGTTGTAATGTAATCATTACTTTTAGTATTCAATTACTTTTCATTACAAACATTTTGATTATTCAGAAACTGCAAACACAATTCCTAATTAACATATTTCAAGTAATCGTTATTGTAGCTGGGAACTGTGATTATTCAATGATTACTTAAATTTGTAATTACTTTTACAATTACTTGTATAATTGTAGCTGTAAAAAGGAATTATTAGGTAATTGTGCTTGAAAAGTGGAATTATTTATGTAATTCTAGTTATAATCAAGCCAAAAAATGCGGTTAGCGGCTCAACTGTCTTAGAAAAATGGCTTTGCTTGGTCGTCAAACTGACGATATTAAGCAAAATTGTTATGGCCGCAGCAGTGAAATATGCTAGAGGACATTAAACATGATTTTTATCATTTTGAGGCGACTGGTAGGCTATACCATTTCAGTTTACACCTAGAAATACATGAATAATTCAACATTTCGTGCACAATTACTCAATAATTCCCCTTTACAGGTTCAATTATTCAAGTAATTGTAAAAGTAATTTCATTTCGAAGTGGCAAGCACAATAATAATTCAATAATTTAATTATTCAAGTAATTGTAAAAGTAATTACATTTCCAAGTGTCGAGCACAGGAATAATTCAACTTTTTAAGCACAATTACGCAGCGATTCCCCTTTATAGGTTCAATTATTTAAGTAATTACATTTCCAAGTGGCGAAAACAAGTATAATTCAACATTTCAAGCACAATTACTCAATAATGCCCCCTTTACAGTTAGAATTTTTCAAGTAATTGTAAAATTAATTACATATCCAAGCTGCGAACACAATAATAATTAAACCTTTTAAGCACAAATACTCAATGATTTGCCTTTATAGGTTCAATTATGTAAGTAATTGCATTTCCAAGTGGCGAGCACAAGAATAATTCAACTTTTCAAGCACTAACACTCAATAATTTTCCTTTACTGGTTCAATTATTCAAGTAATTGTAAAAGTAAATACATTTCGAAGTGAAAAGCACAAGAAAACTTCAGCTTTTGAAGCACAATTACTCAACAATTCCCTTTTATAGGTTCAATTATTTTAGAAACTGCATTTCCAAGTGGCGAAAACAAGAAAAATTCAACTTTTGAAGCACAAATACTTAAAAATTCCCCTTTACTGGTTCAATTATTCAAGTAATTGTAAAAGTAATTACATTTCCAAGTGTCGAGCACAAGAATAATTCAACTTTTCAAGCACAATTACTCAACAATTCCCCTTTATAGGTTGAATTATTTAAGTAATTACATTTCCAAGTGGCGAAAACAAGAATAATTCAAAATTTCAAGCACAATTACTCAATAATGCCCCATTTACAGGTTCAATTATTCAAGTAATTGTAAAAGTAATCACATTTCCAAGCTGTGAACACAAGAATAATTCAACCTTTTAAGCACAAATACTGAATAAACCTCTTTTAAAGGTACAATTATTCGAGTAATTGTAAAAGTAATTACGTTTTGTAATAATCACTAATATTCGTAGTTCCGAAATACAACTTCGATTACTTTAAAATCGTAGTCGGAACTTGTTTTTAGTTATTTGACAAATTGTAATGGTAATGGTAAGCTAATTACTAGACCAAAGAAGAAGCTATTCGCGTACGCGACTGATCCCATATATACATTTACTTTTGTATTTAGTCCACTTATGGGGAAATATTTGGAAGATTTACTTGTAATTGTTTATTGAAAGCTGAGAAAGTCTATAGACAAACATATGTGACTGTTTTTACGACCTTTATGAACAGAAAACTAACATTTTTGGCGATTTGAGGTCATGTAATGCTCTCGCATATCTTTTAAACAGGAATAGAAACCAAAAACCGATTGCAAACCCCAATAGAACCCTTACGAACCGATATTCCTTCAGTTGAATATTACGGCCCACATTCTCCACAAATCGCTCCAGCTAGTCCACTAACCCTTTTGCATTATGAATGGGTTCCAGGGTATTGCTTAAAGCAAAACCAAATCTGAAAAATGTCAGCAATGCATACATTTGCTGTCTGTATGTGACACCATATATACAAAATGTACACCTACTTATGGGGTGGTTAGACTTATGGGTTTGGTTTGGCTTGGGTCGTTAGGTCGATTGGCCATGTCGTTTGCTCATTTCCAGTGTACCCTGTTGTTGTTGGTGTTGCTGCTGCTCCTGGTGGTGGTGGTGGTGGTAATGGTAATGGTGGTGTGTTGTCGTTGTCCACGTCCACTTATCTCGCGCAATTGATCGCTGAGTGACTGCTGGGGTTTTGGGTTGCTGCTGTTGGCGGCCATTGTTTGCATTTGTTGTTGTTTGTGTGTCTAAAATGACATTTTTGTTCTGTTGTTGTTTGGTTTGTCATTGTTTTGCGCCATTTTGAGCCGACTGCCACAAATGGCAATTATAATTGCGGCTACTTAACGGCCCACGGGCAGGTGAGGCAGTGCTGGGTGTGGAAAGGCGGGGGGGAATGTAGTGCATTTTTCCTAAAAGGTAAACATTGGCCATTAAAACAAGTGAGATCTTTGCTGGCGAGTGTTAGGTCTATGAAATACCCTGTATTCTGTAATGTGAAAGCACACACTGAGCAAGCGGATGGCCGATCTGTTTTCTGAGATTCTTAAGTCAAACTACTCGTCCTCTATGTACTGAGAGAATCAACCATACCCTTCTCATTTGATCCAAAAAGTGAACGAACAGTGGACAAAACCGTGACTAGGAGTGACTTAAACAGTGACCAAAACAGTGAATAAAACATTGACTATGAGTTACCAAAAAAATGACCCAACAGTGACCTAAACAGTGAATAAGAGTGACCAAAACAGTGAAGGAATAGTGAATAAAACAGTAAAAAAAACACTGACTAAGAGTGACCAATACAGTGACCGAAAAAGTTTCCAAAACTGGGACTAAAACAGTAACGAAAACACACACCAAAAAAGGGTCCGAACAGTGAATAAAACAGTGACTAAGAGTGGCCAAAACAGTGACTAAAAGTGACCAAACTATGAACAAATAATGACTAGCTGTGATAAAAACATTTACCAAAAAAGTGACTTTCAGTGATCAAAACAGTGACCGAGCAGTGAATAATACAGTGACTAAGAGTAACCAAAACAGTGACCGAACAGTGACTTAGACTGACCAAAACAGTGACGGAACAGTGAATAAAACAGTGTCATAAACAGTGATTAAGAATGACCAATACAGTGAACGAAACAGTGACTACAACAGGGACTACAACAGGGACTCAGATAGTAAATAAAACAGTGACCAAGACAGTGCCCGAACAATGAATACAACAGTGACTAAGAGTTACCAAGACAGTGACCTAACAGTGACTAAGAGTGATCAAAACAGTGACTAAGAGTGACCAAAACAGTGACTGAGAATGACCAATACAGTGACCGAAACAGTGACTAAAGCAGGGACTACGACAGTTACCGAACAGTGAATAAAACAGTGACTATGAGTGACCAATACAGGGACTAAAACAGTAAAGTAAACAGTGACCGAACAGTGAATAATACAGTGACTAAGATTGACCAAAACAGTTACAGAACAGTGACTAAGAGTGACAGAACAGTGACTAAGAGTGATCATACAGTGACCGAAAAAGTGACTAAGACAGGGACTAAGATAGTAAATAAAACAGTGACCAAGACAGTGACCGAACAGTGAATAAAACAGTGACTAAGAGTTACCAAAACAGTGACTAACAGTGACCAAAACTGTGACTAAAACAATGACTAGCTGTGATCAAAACATTGACCCAAATAGTGACCAATACATTGACCACAACAGTGACCGTAACAATGACTAACAGTGACCAAAAGTGGGACTATTAGTGATCAAAGCAGTGACCGAAACAGTGACCAAAACAGTGTCTAAAGCAGAAGAATGCTACAAGTGAGTTTTTCACCAATCAATTTTGGTAATTTCTAACATCTTAAAAACAAATGTAAAACTATTCGGGCACATTTACTTTAAAGCTAGAAAATCGATTAATAAGATGATATCAAAGTAGTTCAAAAATCAGCTTGTACACACCAAAAAAAAGAAGATCCAAAAAAAGATTCATTTGGGAATGATATGTATTGAATATCCAACGGAGCTGAAAAATCTTCCCAAGGATGATCCTTCTTCATATACTTTGCATGATTTTCAGCTCCGTTGGATGATTGAAAGGATATTTAAGACTGGAAATCAACCAATGCATCATTATTCATCTTCTTTTTTCTCTGTGTAATGATGAAAATCGCATGAAAGAGGTTTTTCTTTAAAAAACTTAAGCACCCGGTCACCTTCACTAGCTATTGGCACCTGCTTAGTAGTTATTAGCCATGAAAATGCTGCCCAATCATTGCCTTGCGGATTCAGCCTTAAGCTGGAGGTCAGTTTCTATTGTGCGCAAGCCAAGAGATTTAGCCCCGCGAACACTAAAAGCCCGCTCCTTAGCGATCTTAACTCCGTCAAAGCCGGGTAAGATGGAGAAGCCTATTCATACATTTTTTTCAGCTGTCTTTGAAGTCGTCTGCTTTCCCTATGTTATAAAAGGAATCTGCTATTATTTCTCTCCATTAAAAGGGTAATAAGTCCGATGTTGAAAATTATAGGGATATTTCCAAGTTTTCTGCAATTCCTAAGGCTTTTGAAAGAATTCTGACAACTCAACTGCAACATTTATGTGGTTCCATTATCTCAACCTATCAACATGGAATTGAGAAGCGTAGATGTACTACCACTAACCTCTTAGAATTCACATCTTCAGTGATCAAAGGGTTTTTTTTTTTGGTAAGAAACAGACTGATGTCATTTATACTGATTCAGGTTTCTTTTGGAGTTCCCCAAGGTAGTCACTTGGGTTTGTTGCTTTTTACTATCTTCATCAATGATCTACCTTCAGTTTTGGATCACTCTATGGTGCTTATGTATGCCGATGATGTATGTACATACTCTCAACCCTAGAGTTATGCTTGGTGTAATCTTCATACATAGACTAATTAATGAGGAAATCGATTCATCGATTCATGTTCCTAGTAGATCGTCCCGTAACTTTGTCCAGTTATCTCTGAATCGTTGTACTACTAACTATGCTTATGATAAAAAAGTGTCTTCATTTATTAGCTTTCATACATACATTAGCAACAGTTCTAATTCGTGCAAAGCAATGTTTATTTGCGGCTGAGATTTGGGCACACCATGCTTAACACACACAAACAATTACAAGTGGCATGTTCCCGTGTGGGCAAACAATAGAGACTGTTTAAAAACATCGAAGAAGAACTGCAAGATGTAGAATTTTATGCCTGATTTTGGTTTCAAATGTTGTTCCCTCTGCCTGTGACAACTTCATGCTACCCTTGCTTACCTCTCTGCATTTAATGGGTACACGCGGCGTAATAAAAACAGTCAAACACTGCACTTTATGTGCATATATCCTAGTTATTTGGTTGCCTTTTTTCAGTTTTTGCTGCATAATAATTACATTTAATTGACATTCGCATCAGAAAACATTTTATAAGCTTGTTCGGGCGTTCAATTTACTCGTTTTTGTACGTCTTCCATTTGATAGTTGTCGACATTTCGCTAATGTTGGCAGTCTTTGACTTGTCCACAGATACCGATCGGAGGCCCGCGCTTAATTGGCAAATTATAGCCATATAGAAAGCTTGTCCAGATCTGGATCAGCATTGACATTGAGCACTGGCCAGGCAGCTGCTGTCATCCCCGACGCAAAGGGGGTAATGAGGAACTTGTTACGAAATTAGGCAGGTCAGCACAAAAAAAAAACTACAGAAAAAAAGGGGTTAAGGCACAATTAAGAGCCTGGCGGCAAAAAGTTATACACATAATAATTCCTCGGCAGGCTGAGCGCTACATGTCAGAAATGTATACCCAAGGAAGGCAGGCACCTGCCCCTGGCTCAGGCTCTGGCTCGGACTGAAGCGTAAATTGATAAGCTAAGCTGCAAGTGCACGGCTGGCCGCCAAAGGGGGAGAGGTTGGTAAACTGGTTAAGCAGTCCACTTACTTATTAGTGCCAGCGATTGACATGCCCGTTGTTGCTGTTGTTGTTGTCCCTACCCGCTCAGCGGGATTGCCGCATGTGTGCGCCCCAATGCAGACGCAGCGCTTCTCAACAGCTCCTTTAACTGCAAGAGTCCAGCCTGGGCTAGATAAACATTTGGTTTTGGCATTGACTTGCATTGAATAGCTGCACGCAATGTAATTGAGGGGCACCTTCGACTCTCTCGTCGCACTGACGTCACGTCCCTTAACGGAGCGGCCATACACTGAAATTGAAATGTGGCTTTAAATTATGTATAACCGAGAGGACAAGCCGCCAAAAGTACTAGGAAGTACTTTGAAAGTGCCGTCAATCAGTTTAGGGTACGGTTTTATTTTAGTTAAGGACTTTCCACCGTGACTGAAGAATCATTAAGTCTCCAAAAAGTGCATAAAGAGTATAAAAATCAGGGATGCAAATCGAACCGCTTATTCCAGCTGGTGAACCGAACCGGCTTCCTTTAAGAATTGCTAAACCAAACCGAAAACCACAAATAAAAGCCGGTCGGTTCGGTTCACCTCTTTAGCCAATGATACTTTTTAAGTTGGGTATTTGAATCGTTTCCCTAAGATAATTTGTCTACATTTCGTTTGACTCTCTACATTCTTACCGATGTCGGAACTTTTAAGGATAACTTGGCAAAAGAGCAAGTAATCCTGCAAGTCTTCTGAATTGCCCTCCGATCTCTTAATATTCATCTCTACATTCTTTCCTTTAGTGGATAATATTTCGAATTTTCAGTAATACTGCTTCACCTTAATTCAATCCTAACCTGGAGAGCTTTTATGCTTTTCTATTCTAATTTTTTCTAGCCGACATTCTCTGTTTTCGAAGATCATTCCTCAAGGAACTTATAGACGAATCCTTTGAATCTTTCAAAATATATTAGGGACAATCTTCTAAGGGTTTTAAAGAGGTTCAAACGGAATATAGGAATTTTAATTTGAAAGTGTGCAAAAGTAACATGACAATTGAAATCATAATGCACCTGTGTGAACCACTGAACCGAACCGGAACCACGGTTCAGTCGGCTCTAAAAACCATGTAATGAACCGAACCGGCGGTTCAGAGACTGTCTGAAGCACTGAACCGAACCAGTACTTATATTCGAGTGGTTTGCATCCCTGATAAAAATAGTAATAATTTATTGCCAAACTAGGGGAAGATTCAACATTCCGTAAGTAGTAAAATTTGGATTTGGTGAGGAAATGGGCTTAAAGAAACTGAATGGTTTTTGAGTGGTAGATATCTGAAAGAGGATTGAAAGAGTTGGCTATCATTTAGGGCCGTTTTCTAATCTTCTACAGAGCAGAATCTAAGTTTATCTGACACATAGCAGCCATTTAGAAGCTGAGAAATCAGTCCTTAAACAGTTTCAATCTGCTTGTATCGGGTTTCGATTCGGAGCATATCAAACTCCTTTATTTCAAACTAACCACTACATCATTGTCCCTAGCTTAAATCCTTTCTGAAGCAAGGTTCTGAAATACTTTTCCACCCTTTCGGATGTAGTATTGAGGTTTAATAATGTTTTATACCATTTCAACAACATACACACCAAATTGAGAGCTCCTAGCTCAAATAATTTCTGAGAATAGCTAATTGTATGCATATTACCAACCTACACAACAATTTACAAGTTTCTATATCTCAAATATCTTAAAGTTGTCCATTCCTACAGTTCTTCCGATTTGGTATCAGTTGGGTTATACCCATAACAGAACTAGGACTATTATACGACCGTTTTTACATCTACAACTCAAAACTAATAGCTATTTTTACAATGCTAAGTCTATTATAAAGTCTTAGTCTTAATCTTAGTCTTAGTCTTAGTCTTAGTCTTAGTCTTAGTCTTAGTCTTAGTCTTAATCTTAGTCTTAGTCTTAGTCTTAGTCTTAGTCTTAGTCTTAGTCTTAATCTTAGTCCTAGTCTTAGTCTTAGTCTTAGTCTTAGTCTTAGTCTTAGTCTTAGTCTTAGTCTTAGTCTTAGTCTTAGTCTTAGTCTTAGTCTTAGTCTAAGTCTTAGTCTTAGTCTTAGTCTTAGTCTTAGTCTTAGTCTTAGTCTTAGTCTTAGTCTTAGTCTTAGTCTTAGTCTTAGTCTTAGTCTTAGTCTTAGTCTTAGTCTTAGTCTTAGTCTTAGTCTTAGTCTTAGTCTTAGTCTTAGTCTTAGTCTTAGTCTTAGTCTTAGTCTTAGTCTTAGTCTTAGTCTTAGTCTTAGTCTTAGTCTTAGTCTTAGTCTTAGTCTTAGTCTTAGTCTTAGTCTTAGTCTTAGTCTTAGTCTTAGTCTTAGTCTTAGTCTTAGTCATAGTCTTAGTCTTAGTCTTAGTCTTAGTCTTAGTCTTAGTCTTAGTCTTAGTCTATTATAAAGATCGATCTTAAGCACCCGTAAAATTCAGAATACAAAGAAACATAGAGCAAATTTCGCGAATTCTGGAACTATTCAACCTGCACCTTCTACGAAGTTGTCATCTACTAGGGGCCAATTTCTGATCTTCTACATAGAGCCATCTGTCACATAAACCTACAAATAACAGAGCAAAGTCTAAGTTTATCTGAGAAGATGAGATATCGGCTCTAAATCCTCTTGGCAATCCAAATATTTGTGAGAATTTTGAGAATTTAAAGATTTTTCATGATCTTCAAAACTCAAACATAACTTAAGCATATTTCGTGTTTTTTTTTAAACTTTTTGGGTTTCTTATTTGTCGTCGCCGGGCCGCCCTCTTAGTAACAGCCTGTCACTGAGCTGAAATTCGAAGTGTATAGCAAATTGCTGTCGTCGATTGCTACCCTGCTAAGGCGTTTCCGTAGAACTTAAGCAGGTCTGCCGCTTAGCTTGTACATCGCTTCGCATTTGCAGTGGTTCCGGAGTCTGAGAAGCACGCGGGCAAGCAATGTGTTTAGCAAATTGCTGCCGTCGATTGTTCGCCTGCGCCTGTGACGAAACCTCGTCAGCTCCCAAATCCGCTTGATATCATAACTGATGTATTGTTCTGAGTTTTGCTTTCAAAAATGAAAGATCGCGAAAGCAAATTTCTCGAATCTCTTTCTCCTACATAGAAAGGTCACTCTATTGTTCATTTTTGAACTTTCTTCTACTTCTTTTAACTCATTAAACTTGGGATAATGGACAGATATCTATGCAATGTATCGAGGCAACATTGAGATGGAAAGGCGCCGTTTCTGAACCGAGCTAAAATGAGTGTTTAAACAGAAACTTAGTGATCATTAGAGGTGAAGCGGGTAGTGTGTGTGCCTAGTGCGTAAGAGGCGGCCTGCGTACAAGCTCACATTGGAATATCTAAAAAAAAAAACTCTTTAAAGTCTTTAACACAGCCGGCAACCATAAAAAACAGTGTTCTCCAATAAGAGAGGCTCTTTGTATCTCTCTGAAACTCACTTATGCATTACTTCGGCAAGCATTGGGTGTGAATTGATGGAAGTATTCGGCCTCCTGTGCATAGCTGGGGAACTGTGATACAAAAGCTCCTTAAGAACTAGTCGTTAAAATTAGGCCAGGAGATTGAGAGAATCTAGACCTGTGCCTAGTAAGGCCGGGCAATTAGAGGGCACAGAAAATGAGCATGAAAGTGGAAGGCCGATTCCATCATGCAACGATACAAGGTGGGGCGTTATGAGTGTGATGCGTACTTTTGTCAAAAGCTTACGCGCAGCACTGAGCGTGAAGGTACATTGCAGAGAACTAACACTGATGCCACCTCACCTCTCTTGTTGCATCATGGCCGATCCTAATAGTTATAAGCTAATATAATAAGTTAATAGTTATAAGCGGAACCGATATCCGTTTCGAGATTAATGCACCACCTCGAATTCAGCTGCCCTAAAAGCGGTTAAGCTTGAATATTTAAGCTAATTTATAGCAGAAGGCTCATCCCGATTAAATGAAAGTACACTTAAGCTGTATAAAGCCTCGATACATGGCAGTGCTTAGTCAAAGCATCACTGCGTTCTAGTACCCATTCTACTTACACTCATTTCTTCTGCAAAACTGTTCCATACCACTTGGCCCTGGACTCTGCTGCCATCAGGCACTCACCTAAAACTCTTCAGCTGATGCAGCTCAATTGCTGTTCTCATTGCTCTCCTTTTTGGCTCAGTGTAAGCTGTGTGCTTGGACCGTGAACTTCATTGTCACCATCTGTGACTGCGGTTACAAAGGCGACATATGGCCCAGGCAACTTGGTGAGAGCGGACATTTTGCGTTTCTAGGAATTGACTGGAGATGAAGGCCCATATGCATGCATACCCATGCAAGCAGCGACAAACCCACATAAATCATGCCCAGATAAGCCGAGTGTTGTCTGAGGTTTGAGGAAATTTGCATGTTGCAAGTCAAAACTTAAGTAAAATGCCTGATAAAGTGCTCTCCCAGCGATGCCATTGAATGATAACTCTTTAATTACCCTCTAATTAATTAACGGCGGCAAACAGATGAACCCAAACATCATTGGTCACGGGCCAGAAAGAGTCGGCACTAGTCGCACTGAGTGTATGTGTGAGCAGGGCACGCCTCCATTTGCTTTGAGCGCAAAGTCAAGCATTTTGTTAGCACGGCAGAGCGAGATAGCGTGTGCACTTCCATAATTGGCAGCTGCTCGCTTGGTTGGTCAGTTCACATTCCAGTTTCCAGCCGAAACGCTGGCAGTGGAACGCCAGTCAGGCGCTCTCGCTTGCACAAACTGAGCCACGCTTAATGATCGCGTTGCCAGGACGACTGGAAGTCTGACCACAGCAACAACACACACACACACACAGACAGAGCGTGTTCCGTTGCCGCAGCGTTCCGCGTCCAGCCAGGACTGGTTTGGTTTTCCAATTTCGTTTTCAGTTCTTGTTGGATTCTCCAAGCGTTTACGTGGCCCTCGTTGCGCAGAGTTGCGCCCAAAGAAAGAAAGAGAGAGAGAGAGCGAGCGAGCCAGCGAGTATATCTCGTGCAAATGAGAGAGAGGGAGAGCTAGGCAAGCGAAATTTTTTCGGCAAACAACACCGTCGGACCGCTATTGTTTTGTGTTTCAATTCAAACGTCTGTCTCGTGCCGCAGTTCCAGTTGCTGCTTTGGCATTCATTTGTTTCGGCCGCTCGCGTGCAGTCGCTGCTCCCTAACGGTTTTTTATCGTCGCCGCCGCCGCCGCCGCTGCAGCTGATGCTGATCCCCAATACAGTGCCACAAAAAGGTGCGTGCCCAGAGAGCAAGTGAAAAGTGAAAAACAACAGCAACAACAACAACTAGCGCTCTACTGTCACGCGATAACGTTTCTCGACTTCCAACCACAACACCAACAACAACTGCCAAACCAGAGGCGAGCGAGTGCAAGTGCCGGCGGTCATTCACTTCCCAATTCCGCAACGGTTTTCGGCGTGGGTGTGCGTGCGCCCCCCCTCCCAGCCAGGCGAATGTCACTCTGACAGGCCGCCTAGCGCCAACCGCCGATCGTGCCTCAAAATGATTTGCGTGACGTTCTTGCGTTAGCATTTGGTTCCGTGCTAATTTTTCGATTTGTTGCATGCGTCGCCATCGGCAAACAACAACCACAACAACAACAACAACCTCAGTGCAAGTGGCTGAAAGAAAAAGCAAAAGTGTTTTTAAATAATGAACAACGGACTGAAAACATCGAATCAAACACAAAGCACACAAATTTCAAATGCAACGTGAATACCAGGAATGCAAAACGGTTCAAACAGTTTCTCTCTGTCCCTTAAGTCCTTTAAAAAGTCAGCCAGATGAATTCAGCTTCAGCTTCAGCCTCTAAACCACTCAGGAAAGCTTCTATTCTCTTCAACCACTCCAAAAACCATTCATGGCGACAATTCAAGTACAAAACTTCTTAGGGCCGATTTCTCATCTCTTTCATAGCTGCACAGATTTGACACTCTTATTTGTGAGTTTATGTGACGGTTAGCTCTATGTGGGTGATGAGAAAACGGCCCTTAAAAGTACACACAACACAAAAAGGGTCGAAAAATATTTGTATTTATATATTCTTGATGATTTTGGTATTCATTTGGCATGTATATTTCTTAAAATCCATTTTGGTATACTTAAATATACATTTAATGTCAAATGGATCTTAAATGTTCATCCCAAGAAGCTGAAAATCATACAAATGATATGAAAAATATATATTTTAGTAACCAAATAAGGGAAATTATAAACTATCCATGCCAATTGGATCTGTATAGGGTTGCCTTTTAATTCAAAAACATATCTATCGCTATGTCTTTTGATAATAAAAAGTTATTGTTTCTTAATGTGTCAAAAAAGTGACATGATCAATACTTTCGATATTTTGCATAATTATGAATATCTTAAGGTAATTAAGATGTCGTTTGACACCTATTAAAATAGATGTTCTCACTGAACTCAACATCTACAGATCAAAGCTCTCAGAATTTCCACAAAAAAGCTACGTTTCGGCAGCTCAAGCCACTGGGAAAGTCTAAGTTTCGAATTTTATACCTAAGAATTGGGTTGAAAGCTTGGTTTTATGGAATCTAAGATAATTGAGACATTTTTGTTACAATTGTTGACGTATTATTGAGGAGAAGGAGAAGCTTTCAGTTTAGGGAGCTAAAAATAACATCAATCAATACCCAAATGGAACTCATTTATTATAGATATCACTCTTAAGACCTATAACAGGGCTAACAAAAGTGTCTGGACATAAACGACTTCCTATGGACATAAATCAAAGGATTTAGTCCATCCATCGAGTGTGCGTAAATGAGCTTTGTTCTAAAAATTTCTGTTCATATTTGACACAGAAAAAAATAATCGAAAAAGATCCAATTGGATAGTTTTTAATATGCTATGTTTGATATGAAAATACTCATTTCTCATATTCATTGGAGTTTCAGTTCCTTACTTCAAAAATATATAGCGGAAACTGTTTTGCTTTACAGCATCGTCAGCTGAAAATTACATGAAAACAAGAGAACAGTGTATTTTGGAGACGGAGCACTGGACTAAAGAGCCCTTACTTGTTTCTTTTGTGGTCTTTTGTGCTCTTCTACCAAACTTAAATATCGTGCCCACCGCTGATTTAAAATGTAACTCAAATGGAAAATGAACGGACTAAAATATAGACATGTACATTCATACAAATCAAACTGTTGTTAAAAGTAAATGACTTTCGAATGGTTTCCAATTCATTTGAAGTAGCTCATTTGAGTACAGACTTTGAGATTACAAAATCAAACCTTTCATGATGAAATCGATATAAAAGACTTCTAGTTAAAGAGAGATAGTTGGTAAAAATTCGAGTGTAAGAGGCATGCATATTCCCAGAGCAACTAAAGTTTATTTTAGTCAGAGTACTTTAAATGAATAGAACTCCATTGCATAGCTGTGAAAGCTCAAACCTTTTGAACAACTGTCTTATTCATATGAAGCATTGTGATGAAAATAATATGTATGTTATCTGAAAACTGGAGAAAGTGTTATATAACACCTAATAAGCTATTGCTATAACCATTAAACCGATTCATGGATCTTTGCGAAATATCTGATTGAAATGATCGTTACTCTTTAGATGTTCAAGGGAAATGTGCATCACACGAATGATACTCAAATTTTAATTAAATACACTAGATCCCTGCTACTAGAGCTGTAAGATAATCACCTATTGCCATGCAAAGTCTTTTTAAAAAAGCGTTGCATACTTTTTCGGTGTTTTATGCGCTGTCTGCCAACATAATGTTAATATGTTATCATTCTAGCTCAGCTTATTAACACAAGTGAAGGCTATTAGACAAAAGGAAGCTTCTCCGGCCATGTAAAGTGTACAAAAAGACAAAGAACCAAGTTGAAAAAATATTGATTTTATCACACTTTTCTCCCTAAAATCCTAAAAATGTAAAATTCATCAAATTCGATTACAATTTTATCTAAAAGCAGTATAATTTTACAGATTAATTTGCGCTTCTTTTCCTTTCAGTCTCTATACTATCCCATGCAACATTGAGATGAGTCTTTTTCGAGCTCTTTTGATAATTTATGGGCGATTAAAAGAGGACTCGAAAAAGAGGACTCGTACTTATGCTCAAAGTCTGATTTATTGAAATGCTCAAAAATTACTCCAAAATGAATCCAAAATGAGTCAAGACTGTACAGAAGAACGGGTTAAAATCGGCTCCTCAAGATGAGTGGCGGCTAGGGTACCATTCTCTCTCAACAAAATTTTTATATCTGATTAGAAAAAGAGCGCATTTATGACTATTTTAGTCAGACCGAGGACTCGAAAAAGACTCGAATGTGAACAAAAGTTTGATAAAATGTTTGCTGGGATTCTATGGTATAATTGAATACACTTCAAGATGGATCCACACGAATAGTTTTTGTTTATTTAAATCTACTGAAAAAACAAAGATATATAAAACTTTTTTGTAGTCTTGTCTGGGCCTTGAACTCACAACCCTTTTAGCCTTTAACGGAACACTAATGAAATGGCATCTCATCTCTTATAGCACCCATAGCACATGATTATCCTGTTTATACACAAAAAGAATATCATGATAAATGCCCCTAAAAGTATGCCATTTTCGTTTCCTTTTTGAATAAGTAACGGAGAGTCAGTTATACATAATCCACACTTGGCATTCTATAAGATTGGCGGACTAATTGAATTGAATAAGCCTAGCCTAGTAATATTATTAAGCAGAGCATACTTTAAAGAGCATTTAACATGATAATTTTGTTGTTGTGTATAAGCAGCAGGGTAGATCAGTGGTGTCCAAAACTCACGCAATGAAAGCGTTGCGCTTGTGTGCAAAGCAACGTGACGTTTTACTGCTTCAGCCGAACACATGAGTCGTGAGAGCAAATGCAGCCGAACACGCGCATCGTACGAGAACAAGCTGCCGAGCGTTCTATTTATAGAATACACATATTCTCTGTCTCTATATATGTGTCGGCTGCGACGCCGGCAGAATTTGGCTTGCTTTAGCTTACTTTTCCGCTCTCGTTACCAACTTTTGAACATATGTTCTGGAAATTGATTGAATTGAGTAGAATATAAGAATGAATTGTGATGGAACTTTTAAGCACCTGCCTGGATTTCTCCAAGTATAAAAAGATTGAGTTTATCTCGACGTTTTTTTCTTCTGTGCAGCTTCATTAGTGTCTAACTTTCCATTAGAATATTCCAAAGGATATTTTTATGTATTTTAGTGAAAAATTTTGGTTTAACCAAGTCAAGTGGTGGCTCATTGAAGATGCTGTTTGTACTTCCGATGTCTTTGTGCTTCGAATATATTCAGCTTTAATCCAAAAATATACGAATAAACCAGTGCATAGTGAATGATCTTATCTTATCTTATCTTATAAACTGCTCCAAAATCCATAAAAAAACCTTGTTCAGATTTGAGTTGAAAATGTTTTTGCAAACGGAACAACGGAAACTCAAATCAAAATGTTGGGTTCCTGAAAAATGTGTCTTTAAGTGAGAGCACTGTACTAGAAATGGTATAACGCCCATTGTTGCACTGTTTTGGGTAACATTTGTGGTCAGTTTGAGTCGAATATATATCCGTCTGTTTTTATATATTGCTCAACAGCATCAAAGCTTTATGGCTTAGGACAGTTGGGAGACTTTGGCATGAGTTTCCACTGAAAAACCAAGAACTTTCTAAGAAAAATTGTTTCTTGTGACTGTTTTGCATTCCTGATTAACACACACACACACTCTTAACTCTTCACCATTTTCCCAGCCTTTTTACAATCCTAAATCAACGAATCAACCTTCCTTCTCTCGCCCGAGCAGATCTTGTACATACGACAAAACAACAACAACAAAAAAGTGCAATAAACAACAATGAAAAAGCAAACAAAATGTAAGCGCGATAATAATTAAAAATCAACCACAACCACATAAAAAAATACAACAACAACAACAACAACAACGCGTGGCTTTACCTCCATAACATCGTTTTCCCGCAGCCACAGCAGGAACTCCGGAGAGATCTCTCAGCTTCTGCTGTGAGCTAAAAGCAAACCAAATCAATAAATAAAAACCAATTACAAATCAAAAAAAAAAAGGAAACAACAACAAAGAACTTCCACTCCAGCAACAACAACACAGCCCAAGTGCTCCTCCGTCGAACCAAAATCATTCACAACGGCGACCATAACGAACTCCGCCCTTGCAATGAGCCAGCTGGGCACCGTCTACGCCACGAAGCGCAGGCGACGCAATGGCAAAAGGTGAGTTCGATTCCGCGGGAGACGGCGGGAGTCGCGAAAATGTGTGCGACTTGTTCCATGGGGCTATTATTACTGAAAGATTTCAATCAATGCGCGTGAGTGGAGGCGATTGCCTGCACTTGCCACTTACCACCTTTGCTCGGGCCGTGGCCAGGGGCAGGGGCAACCAGATGGCGGCGCCTCCCGCTGATGAGCGATTTGTTGGCTCTATTAATCGGGCGAAACTGTTGCTGGGCCATTGTTATCTGTGGGACTGCCGGCAGCTACCGGAATTCACTCTTCGATTATTAATGATGCTCGCGCCGTTTGATGACAAACTTCGATTTGTTTAAGCCACTTTGGCTTTGGGCCCGGCCCGGGGGTAGCAAAATTATTGGCATTATGCATGTCGGCAGAGTTGCGTGAAATTACAGTAGCAGCCCCCCCATAAGGCGGCGGGATGATTGGCCTCCGGTGTGGTCCGCAAATGAAGTACTCTCTTTCTGGGGCCCTTGAAAAGTGCCTGCAATTTTGTGTGCACTGTAACTATGGCTTTTTAAATAATACTAAAAAAACATTGTTGTTGCTGTTGTTGCACACACACACGCATAATTATGCGCAACGCCTGTAAATATGCAAAGAGTATAGCCAAGTGCCACGCCCAGCCGAGGCTACATTCAGCTGCTATGCAAGTAATTGCGCCCATAATCATGAGCAACTGATCAGCCTGGGCCTAAGCTTTTGTACGCCGAAGGTGGTGGTCCAGTGAGGGAAGAGTCGTGTCACGACTCACGAGAATTTAATCAAGAATATTGATAGTGACTTTGCTACAACTAATAGTATTTTTGATGCAAATGAAAGCTTGCTAGAGTGAGAGTCAAGGGCGAGTCTCTGCTGTTGTTTCTACAAGCAGAAATATACAACTGACAGTTTGATAGATCGATCGGGAAGGTATCAAAGTACATTATGTACTTGAAAGTACTTCAGTTTAATTGAGGATTAACACAATGAAGCAAGCATAGCAAAAAATAGAGAATTTCAAACTTGGAACAAGAATTCGATGAGAGTGAAAAGTTGCACCAGGCATCGCTCCAGGCCAACAATGCCATAACTGGTTGGGAATTTCAAAGCAAAAGCTTCGCCACCCACCTCTCTTTCATGAAAAACCAAACTGAGAGAGCGAGTTGTCAACGCTGTGTTCTCTCAAATGTGCTTGCTCTTCTCTCTGTTTCTTTACCTAAGTCCCCTTGGCTTATCCTATGGAGCAATGGTAGATTTCTGACCGAAAGTAATTTTTGAATCACTCCAGCCCTTTTTGGGCTTCTGTCATATCAAGAAAAATTGGCAATATCAACAGTATTTTATGGGCCTAAACCAAGAAGAACTTTACTTATTTGATGTACTCTTAGTTTTGCTTCAATAATGTATTTGGTTTGAGTTTAGTATTGACTGGACTTCCCAGCGGCGAAAATTGCCATTACATAATGGATTACTCCTGCATTACTTTGACTTCTGTATGCCGGAAATAATCCCAGACAGTCCGGTCGCTTTGTAAACGGTGTGCGCACAACCTGCATTACTAGTAATAATAGATGTATGCTAAAGCCGAACTGCCATCGGATTCCCATTACAATTGCGCATTACTTTTTCAAAATTGTAATGCAGCTCGTACGCAGTCTGTTTACTCTCCCTTTACAGAAAGGAAGCAGTTGTAGCTCATTACGTAATGCATAATTTTGACAGAACACATTTAGCTCTCCGCCGCTGGGTACAATCAAGAATACTAAGTACTTAATTTAAGGGTAAAACTGGCTTGTCTTAAGAATATAACTACTATTAATAGTATGAACAAAAAGATTTTTAGAGAGTTCGAGTTGAGTATTTCGGAGCTGAAGGAATAGTATTTAATGTAAAGTGTGAGACAAATGACTCTTAGGGCAGAGCTTGAAGCAATCGCTTCCACCGTTGATAGTCATTCAGAACGCAGGCTTGTGTTTAATGGCAATCGCTAGAACTTATCGATAACAATGCGTGCTTCAATACTGATCGAAAAGCAAAGACTAGTAAACTAATAGATACGACAATGTAATTAAGTAGATTCAAGTAACTTGCTGGACCTTAAGTTACCCTATCATACTGCAATACAAAATTTGTACTCAATTTGTTCGAATCGGAATCTACGTAGAATTCTAAGAAAATTGTACCTTGAAACAATGTGTGTAAAATCTATTCCTAGCTGCCGCTAAGAAGCATAAAGATTTTAGTTTGAGGCATTTGAAAAACATAATAAAAGTTGGCATGACAATAGGTTATTATCAGTTAGAAGCCTTGAAACTTCAAAGAAATGGCATGAAAAACGCCGTAACCTAACTGTCATACGCAAAATATCGTTTTTTTAACACTTAAAAGTTGATCTTACATAGGAAGATTTCGAAATTTTGCGATAATTTCTTCATAATAATAATAATAATACAACTTGGTACAACAATGATATTTGTAATCTGCTTTGGAATAAAACTTGATGCAGACATCATTATAGGGCTATCAATTAACATCGCTGATAATGCCATAGCTTTATATTCTTTATTTGTAAATGTTTGTAAAAATATTGTAATGTTGTTATTTCTTATAGAAATTAGCACAGCTTTCCTTTTTGAAAGCCCCATTCCTAAGTGAACCAACTGTTTAAGCGCCTACTTTTATTTTGTGGTTCCAATATCTCAACCTGAAATCTTTATGGTTCTCAGCGGAAGCTAGGAATTGACTGTAGAAACATAGATTTCTTAGAATTCTTCGTTGATTCCGATTCCTAATGTTCGTACCTACAATGCTTAGTTCAAGTTAAAAGTTTTCAATATTTTTTGGGTTTTTATTTTTGTGATTTCATAATTAGTTGGTCTAGTTTCTGTATTATTCCGAACAAGTGTAGCATTTTGTTTTCAAGAAGGTCACCTTAACTTAAGTTTTTGAGTCCAGTTTCAAGAATTGAGCTTGAATGCAAACTAAACCAAACCTCTATTATATCGAAACGAGTTGAAATCTGAAAGAAAAAAATGAAATAAATATGTTTCGTAGCTTTTTATTGACACATTTGATGGCTGCTCTGTTTTTAGAACTACTTTTTTTATGCTAGGCAACCCAGGTCTAGTATATTGAAGGGTTGGCTATGTTAGATTGATGATTTGATGTTGAGATTGGTTAATTTCAGCAAACGTTTTGCCTTTGGTTTGAATCACTTTGATATTATCGTAAAGATCTCTTTCTTAGCTTTAAAATAAGCTATCCCTGATATTTATACGATTTTTCTAAGCAAAGTTATGCCATTTGGAATGAATGTATGCAAAATTACCTTATTTATTTACCGCCCCAAGGTATGCAATGGTTGTTGTTAAACATTTTCAAAAGGCTGCACTTATGATGTAAGACTCAAGTGACATGATATAGTCTAGTAGGAATACATGTTGTTGGTTTTAAATGTGAATAGCTTCGCAATTGGAATGTAATGGTAAAGTAGTAATTCTGCAAAGCATACTTTAGGGCAGTAGTTAATTTAATTATTTTTTAACACATATTTGAAATTGTATATCTTCGCTTTAAAAAATCGCAGAAATATGTGTGATGATTTATTTGAAAGCTAAAACTTAAAACTTTAAGATAATATCAATTTGAGTTCGAAAAGTAGTAAAGGTTCACCACAAATCGCGCCTAAAAAGCGTCAAAATATGAATTTCAAGCAACTTTGGTCTCAAAATACTCAAAATCTTGACGTGATGGAGCATTTTAATACAGTGAATCAACTAGAATCACCGCCCTAAAATGTCTATATTGTTTGCCTTGTCTTATGGTTATTTATAAGGACTAAGATGTTAACTTAAGAGTAACCAGTTCCGGTTCAAAGAACTCCCTCAAACCAAAAGTCGACTGCAAAGTCATGTCAAACTATGATCATGTTCTGTGTAGTATTCCCACACACCACAACACCAGTCACTAGCCCATCACTTTTTGGTGGTAACACAAAAGTTATTAATTTGTTCCATCATCCATCGACAGGCCCAGCGCCAAACAAAGGAGTTGTGCATAATTTTGTGTTGTTACTTCGGAAAAAAAGAGAACTAAAAACAATTACTCCGCCGCTGCGGCTGGCGAAAAGCAGCTTTTCTGCCGTACTTCAACCCTGAACGCAGACTCGCTCGACTGACGCGAAATTGTCACCTTGCCTGCACCTAACTCCCCGGCCATCGCCCTGCCCCCTGTGTGCAATGCACACCTGCAATTATAAGTGGCAGGTCGGGCCATAGGGTGCTCGACCAGAGAGCGAGCGGGAGGCACCGCTCCTTCATCATAGAGTTGAGTGTTTTTAATGAAATGATCAAAATGTTGTTGTTGTCGCAAGTGACGCGTTGGTACAGCGCCGAACCGACAGCTGCGTGCGAATGCATATTTAATCCTTTGATTCCAATTGCAATCCAAACATTTGCTCCTTTCTAATTGGCGGCCTCCACTTTTCTTTGCTCGTGCCCTCCTGAGGTTCCACTTGTTGGTTGTTATGGATATATGAGTTCTGCTTTTGCATTATTGATTATCAGCTTGTTGTTTATGCAGTTGTATGGGTGTGAGTTTGTTATTGATTGCGGCAGCTGGCGGTGTATCCCTTTTGCAATCCTTGCGCCGCTGGTGCAACTGTAATTAGCCCCGGGGAGGAGGCCTTTGAAAATGTGTTTAAAGTTCAAGCGCTCGTCGTATTTTATGCACTTTGATTGAGTTGCCAACTTTGGCTGGAAAGTTGCAGCTAGAAGATGCACGGGTGAGTTGGTAGGTTAGATGGATTTGAATTGGTAAACCCTGAATCAAAGCTTGTCATTTCGGAATTGGAGTTATTCAAGCAGCTTTTTTGGGTCCTTCGAGCCGGATCATAAACCGTAGCTTCTAAATCAATCTTTGCTTAAAGTCTCTAACTCGGGATCTAGTTCTTGTATTCAACAGTACTGGGAAAGAGAAAACATTACATTTCCTGGTTGGTTTTTTGAATGTTTGCCAGTGGAAATCCAATACAAAATCCGGCTCGAAGGACCAATGAAGAATGTATTCACTTGCACTGTTTATTTTGCACTAAAATTGGCTACGATGGTTAAAATGCAATAGCAGGAGACACTTGTTGACTTGTTGTTGCAAATAATTGACATCATTCAGTAATCAGTAAAGTAAATAGGCCTCTCATGTACTTGTATTTCGTCTTAAAAACATAAAATATGGGTAAAATATTCGTTTAACAGACAAAGTTGTTTGTTTATAGATAAAAATATAGCTTGTATACCCTTGCAGCATGTTTTTCTAAGACAGACAACTTGTCGAACCTTATCTTTCTATGGGAGCTATACCATATAGATGTTCGATATCGACCAAACTCGGTAAAACTATGGAAAAGCATAGCAAACTAAGAAATACAAAGTTTGGAGGCGTTTTTTTGAAAAACAAAAAAGTTTTTTTCACTAAAACAAGTTTTTCAACCGTTCGTTCCTTTGGCAGCTATATGCTATGGTCAACCGATTTTGACAAAACTTTGTAGAATTGTGTGAAAGCATATCCAATAAATGTATGCCAATTTTCAGAACATTCCCATTGAAAACAAAAAAGTTTTTCTCACTAAGACTACTTTTCAGACTCTACTTTTTTATGACAGCTAAACTATATAGATGTCCGATTTCGACCAAACTTAGTAAAATCAGGGGAAAGTATAGCAAACTAAGAAATACCAAGTTTGGAGGCGTTTTCTTTGAAAACAAAAAAGTTATTCTTATTAAAACTAGTTTTTTGACCCATCTTTCCAATAACAGCTATATGCTATGGTCAGCCGATTTTGACCTAACTTTGCACAGTTGTGGGAAACTATATAAAATCAATAAGTGCAACAATTCAAGACGCTATCATTGAAAACCAAAAAGTTTTTCTCACTAAGACTATTTTTAAAAGCTATATTTTCTAAGAGAGCTATACTATATAGTTGTCCGATATCGATCAAAACTTATGGAGTAATGAAAAGGCATATTAAACTGATAAATACGAAGTTTGGCGGCGTTTCCAAAGAAAGCAAGAAATTTGTTATCACTGAAACTAGATTTTCGACCGATCTTTTCTATGACAGCTATACTATATAGTTGTCCGATATCGACTAAACTTTGTGAAATCATAAAAAAAACATAGCAAACTAATAAATACGAAGTTTGGAGGCATTTCCATTAAAAACAAAAAAGTTTTTCTTATTAAAACTTATTTTTCGACCGATCTTTCCTATGACAGCTATTCTATATAGTTGTCCGATTTTGAGCAAACTTGGTGAGATCATGATTAGCTTAGCAAACTAATATATACCATGTTTGGAATCGATTCCGTTTCGAACAGAAATGGTTTTCTCACTAAAACTAGTTTTTCGACTGATCGTTCCTATGGCAGCTATATGCTATGGTCATCCGAAGCGGCCAATTCCTACAAATGTGCAGCGTCTATGTATTTAAAGACTTTGTGCAAAGTTTGGTTGAGAATGCCTTAAAACTGATGGAGGAGATGGCATATATGGCTAAATCAACTCAGCTTGTCTGCTGATCAAGAATATATATACACTTAACCTCTGCAGGGGTATACAATAATCAAATGGGGTATCGTTTTATAGGTTTTTGGGTGCTCCAATTTCATTTCTGGCCTTAATTTTCCAGTCGGTGTTGAGTGGCCTGGCTTATGGTGAGGGAAACTGTGTTAAATCTAAAACAAAATCGAATATTGAATCGTTTTAATATATTCTTCGATGAGGAGTTCGATGAGCTCGACTTTTTGGGTTATTTGGTTAACAACTTTCGCGTAAGCTATGCTCAAGGTCAGGGCCTTACCCTACCAAAAATTAATTTCTCTCCCCTCCTCCCTCCCTCAAATCCTTCCCCTATCAAAATGTGCCATTATGATGAATTACCTTTTCAGTTTTCCCACATTTCCTTATCCTTTCCTCCTTTCCTTGCCTTCACCATTTCAAACAAGATCACCGAACTCTTGCCCGACCGCCACCGACATATGTTTTCACCGCTTCGGGGCATAAATTGAAAATACAATTTTTGGTGTGGACGACCATCTGGCCAGGGCTCAGTCATATAGCACCATAAATTTACACAACCTACAACTGGGCAGAGCAATTCATTCAGTTTAATGTTGGTCAAACGGAATGACCAAAGGACTCAGAGTGGTAGACAACAGTTGGCCCCTGGTTGATGGCGTTGTTGGTGGTGGAGGGTAGCTGGCTCATTAGCTGCGCCTGCGCCCTGCAGATCGACGGTTCACATGGGGTTAAGGGTATGGCACCAACTCTCATGTATGTATATCGCGCGGGTCCTCTGGTTAATTACGAGAAACGAGCGATGGTATCTCCTCTTGGTGGAAGTCCGAAATGCCAGGCATATGTCACCTCCCCCCCCCCCCGCCTCTCTCGCTCGCGCTCCATGGCCGATTCTCTATTGAGGACGCCTATTAGCCCGGCTAGCGTCTTTGGTTTGCTTGGCTTGCTTCACCGATTATCTCTCTATCCATGGGTTTTGTCTTGGTATCGCTGTATCCGTATCTGTGTGCCCGGCCGCCTGTCCGTGTGTTGGTAATTAACACCATTGCGTAATGCAGCGTATCGAAGCCTAAATAGTGCTTGCTGCTCCATATGGGTGGGTGGGTGTTGGGAGTGGGCACTGGAATGGGACCAGCCATTAAATGTGGCTCTCTCTCGTTCGCCATTTGCGCAAGTTTGTTGCCGCCGTTGCCATTTCTGGGCTGGCGACTGGTATTGGCCATGTCGTTAGGTGTTAAAACGCTTGGGCCTTACATTTTAAGTAAGCTCTTAAGGTCATTGGGAAATGTAAACCGCCGGCTGTCTGGGCCAGGGATCAGGATCGGCCTACATCATCGCCGTTTTGCGGCAGGCAGGAGTGTCAGTGACCCCTCAACCCAACCCATGAGGTAAGCCGCTAATCCATAAGCCACCAACTAAAAACTGACCACCTGCAGCCGGGAGGAACGCGCCTAGTTTTGTCCTGTTGTTGTTTTCTGGGTTGCTTTTTTTCGGCCCCGGCCAAAGCAAAACAAAAGAATTTCAAATTAACCGAAAGCGTTCCATAAAAATCCACCCCAAGGTGCAGCCAGGAACCAGGACGCACTGCCCTTTGAGTGTGCGCTGAAGTGGAGCGCCCGACGGCGGGGCTGATTAAGAGGAAGGGGGTGTCACTCTCTGTCTGGGCCCAGGCAGGTGATACATTTCATTTCCCTTTGTTGAGGACAAACTCGGAGGATATTTTGTAGCTAGGACAAAGTGTTCGCTACAAAGGAACAAGCTAAATTGACCAATGTGCCATAGCTGGGAATCATTTGGCCAAAGGCTTAACCTAAATATCAATTCAATGAAGCCCTGAGTTTACCCACTTTTTCAGTTTTCCCACCCTGCATTAGACACGAATTCACCTACCAACCGGCATGTTTCGCTAAACATTCGCCCAGAGGTTGTAAAACGAATGCAGAGATCTGATAGAGTGCCTGTAAAAGTGAATGTGTTGTGACTGACACCCAAAATATGCAGCCAAATCAAACTGTGACTGTGACTGTGACTCTTTTGGTTGCTGGTCTCGTTTTCGAGTGGCAGTCGTACGCTTAGAGCACACACTACAACTGCATAAGTATGTTAGTTTTGCTCTAGCTCTCTTTATTTATGAAAAAGTAACTGCAAACGCCGTAGAATTGTTCGTGTAATGTGAAGAGAGAGAGAGAGAGATAGGGCGACAAACCCCATCAAGTTCAAGCCCGTCCATGATACAACAACTAAGGTACGGCACATATTTTTTTAAGTACTGAGCTTTTGCCAAAAATGCAAGAGAGAGTAAGCAAGAGTGAGGCTGGGCAACCGTGCTTTTCACGATATTTAGTATTAATCGGGTATTTTTCAGTATCGAATCGGTCTTCATCTGAAGAATACCCAGTTGATATGATCGAAAATATCACTCGTACATTTCGAACAACATATCAATGTGAAAACAATCTGATATTTGTTAATATCCCAGATATGTTTTTATAGTATCAATGCAGTATTTTCACAATACCTGTACGACTTGACAGAAATATTTAATATATATATTTTTATAATATCAAAGGGGTATTAACGTATTACCAATGGTGCATTTAATAATATCAAAGCTATATTTTTAAAGTAGGACATGGTTCAAATGTCAAAGATGTTTTTGAATAATAATTAGTGACTTTAGTTGGTTCGGGGACCCGAAAAGTTACAGAACAACTAATGCATTTATATACACCAAAACAAGAAAGAAAGTCGGTCAAGCCCGACTATAACATACTCTGTACCAAGAAAATTTGTCTTTTGATCATAACTCGAAAACCGTTCATCCGTTCTGCAGGCAGATCAAGTTTATTTTCAATTTTGGACACGCCCCCTCCCGCCCCCGCAATTTAGAAAAAACGTCATATCTCCCACAGTTTTAAAGATAGATGGCTTGTTCCTTCTGGACATATTTAGTTATTAGGATAACTTATCGATCCGCCAAAGAAATGAAGAAGATCGCATGAACGGTTTTCGAGTTATGATCAAAAGACAAATTTCTTGGTACAGAGTATGTTATAGTCGGGCTTGACCGACTTTCTTTCTTGTTTTTATTGCGGCACAGGTTCGTTTAATTCCCTAGACCAACTTTTGATAAAGCCAAGAACGCCCATATGCAATGAGCGTTGAAACATTGTTTGGACATACATTGTATTCCCAAGTCGTCAACTTTGTGGACTTGTCATCTATAAGATAAGATAAGATAACACTTCTCATTGTTGAGAGGCGGACTCTTGATCGTTCACCAGTTATTGAGAGAGTTTAGGTCCCTTTGTTGGAGAAGAGGTGACTCTGGGTCATCATGAGACAGGCAAAGCTTAAGCCAGAATATCATACACAAATAGGTTGAAGAGCCGGGGTCCAAGATCTTGGGAAACACCAGACATTACACAAATGAATACAGAAAGATGTGAGTTAAATCTAACTCTTATGCAATGCACCAGTAGATGAAGTTCAAGCTGCAGAGTTCTGGTTCAGAAGAATGTACAATGAGGGTTAAAAAAAGAATATCGGATTGTATTTTCTACAAAAGCTACACAGAGAAAACAAAATATGTGAGAACTACATTTAAATGTAGTTTTTCTACACGCTTGACAGGGATTTTTCTTCTCATTTTTGCAAGCGCCAAAAAAAAGTAAATCTATTCACTATTTACATTAGGGAGTGTGGGGAGAATTAGAGGAGGAAGGGGGCACTCGAGAATAAAGTCTACCTTCTAAGACTCCTTCAATTTATCTACCTTGTATCTGCAATTTAAACATAATCATAAATGCCGGCATCTCAGCCCATACGACAATCAAGCAATCGCGCGGCATTGTCGCTAAACAAATTAATAAAGGGAATCGACAAGCGAGGATAAGAAAATTAACATTCCGAACAGATTTACAAACATTTCTGAATGTTAGTCTAAAGAACGGGCTCAAATGTTTAGAATTGGTGGAAAGAAGCTTTTGACATAGTTTCGAAATTGATTTTATGACTTTCCGAGCATTTTTTAGTGTAAATCGCAACGATATATCGTTATACTATATCGTTGCATACTCAAAGAAAAGGTATAAGACATGAATTAGGCTAAAATTAAGAGTGATCTAGAACATTAATGAGTTTTTTTTTACTTTCGAAAGTTCGAATGTTTGTAGATTAAATGGAATCTTGGAATTTGCTGCCTTCATTAAGTGTTAAACAAATTAAGACTGAACCACTGAACCGCACCGAAACTGCGTTTTAGTTGTTATAAGCCGAACCGGTGGTTCAGAAACTGTGCGAACCGAACTGAACCGAAACAGTGCTTATTTCTGATAATAAGGTTTGATATATTCCTCGATTAAATCTAGTCCAAAGAGTGCAACATTTTGAGCTATTGTGGTGCTGCAGGTAGTGTGTGTGTGTGCATAATGTGCAAAAGGTCGTGGGCAAAGTTTTAAGCTACATATTCTCCCCGCTCAAAACCAACTCCAAGCGAGTTAAAAAGGTTTAAAAATAGAAATGAAATATAATGGATCTTCCCTCACCTTTCCCAGGCATCCTCTGCCACCATCTTCCACTGCCTGTCAGTTTGGCATTTGTGAAAAATGTCACAACTAATTGAATTTGCATTTTCGTTGAATAAAATGTCAACAAAAGGCCGGCAAAATGTCAAAACAAGCCAAGTTAAGCGCCAGAGTTAAAAGAAGCTGTCAAGAGCGAAAAGAAACATGAAATTAAAATTGGCTACCGTTGGGCCGTTGGCCACTTAAGAGAGTCCACACTTGGTCCTAATCTATGGACCACTTAATGGATCTGCGCCAAATTCACGCATAAATTTACGCCGCCAGTCGCCAAAAACTCATTAATTTTGTCAACCTCCGAAAAGGAATCGCAGTAGCCGGGAGTGACTACAAAACGATCGGCCAACTTCTGTCAAGATAACAAGAGCAGGCGCAAAACAGAACAGGCTCCTCTCCTCCTCTCCAGGTTCACGGCCCCGCGCTAATCGTCAGTGGGTAGGAGGCGACTCACTCTGGACCGTCGCTGAATTAAGTTGTTAACGCATTATTTGCATATTCGGGAATGCCGGCAACTGGCCTCATTTGCATATTAATTGTGCAAGAAACAATTTTAAAGGAAACATTCGAGTGACACTGCAACATGTTTGGGCCGCTGCGTAATGAAGTGATAAATGTTATCGCCAGAGACGAAAGGAGGCGCCGCCGCCGTCAATATTTGTATCTGGTCGATGGCCGATGGCCGATGGGATACCAGGCCGAGGGGGAGTACATAAACATGCTGAATAGTCAAAAGTTTGGCACAAGAATAACGTCAACTATGCCAGGCAACAAGAACAAGCGACGAGGCGACGAGGCGACGCGGTGGCCCAGTGGCAGGCGGCAGGCGGCAAAGGCAACTCATTTATTTTATCGATTAAACATTTTTGCGATTCGCGCAGAGCGGCGGAATCTTGGGCCCGAGTTGAGCCCAACGCTGGCTTGCTCCGGCAGTGAAATTTTTTATGTGTGCGCTTTGCCTCTGAATGTATCTACTACTGACACACACACACACACACACACACACACTCACTTAAGCACACACACCAGCATATGTAGTCAGTCGGGGGCGACCAGAAACTTTGAAAACCTTTTGACAGCTGCGAACGCCGTAGCGAAGTCAAGGAATGGGGGTTGGTGGGGGGGCGGGGGGCGGTTGAATGTGGCCGGATTCCACCCTGCTTTAGGCCGACTATACGTTTACATAAGTATTTGTGTGTATGTCGGTGGGCGCGGCCTCTTTCGGCCCGGGGAAGGCTACTGTGCGCTAATGATGCGCATTTGGCATTGGCACTAATCATTTATCATTTATTCATGGCATAATTATAAAAATTATTTCTGATTTCCCAGCAACCGAGAAGTAGGAAAAAAGGAAAACTTAGGCTGTGTTACAATTTTTGTGATTTTTTTTACACAATTTTTAAAGGTTTCTTGAGGGAAATAAGTGTAGAGCCGGTTTTGAACCGAACCGTTTGCAGTTAACTGTGAACCGAACCTTAAAACGAACCTCTAGAGGTATTACAAATCAACCTGAAACTGTTTTGAGCCTAAACTTTCGCTACGGTTCAAAAAAAACCATAGACATGTTAAAGTGTAATCTCTATTCCAGCGACTTCTTCAATTAAATTGATGATTCTGAAAGACTGAGTCTAACAATTGGCAGCAAAGTTTAATATAAGCATCTATAACAAGAGCGTAAGTTAAAATCGGCCCTACCTGACTTCGAAATACCCTTTACTCAGGACAATTAGTGTTTAATAAGCTCATTCGGCTCAGTTAAGTATGCAACGTTTTTGTAACTCTGCCATTTATTATACGATCTTTATAAAAATTTGTGAGATTATAAATATTGACCACATACACAACACTGCAAAATCTGAGCTCGATATCTGGAAAAATTTAGAAGATATTCAATCTTTCTTTTCATTTTGTCGCAATACTTCAAATAAACAAACACTTTGGTCATGGCTTTAATGTATATGATCTGTATGAAAGTGTTTCTATTTATATCAAGTATTCTAACAAAATAAATCATGTTTCAAATAAACACATCTCAACTCAAAATCAACACAATTCCCTTACAGCTTATGTCGTTTTAAGGTCGATTACTAAATAAACTTGAATAAAGCATGGCCTGAACCAAGGCTCGAACCAAAACATACGACCAAAAACCTTGAACCTCAACATGCTAAATCTTAAACATTGGTAAATATTGGTTCAAACCTCCAAACCAGAGCTGCCACATGGTCAGAACAGCATAAAATGGTCAAAAAACACAGCTATCTATTTGATATTCGATTGAACTTGCATTTCAAGTATGGTTTCTTAAGGGAAACCTGTCTCGACTCAAGGTTAATCAGCTAATAATTCAACATTCAGGGAATTTTTTAACCTTAACGGCCTGATTTCGACCCAAAAGACATATTTTCAGTCTGTTTTTTTAGGAGTTAGTTGCCTAAATATTTACAAGGTCACTTTTTCTAAACGTTTGAAAAAACAGCTGAGTCTGTGACAGTTTAAGCTTTCAGCTGGAAAGAGGCCGCTTTTCTTGTTGTTAACTCAAAGCTTTAACTGACATTACCACATTACGAAGGTTAAGGAAAAGTGACCTTGTATTTCCAGGACAGTTTTCTCAAAAATTAACTGACGAAAAATATTGCCACTATAAATCACTGGGTTTTTAATGTTTACTTGAGCCTAAATCGCACCGTAGTGTTCAAATCGAGACCCTCTAAGTTAAGGTAAAGTTCAAAATAAAGATATTTATATGTTTTTTCAGAGACATAAATTAAAACACCACTTACTTGGTTATACTTACTTGGTTTATACTTGTTCCTTTGTAAAGAACACAAATTGAAAAATATTTGACCTCACTTTTGTCTATAATATTCCTAACTTTTAGGCAGTTTTTAACTTAAGGTCATCAGCCACCTTTAGGACAAATTACCACAAATTGACGACTACTTATGGCGGTGAAGGGCAATTTTTTTTTTGTTGGGTGTGAAAGCATGTTTTCGGTATCATTGTAAGGTCTTTTCTTTGATTCGTTTACTAGTTGCTAAACTTATCGAACCCAAAGTTTTATATCAAATCTTGGTTGTTAGTTTCTAAGATCGTGAAACAATTGAATTCAATCCCTTAACTTTCAGTTAACTACGCTATCTTGCAAGAGCACATTGATTATACAAGGCATTATATTAAGAGTTCTCACGGAAAATTCAAGGGTTGTGGTTGATTCTATATCATATCCATTTGCTGTAGACGAACATGGTCCATTACGTCTTGATTAAGAGTAATTTGCACTTAAAGTTGCTTATGATGACTATTTTAACACTTTCAGACACATTTTATGGGTAAACTCTCATAATGTTTAAAATCTCTTTAACATTATCGTATCATATTACTCCTTAGCTTTAAAATAATCTAGCCTAAACAATTTTGCGATTTTTTTAAGTGAAGATATACCTATTTTTAATACATGTTTTGAAAATTATTAAATTTTGTACTGCCCAAAAGTATGCTAACCAAAATCACTGTCATAGGCTTGTCCTAAGCCACCCAAAATGTGGTGGATCATTTTAACAAGAATCACCTTAGTGAGGCTTTTTTCCTGCCTTTTTGATGATTGAAAAGAGATTAATATCTAGTGTGACCAAAAAATAGACTCAAATATGGTTCATGAACATGCTTGACATGTGACTTATTGAAATATAACTTGAAAAAAGATTAGCAAATTAGTCGAAACTTTTCTCAAGAACGTGACTCTTCGAGATGTGTTGCGGCTAGTATTCCAGAATTCTCGAAAATAGCTCGAAGGTGATCAAAATGATGTATTAAATTCTTATGAACATTTTTCAACAATATCCATTGCATGTGTATGGGTGGCTTTAAAACAATACATGTGTTCAAAATGGTTTATCTAAGCCTTAAAAAAATAGTAGAAATATTTGGCATAGTTTACTTTAAAGCTAAGACATTGTACTTAACGATTATATCAAAGTAAATCAAAACTAATGCAAATTTTCCCCACAGAACCAACACAAAAACGGTTAAAATAGGAATTTTTAAACTGGGAATGGGAATAGATTGCCAAAGGTTCTTATAAACTATGAGAATTTCCAAACTGCACTGTTGGTATCGAAGAGAAGCTTGTCATTTTAATAACAAAGTAGACAACTACAGGATTTTCACAATTACAAATCGCAGCAAAATATCCCTGCTTAACTTTGCTTTACCTTTCCGTTTGTTTATAAGCGCCACCTGTAAAAAGTGTGACTTTGCGTAGTTAAGATCAAAATCCTTAACCGAATACATAAATATATAGCTGCACTGCTCATACGCATCTAACTAAAGCAATGATTAATATGGTGACATATAAGCGCACAGGACTATTCAACGCTCGCGAGAGTCAGCGACAAAATCATAGTAAGGAATGTAGTTTCGGAAACCAAAACTAACTTGTTCCGGGTATGGTATATACCTACCTCAAGACTTATAGTCTCTGTGTTCGACGTGTTTGTGTAGACAGTTGGACGAAAGGAGAATATGAATCGAGGAATCCAAACGAAATGATATATGAGTGTATTAGCTTACTCAGTCTTTTGACTTCCGGAACCAAACGGCAGTTCCGAGTGAGAAACTCTAATAAACTTAAAACATCTATTGCAGTTTTTTGGGTAAACAATGTCTGTTCTTTCCTGAGAGACAAACAGCTGGTGCCAAGTAATGGCTAATTCTAGTTACATCACCTGAAAACGCACTCTCATCCAGTTCAGTTCAATGGAACTAGTTCCTGATTGACCTACACAATTTAACTTTCAATGGCCCAAAAAACACATGCAAAATCAAATTAGTTGCCAAAAAATTTGGAGAGAAAACCAAAACAAAACCCCAAAAATTATGCCATGCAGTAAAAGTGGCTGTTGTTGTTGCTGTTGCTGTTGTTGTAATTGTTGCGTTTTGACGCCTACGCTGCTCAATTTTTTGTTGTATTTTACTTCTTGTTTTTGTTGTTGTTTTGTTTTTTGGACATGGAGACACGCCACTTTGCGTTTTGTGGTCCCAGACGGACGGAAGACCCGCTGCACTGGCAGCACTCAGCACGCATACGCCGCCTGGGCCGCCTGAATGTGTAACAGAGATGGCTGTGAGAGCGTGCGAGGGAGACGGCGTGAGCGTGATATGCTGATGAATGAATGTGAATGGGTGTCTGACATGGTGTGGCTAACGGCTCGCTGCGATTTTGGCGCCAAATTGAGCATGCAAAGATCAACCGCACAAGAGAGGCCAACACGAAGCCACGTTGCGTATGCGTAATGTGTGCCTTTTTGTTGTATTTTGTGCTCTTGGCATGCAACCAGAGGCGAGACACACACATAGATGAACTCACGTGCCCCCCAAAGGATTGCGTGTCATTTGTTTATAAACACACATCAAGACAGACAACAATGACACTGCCGGGGGGAGGGGGGGCTAACCCTTCAGGTGATAGAATGCATCCAGAGCACGTGCTGTGCCAGAGGCGTGGGGGCGTTAGTGCGTCGGGATTTGCCGGTGTCGCAGTGCTTTCAAGGGCGTGGCAGGGCGGCCCGAAAAAGAAATCCGCAACTGCCTGCCTCTCCGAAGGGCCTTGCAATTTGTGTCAATCCCCCAAACCAAACCCAGCCCCGCCGCATTGTAATTTCTTTAAAAGCAATTCATTTCATAATGGTCCCTGGGAAAATGGGAAAAAGGAAAAAAGAGAGTAGAAAAAACAACAACGAAAACAAAATGGAGAAGCAACGAAAATGGCAAAAATAATGCAGGGAAACTGAAATGAAATGACGACGACGGCGACGGCGACGTCGTCGTCACTGGGGAGGCTACACCCAGAAAAATTGTACATTATATTTTGTTAATAGAATTGACAGAAAATTTGTCTTAGTTCCACTTTTGGCCAGAGAACTGGTAAAGTTTATAACTTCAATGGTGACCAAATGTTGTCGAAATCTGTAGTCAAGTTTTGACTTGGTGGAAACGCCTAAATTGATCTCAATTCAAACATTTTCTTGACTCGGTATCTATGTAGAATAGCCGGGATGCTCGAAACTAAGGAAAATCCTTGTTGAAGAAGGGGCGAAGAGGTGGAAGACGAATCGAATAGCACAATGTTGTTTGTGTACTTCGCATTGGCTAGTGCCTAGTGCTGCCTTTATGCATGACTAAGTGCTTAACTAAAGCGAAGTGCATTGGTCTTCTTCCTACTCTTTTGTATACCCGAATGATTCGTAGAAGTTGTACCACAAAACCTGAAAAATTTGTTAATTAAATTTACAACTAAGAAAGAGAGGAGGAGGAGGCAGGGAGAAGGGGCAAGTCTTCGCTTTGAAGGGCCTACAACCTAAACTTATTAAATTTATTCAACTTGTCTGGGGCTTGCGCTCGCAACTCTAAGTTTGTCTCTGCTATTTAAACACAAATGCGGCATCTCAGCCCAGACGACTACCAAGCACTCGCGCGGCATTGTCGCCAATTATTATAGTTATAAAAGAAAGCGATAGACGACGATGAGCGAATGGATCAACAACACTGTTCGTGTGAATTTACTGTACATAACATTCAGCATTTGAAATCCTACTCTTTTATTTAAGAAACCTACGTGTTACCTTTATAGCCATGCAGCATTTAACAAGAACTACTTGCAGACCAACTCAACAGCAATGCATTTCAGCGCTTACATTTAACTAGGCATGTCCCAGGAGGCAAGCAACCGAGGCCTTTACGCTATACATGGAAGTAGTGGAGCTAGTACCGAAGACTGTAACCTGTAACTAACTCCGCTCACTTTGTCAAAAACCCCTTGAACTCAAAATAAGAACAAGAATTTCTCAACAATTTTGGGAATAAATGTTCGACAAAAGTAATCAGCTAAAAAAGTGTGCGATGATTCCATGCGCTAAGGCATTCCATTCCATTAGTGGTTCATCGAGAGCAAAAGGTAGACGATATCTCTATTTTATGAATACGAGTGAGTTACGAAAGTCCAAAGAGGTATGAACATCCAATGCAGAATATGTGATCCGCTTATAGCCTGCATCAAAATCAATTCAATTTTTCCCAAGTTGAGTTCTTGACAAGAAAGAAAGTCGGTCAAGCCCGACTATAACATACTCTGTACCAAGAAAAATTGTGTTTTGATCATAACTCGAAAACCGTTCATCCGATCTTCTTCATTTCCTTGGCGGATCGATAAGTTATCCTAATAACTAAATATGCCCGGAAGGAACAAGCCGTCTATCTTCAAAACAGTGGGAGATATGACGTTTTTTCTGAACTGTGGGGGCTGGAGGGGGCGTGGCCAAAATTGAAAATAAACTTGATCTGCCTGCAGATATAAGAAGCAGATGTCCCATACATGTCAAACCTCTATCTCTTACCATCTCTGAGATCTGTGAGTTCATACGGACAGACAGACAGACGGACATGGCTATATCGACTCGGCTGTTGATGCTGATCAAGAATATATATACTTTATGGGGTCGGAGATGCTTCCTTCTGGATGTTACATACTTTTGCACAAACTTATAATACTCTATGTACCTACGGTACAGAGTATAACAAGAAAGAAAGTCGGTCAAGCCCGACTATAACATACTCTGTACCAAGAAAAATTGTGTTTTGATCATAACTCGAAAACCGTTCATCCGATCTTCTTCATTTCCTTGGCGGATCGATAAGTTATCCTAATAACTAAATATGTCCAGAAGGAACAAGCCATCTATCTTCAAAACAGTGGGAGATATGACGTTTTTTCTGAACTGTGGGGGCTGGAGGGGGCGTGGCCAAAATTGAAAATAAACTTGATCTGCCTGCAGATATAAGAAGCAGATGTCCCATACATGTCAAACCTCTATCTCTTACCATCTCTGAGATCTGTGAGTTCATACGGACAGACAGACAGACGGACATGGCTATATCGACTCGGCTGTTGATGCTGATCAAGAATATATATACTTTATGGGGTCGGAGATGCTTCCTTCTGCCTGTATCATACTTTTGCACAAACTTATAATGCTCTGTGTACCTGCGGTACAGAGTATTAAAATTAACCGAGAAGCCTTTATATTACTGATAACTTTCAAATGTGGCGCCACACGAACTAAGCTCTGTGCTGCAAGATTATGATTATGAATATGAAAAAACTACTTCTGGTTTTTCTTTCTTTAAGTTCTTTACGGGGACAATCATTGAATAATATCCTTGCTCTGAGTCTTAGTTGTGAGGTCTTATGATATGAGTACTTTTGAGTAAGCCTGCTGGCTCTCGAAATGGAAGGTCGATTGGGTGAAATCGATTCAGACTTCTGTTGGTAAATCTGTTATCTAACAGATTTCTGGCCATTTAACTCCTCGGCCACCCAATGGCATTTTGAGCTCGTTGGTAGTCAGTTCAGGTAGAGATCATCAGTCGCTCTCCCTATGGCCCTGCTCTTGAATCTCTGCATCTTCTTAATGTTTCACATAGATGCCACACCCCACAACTGGATGAAGTTAGTGCATGCTGCTTTTTGGATGGCCTTGTATATCAGGAGTTTGTTTCAGGTTAAGTCGTCCAAACAGCCAGTGGCTTTCAGTCCTGCATCCAGGGTTAACCCAAGGTATTTAATAGTTTCGCAGTTCGAGTGTCATACGGGGTGTACGAGTGTTATTTAAAGTGATCGGCAGACAGTTTCAGCTTCTTTTGGAGAATTTAATGTGGGAGAACTTTTCGGCGTTAGCTTTGGACGATGCCTGACGCCTTGGTTGGTCTTTTTGTGACTGCTTGGAATGCAGTGTCATCATTGTGTCTTCGTTTTCTCAAGTGGTTCACAGTTCAGGGGTTGGACAATAGCTTTTTCCTTTTCCGAACGACATCAAGTCAAGATGTATGATAGGGGCTAGTCTCTTCTCATATTCCTGGTTACATTCCCTAGGTTATAAAACGGATCGCCTGGTTTAGCTCCAAGTACCTATCAAGTGATTGCGAATATCCTTCAGCTCTTTAAATACTCGCCTTAGCACGGCTAGGAGCCCCTGAACCCCACTGTGGTCAGAAGAGAGGTCTAGACAGGTTTTTGTCAGAGCCTTAGTAGCGTCCATGATGCAACGAAACAGGTGGGGCGGTGTGGCGTTATGAGTGTGATGCATAACGCAAAAGCTTATGCTACAAAAGTATGCGCAGCACTGAGCATGAAGGTACTTTGCAGAGAACTCACACTGATGCCACCCCACCTCTCTTGTTGCATCATGGTAGCGTCTATGTTTTTGGAGATGGCAAAGCTCAAAACGTCAGGCAGCTTGTTGTCGTCATAATCAAGAACCGAGTCAATATAGCCATGATCGTCTGTCTGTCCGCATGAACGCACAGATCTCAGAAATGGCAAGAGATGGAGGTTTGACGTGTATGGATGAAAAACTTCTTATATGTACTTGCGGGCAGATCAAGTTTTATATTTTAATTTTGGTCACTTCCCCTCCCGACCCGTCATATCTCCCGCAGTTTTAAAGATTGCTTCCTAGAAGATTGGTAAAGATCGGATGAACGGTTGTCATCTGCTCCTGCAGCATCAAAACCTATGCTGAGCGTATAATTATAGTTATTTTCTTGATAAGCATGTCGAGCTGAGTCGATATAGCCATGTCCGTCTGTTCGTCCATCTGTTTCTATTCGATTTCCTCCGTCAGTTTTAAAACTATCATCACGAAACTTTTCACAAAGTCTTGTAGTACAATTACGTTGCACATTTATCGGAATCTGCCGGATCGGATGACTATATCATTTAGCTAACATATGAATAATCGATCGAGAAACTAGTTTTAGTGAGAAAAAACTATATTGTTTTCAATGAAAACGCCTCCAAACTTTGTACTTCTTAGTTTGCTATGCTTTCCCATGATGCCACATCTATATAGTATATCTGTCATAGAGAAGTACAGACTGAAAAGTAGTCTTAGTGAGACAAACTTGTTAGTTTTCAATGGAAATGTCTGTCAAATTATTATTACGCTCGGCAATCGCTTTGCGCGCAACAACAACAAAAGCGCCTGAAGCGTATAGAGTGCGGGCACCCCTGCTTTATGGGGTCTGTGATGCTTCCTTGCTGGCTGTTGCATACTTTTAGACCAAAAACTTTAATAATCAAGGTGATTTCGTGGGTTTAGATCTATGTATAAGTGTCAAAGGTTTAGAAAGTACGATTACATCTTACATTTTCAGTACATTTAGTGTATTTTCTCTTCGGAGACATGAAAATCAAAGGCTCAAATCGTTGTCTGAGGACTGAATAAGCCTTAATGTATTTGAAGAACTTCAAAATTTGTTAACAATTACCTCAAACGATAAGTGAAACCGTTTTAATAGTAAAGAAACATCCTTTAACTAATTCTCTGAGTGTAATAAGAATGGCTTTGGGGCTAAACTTTTTCAAGGAGCTTACTCACACACCATGCAGTTATCCTTTGTTCTCTGGGCTACTCCTACTTACCCCATCCTCCCCCTTTTTCGGTTGCCTTACGTTTTTATGGCCCCAGACAAAAGGTTGAGCCACCTATTCTCAACCCCCTAGCTAGCTACCAGTTCCTTCTTTCTGTTTTTTTTTTTGGAAAGTTGTTTATGGAATTCATTTTATTTCTCTCGCCCCAACCCGCTGCGTCTGCACATTTTCTTGGCCAGTTTAGTTTCGTTACCGTTGCTTCTTCTCTAGATAATAAGAAAATTATACATTTTATTCGGGCACAAAGCGAAATACAAAGGCACAAAAAACTATACACCGCAATGCCCCCAATTTCGGAGGCCCCCAATTTGGGTAGTCGTCCTCGCAATTTGCAGCCCTTGAAAAAAGGAATGAAAGAAAAGAGCGCAAAGTGGGCTTTGCATTCCTATGCGTCTAACGGTTTCATCATCATTATGATTCAATACTTATAATCAACCTCGGATCGGCTGCCAATTGTCGTTTATGCCCTGGCCCTTGCCTTCAGCCTTCGCTGCGGCCGGCAGACACCAATAATTTGCCTCAAAATTTAGCAAATTAAAGTTTATATTTGCCATTCCGCGGAATGAATCATGTGTGGAGCTGGCTGTGGCTGTGTTGGTTACCCAACTGGCGACAGTTTTGCATTCCATTCAATTGCAAAACACCTTTGAGGCACGACGATGTGGTTGATGATGAAGCCTGTGGGATTGGGATTAGCCAGGCAACATGTAGTCCAGGTTCTGACATCAAACGGACATGCCAGTGACAATTACCCGGCGAAAAGAAAAAAGAAACGAAACAAACTGTACGAAATATCCTCCAGCCAATTAACTTAACGCCAGCCATGTCCTGCCAAAAGGTCCTGTCCCGTGTGTCGTGCGAATGTGTGCAGCGGAGCACAAAAAGTTTCCATAACAAAAAACACTCGACAAACAATGGAAAAACGACAAATTTTTTGAACAGCGACAAAAACTCGGCGGAGGGAGGAGGAGGGAGGAGGGAAGGGGGTCGGCTCATAAATTACAAAAGTAATTATATTTAATTACGCGCAATTAACTTTGTAATAATGTCAATGAAAATGATGAGACAAAATATGATTAAAAATAACACATTGCCATCAAAGAGAGAGAGAACCTGAGAGAGGGAAATGCAAGAAATCTGCCATTTGCCCGACTTATCCGCTTACGGCCAAGATAATGATGAATTAGCGGCAAGCTTTGGCCAGCCAGCAAACACCGCAGACAACCGACCGCGTCCATCATAAATGCATTTATGAGTTTTATTGGCCCAACCCTTCCACGAGACACACTCAGTCCGCACTCCCTGCCGCACTCCATCCATCCATTCAACCAACCAGCCAGCCAGCCATGTATCTGCTCTGAGATTTACAGTGCGATTTGGTTCGGTTCGGTTCGGTTTGGGTTGGGTTAAGCTTCTTTTATGGCATTTAATTGGAGTGTTCCCCCCAGATTGCAGCCAAGTTCTAATTTGTTTTGTATTTATGATTTGATTCGCGGAATCTTTCATAGAGCGGCAGAAGCGACGCAAGGAAGGGGACACATGTTCTACCGAAAAAGGGGAACAAAATGTGAAATTTGAATTCAATTGATTTGGAGTCTAAGGCCAGTGTAAACGAAGTGGTTCGCGGAGTGGTTCGGAGCAGTGCATCTTCTTTAAATGGGTAACACATTCCTCGTCATCGTCTTTGTTCCCTCTGACCACTTTTACCACAATTCCTGTTCTCTGCAGCACAGTGTACATTCCTGTGACATAGAAGTTTGGAGTCAACCTGCTAGGAAAGACTGTGTTCTGTCAGCCACTTCTATAGCCATTCTTCTGACAGAGTCTTTCCTCTCGTTTCCGTATCACATCGTTGTTTCTTTCCCCAGAATGTCTGGAATACCAGGATTCTGGTCCCTTATCACTCCATTAAATATTAACTCCTTTGAAGGAGTGCCAAGTAGTGCTATGCAGAGTCGGGTTAAACATCAAGACGAAGACTTGAATAGCCTCTTTATATTTGACCTTATTTGCTTGAGCGATATTACGCCCTTACCTAACTTGACAGTCTGGCTGTGGAGCAGCGGGTAGTGTGTGCGCCTGCTGTTGAAATGAAACATCTAACAAAAACCAGGTATCGGAAATTTATGCTTAGGGAATGAATATTATTATTAAAATATTTCTGTTTGTATTAAAGTTAATAAGCTCGCTTGAAAGCTTGTAGCTTTCTACCCCCAGAAAGGATTGCATAAGCACAGCTCCAATAAGATTATTTGCAATGTTGTAAATCTATTTTTGCATTCATTTTGCAATTATTGCAGTTCCCAACTGCTTAAAGTGATGATTGTAAGGCGAAGCGTTGGTCAAACCTGCAGTCTTCAGCAAAAAAAGTTGTCTTTGAAAAAGTATCTCAATTATTGGCAGCAACAAAGGTTGTAGGCTGAAATGGTAGTTTGGAGTCCTTCTTATTCTAAAGCTATTCCCTGGTCCCCAAAAAAACTGCCCGAACTAACCAAAAATGAAGAAAGTTTTACTGAATCTCTCAAAGTATAGTGTTGAAACCAATCAGAGTTTGCTTTATAAATCAACTTCTTACCCAAACCAAGAAATTTGGACGCACTTTGTAGAGTGTTTCGGCTCACCGTAACTACGAAAAGTTCTTGATTATTCCTATATTAATAAAACAATTTGGGACATTTGAATATTTCGAAATTATTATAAGAACACGGTAACACCACGGATCTATGGTTCACTGCATTAAGAAGCAGGTCAGATTACCGAACCCTGATCAGTGTCACTCTTTTAATACCCTTGCAAAGGATATTATAATTTTGCCCAGAAGTTTGCAACGACCCCATAAACTATATATATTCTTGATCAGGGTGACGAGCTGAGTCGATTGAGCTTTGTCCGTCCGTCTGTCTGTCTGTTTCTACGCAAACTAGTCTCTCAGTTTGCAATTTTGCACAGAGTCTTCTTTTTGCTGCACACTACTAATATGTCGGAACCGACCGGATCGGATGACTATATCTCATAGCTCCCATTGGAATAATCGGTCGGAAAACTAGTTTTGGTATGAAAAACTTTTTCTTTTCAATGGAAACGTCTCCAAACTTTGTAATCGTAGGTTTTCTATGCTTTTTTGTAATTCTATCTGGGGATAGAAATTCTGGAGACATTTTCTTTGAAAACAAAAATGTTTTTCTCACTAAAACTAGTTTCTCGATCGATCATCCCTATTGCAGCCATAACCTTTAGTCATCCGATTTTGACAAAACTTTGTAAAATTGTGTGAGAGGCAATTTTAAATAGGTTTACATTGAAAACAAAAATGTTTTTCTTACTAAGACTATTTTTCCAATATACTATATAGATGCCCGATTTCGACCAAATTTGGCAGAATTATGGAGAAGCATAGAAAACTAGTAAATACGGAGTTTGGAGACGTTTGCATTGACAAAAAAAAAAGTTTTTCTCACTAGAACTAGTTTTTCGACCGATCGTTCCTATGGCAGCTATATGTTATAGTCATCCGATCCGGGCGGTTACGACAAATGTGCAGCTTATTTGTACCAGAAGACCTCGGACAAAGTTTGTTCGCAATAGCTTTAAAGCTGACGATGGTTGTTAGCATAGAAACAGACGATCAGACAGACGGACATGGCCATATCGACTCAGCCCGTCATGCTGATCAAGAATATATATACTTTATGTGGTCGGAGATGCTTCCTTCTATGCGTTACAAACATCTGAACAATTTCAATATACCCTATGCAAGGGTACAAAAATTTCAATCGTTAAAACTAGGTGGTGAAAAACGGTAGTGAAAGCCATATCCTAGGGTTCAGTTGTTATAGCACCAAGAGTTCAGCTTTACGCTTTCTACAAATCTTGGTGTAAAAAAGTGAGTAAAGCAACAAAGTTTACTACACTCAGAGAAAAAATAGAGAATTTCATACTTGGATCAAGAATGTTTGATATCAGAAGTTCGATAAGATCGAATATTCTTAATCCAAGTATGAATTTACGGTCCCGTTTTTCTTGATCCGAGACCGAGATCCGAGACAAGTACGAATCATTCTCAAATCAAGCAGAATAGGTATTGAATCAAGTGCTAAACATGCTTGAATCAAGAGCATACGGCATTGTCAAAAGCCGAGAATGTTCTTTCTGGGGTAAAGAGCTCAACAGATTCAAGAGTAAGATCGTTTACTCTTAAATCAAGGGCTTTACAGATTCCAATCATTTAAAACCAGTTGTTTTTCCATTTTGTTTAAACTTATTCCATGTGGCATACAAAACTGTCAGTCGCACAGCCGTCGCTCCATGCCGCTCCAGCAATGCCATAACTGGTTGGGAATTCCAAAGCAACATGAGTGCAAAAATCGATTGCGCTCTCCGCTCGTTAGCTTCCCCACACATCTCTCTTCCAATATAACACAAAACTGAGAGAGCGAGTTCAACGCTGCGATCTCTAGAATGCGTTTGCCAAAGAACAATATACTAAGAACGAATTTAGCTCGATTTTAAGAGCCTTTCTTCTTAAGTTATTCGTTCTACTTGTTTCTGGGTGTAGGAATGCATTTGAATTAAGAGCTCGTTTCTATAACTACAATAATTTCATAATTAAGTAGGGAAACTCAGAAAACTCCTGCATATTTCAGCAATATAGTGTTCCCATTGTGGTGCATCGGGTAGCGTGTGTGCCTGAAGTACCAGCGGTTGTAAGCTCGTTCCTCTAATGGCAACATGAATTTCAAGGTTTTCGTTGGTAAACAAGAAACAAAGTCGATCAAGCCCGACTATATGATACTCTGTACCAACGAAAGTGTATGCTCTGCATACATTTTGATGCTGCAGTAGCAGCCGAAAGCAGCGCTGCAGCAGCGAACACTCTTTTGCTTATAACCCGACACGTTCATCCGTTACTTAGCAATGCTTTGGCGGATTGATAAGTTATTTTGTTAAATTGAACCTTCTATCTATCAAACTTTGGAAGATATGATGCTTTACTTAAATCCAAAATTTGCAGACTAGAAACTTAGAGACTAGTTCCGCTTTAAGGGATCTCTGTTGCTCGCTCTCTCTCTCTCTCTCCCTCTCTTTGGGGGGTAATCAACAAATCAAGTGAGTGCATCTAATCGATATGGTTGTAACACCACCACCACCACCGCCATGACCAAGTCTGCTGCCCAAAAAAACAAAGGGGGTGAAATTTCAACCAAAAGAGAGTCCTATTCCCGGGTAACTGATAAGTGCAATTAATAATTTTGACCTTTTTTCAAGTTCAGGCGTCAGCTGGTCGCTGCTAGCGGCTCTCGCTGCTCGACTCCTTTCCATTGTGCCATATTTTGACTTTTCCTCCACTCACCCCCACCCCCACCCCCACCTCGTCTAAGCGAGGCATGAAAATTGTGTTTTTAATTTTCACTTTCCGTTTCGTTCCGTTCCGTTCGCAGCCTAAAGCCGCCGCCCAAGGATGGCGTCACAAAGAGCAATCCATCAAAGCGGCATCGTGAGCGCCTCAACGCCGAGCTGGATCTGCTCGCCTCGCTGCTGCCCTTCGAGCAGAATATACTGAGCAAATTGGATCGACTGAGCATACTAAGGCTGTCCGTTAGTTATTTAAGAACCAAAAGTTATTTTCAAGGTGAGTACCCCGGCAGAAGCAGAAGGCGAAGGTGAGCCAAATCGATTATGCTCCCGCAGGAAACATGACTCATAAATGATTCAAAAGTAATTTCAACGCCAGCGCCGCAGGAAGGGCGGTCGCCGGACTAGACACACACGCACGTGGACGGATTAAGGTGGCCCCGGCCCCGAATTTGCTTGTGAATTAAGCAAAACTCTGAGTGAGAGCTGGCCGGTTCAATGGCATTTTCCTGGTGGGCCTTTGTTTTTATGACAAAAGAGGAATTTAATTGGCTTTAATTAAGTTTAAGTGCGCAAAAAAGAGAAGCGTTCCTCCCCCCATCCTCCCCCGCACGGACCACTCGTACTTGAGTAAATATTTTGACAATTAGCGGTCAAACGAAGTTCAGCGTTAATTGCAAAAACTATAGGTGAAAGGAGCAGTCCGGGCCGGGCCGGGCACGTGTCCGTGCTGCATTTGTTGTGAAAAGTCAATATAAACATTAGTTTCCTTTGACATGTACCGGCAAGGACGACACGCGTGCCGTGAGTTAATGGACCCGAACCGTTGCGGCCCGTTCCCCAGGACACTCGGGGTTCACCGTTTTGTTTACATTTTGGTTTTCATTTGTTTGCCTAGATGTTTTTCGGATATTATCGGGATCATTTAATTTACAATTAGTGGACGGACCCTGGGAATGGGTTTGGAGGGCAGCGTGTGTCGTCCGTTGTGGATTAGCGACGGCGACAGGAAGCACTCAAGACGATTACAATTGTATTCCTTTGTGTGTGTCTCTCTCTCTCTGTCTCTCCATCTCTCCCTCTCTCTGGGGGTTGCTGTGCATCATCCTGGGGCCCAGTTGTTGACCCTGACTTGCGCAAAACTTGGCGCCCGAACCAAAAACTCCTCTATTTCTCTATACCCAAAAGCAAAGTGCTGCCCTATGTACTCTCGCCCCATGTGGCCGCCCCCCCACCCCTTCTTGGTTTTTTGCTCTCTTTCGGTTTTCGCTTCAAACTAAATAATTAAAGCGCGCCACTAATGGCCCATTGTCTTGTGCGCTGGCCAGGGAGAGCCAGTGGAGGAGCAGCAGTTTGGTATCTAAAAGGGCCATAATTGCTGGCCACCTTATTGGTCGGGCAATAATTGTTAAGACGCGCAATTTGTACATTTTTAATGCGCTACCCGCTGATCCCAGGTATCCCGGTATCCCAGGGTGTGTGTTCGCTCTCCTCTCCTCTGCATACTAGACACCCCAACCCCCCGCTTAATTGATGAGTTGCGTAATTAACTGCCAAGGAGCATTAGTTTGCCATTCCGCCGTATTGATAGTTTGCTGCTCCTTTCGCGGCAGCACGCAATTCCCAGCATTTGGCCATTAAATGGCTCACTAGTCAAATTAGTGTCCATTTCCTTAGAGTTGCCATCAAGTCTAGAAAAAAGTCGGAATACTGAGATATTGTATGAATATTTGGGCAGAGATAAGGTTAGACCAATCCGTTCCTTCTTCTCTGTTGAAAATATTAATTTAATTAGCAGCGCAATGTGTCTCCTCCCTAAGAATCTCCCATCTCTATGTATCGATAGTTAAGCAGTTGATTGTCGCTCTCCTCTCTCATTTTAAGTTTCAGTCACACAGAAAACTTTGCACGAACTAGTGTTGGGTAAAGGTTGTTCATTTCAGTGAACGTGTTCACTTGTCCTTTTATTCAAAGTGAGTCAACTCAGTCAAATTGCTCAGTTGTTCAGTTGCTCAATTGTTGAGTAGCTCACGAGCCAATGTGTATTGAAATGAAAGTCATACTTAACTACTGAGTTTAATCTTTAATGAAGTTTACAACAAAACAGGATCTAAGTCAGTATTTCCGTTCAGTGGGAGGGGGCTGCACTGCAGCCGGGTGTTTGCTTTTAAGGTGGCGGCTTAGATTGCTTTGTGAGTTACAACTTAAAGTAACGCTGCAGTATTTACATTTTGCATTTTTATTATCCATTTCGGTGAAATGGTTCCAAACATTGCTGTGCTTTCTGGTCAAAGACATTCTAAATAAAAACAACGGACGCGACTGCCACACCGGAAGACTGCTTAACACAGAGTTGCCATACAGTCACCGAACTAAGTGAACAGTCACTGATCACCCCACTGAACTAGTTACTGAACAACTCTCTGAACAAATCTCTGAACTAGATACTGAACAACTCACGGAGCAATAGAGACAGAACAAAAGCAACTGAACAACTCTGACTGAACAAAAATGAACAACTAATGAAGAACATGTTCACTTGCTCAGTTTAGTGAACAACTCAATTTTGTTCACTTACTCATGAACAACCCAACACTAGCACGAACATTCTCCATTCTATTTGCTTCTTTTTTCGGTTCTTCTAGTTTCAAGCCAATCCAATGACATCGAACTCTGTTGTATGCGGTCGCTTGGAGTTTTACCCAATTTTTATCCAATTTTTCCCACTTTTCTACCGGCAGTCCTCCTCCCAACGGAAGGTCCGACGTATTTTATGGCAGTGAATATCCTAACCAGCTAGAGATGATGGCAAATAGTATCGATATATCTAAATATCGATATTTTTGTCCACACAAAATTCGCTTTATTATTATTAAACATTTTTCGAGGCGAAATATCGGATATCGAAAATATCTTAGTGATATTTATACCCTTGCAATTTGCCCAGAAGTTTGCAACGCATAGAAATATTCGATTAAACTTTTTCCGTCCGTCTGTCTGTCTGTTACTACGCGAACTAGTCTCTCAGTTTTAAAGCTATCGAGCTGAAATTTTGCACAGAGTCTTCTTTTTGCTGCACACTACTAATATGTCGGAACCGACCAGATCGGCTGACAATATCTCATAGCTACCATAGCAACAATCGGTCGGGAAACTAGTTTTAGTGAGAAAACCTTTTTTCTTTTCAATGGAAACGTCTTCAAACTTTGTATTCATAGGTATTCTATGTTTTTTTTATAATTTTGCTAAGTTTTATTAAAATCGGACAACTATATGGTATAGCTGCCATACAAAAGATAGGTCTGAAAAACAGTCTTAGTTAGAAAAACTTTTTTGCTTTTAATGGTAGCATCCGGCAGTTTTGTATTTGCTTGTTTCTCATGCTTTTAGATAATTCAACAAGTTTTTGTCCAAATCGGATGACTATATTATATAGCTACCATACGAACAATCGGTCGGAAAATGGAAAAAAGGATTTTTTGAAAATATTTAAGCGAGCACAGACGAAGTTAGCTTAGCTTTCTCGTTATTTCTACACGTAGCATGTTGTTTTTCTACATGACATGTTTAACTGTGGGTTTCCTACATTTCTCGTGTAAATTTAAGAGGGCGAACTACGTTTCGCACAGTGAAAGCCCGTATAATGATCTTTGTAGCCAGTCTAAACTGTTAGAATTGGTATAATTGACAGCTTGCCTTATGTGGTTAGACCAAGTTTGTTGCCAGCGCAGTATTATGCCCAAATATGTACATGATAGAGGTCGTAAGTGGTAGGGCTGTATCTTTGTATCTTTGGTTTGGTTGCAGGGGTTATCTTTTAGCAAAGACTTGTAGATATTATACATGACGCATGGGAAAGAAAACTGGATTTTTTCTGGTAGCTGACATTGGCTACCAATTTACGATATGTTTGCTTTTAGCGACTGACATCAATGGTTCAGAAGAGATTGTAATGTGGCTGCTTATAGCCTATTCACACTAGCCCACATCTACCGCTTACAGTCTACCGTCAAAGACGGTACGTAAGAACTTGTCGTGCCACATTTTCTCAAATTATTCCCCCGTCGGCTGGGGATGTTCCTATCTCATGCTGTTTCACTCATCCACCACTAAAAAAAATTGACATTCGCCACGAAAACGTAAACAATGTGAGCGCGGCAAGTGATTGCCAAACTTCACTTGTCGTTTGTTGAAGAAACGTCTACCAGAAGATGGCCATGCTGATGGAGGAAAGAGGGATTAAAATCCACTGGACCAATGTTAAGACGAAAACTGGCAACCACCAGGAACTGATTTCGTTGGCTAGGGAGAGAAATGAAATGCAGAGGAAGCAACACGAGCAGACTCGAAACATTTGGCGGGAAAGACGCCTCTTGCCAGAACTGTCATTTGGAATTGACTGATTCGACTTTGTTTTCGACTTTTTTTCTGTTTTTCACCATCTTCTCATCGTTCCGCTGAGATGGACTGTGTAGTGTGGATAGGCTATAAATGGGTATTGGTGTGATTTGGGCTTTTAAACTGGTGTTATCTCGATTGTAAAGCAACATCCTTTACGGGAACGAATGCTTATTGAAGGTCCAGGAAGACAGCAGAGCAATGAGTGATAAACTCTATAATCTCCAGATTGAGCTATCAAACTGGTGGCAAACTGCCAAATGACGATTAACAAATATTTTGGAGCATATTTTGGATTAGGCAGGAAATCAGTTTACTTTCTTTAGTTGGATAAGTGACCAAATTGGGTCATCCAGCTTAAGAGCAAGGACAGGCAACAGGACGGCTTTGCCACGGAAAGCCTTGAATGAACCTACAACTTAATTGAAATTGGAAGAACAGGTACTACAATTCAAGAGAATCCTAGCAGGGGATTCTCCTCTACACCTAGCCTGAGCAATACACAGAAAAAAACAAGAATGAAAGTCGGTCAAGCCCGACTATAACATACTCTGTACCAAGAAAAGCCATCTATCTTCAAAACTGTGGGAGATATGACGTTTTTTCTAAATTGCGGGGGCGGAAGGGGGCGTGGCCAAAATTGAAAATAAACTTGATCTGCCTGCAGACATAAGAAGCATATGTCCCATACACGTCAAACCTCTATCTCTTACCATCTCTGAGATCTGTGCGTTCATACGGACAGACGGGCAGACGGACAGACGGACATGGCTATATCGACTCGGCTGTTGATGCTGATCAAGAATATATATACTTTATGGGGTCGGAGATGCTTCCTTCTGGATGTTACATACTTTTGCACAAACTTATAATACTCTATGTACCTACGGTACAGAGTATAACAAGAAAGAAAGTCGGTCAAGCCCAACTATAACATACTCTGTACCAAGAAATTTTGTCTTTTGATCATAACTCGAAAACCGTTCATCCGATCTTCTTCATTCCTTTGGCGGATCGATAAGTTATTCTAATAACTAAATATGTCCAGAAGGAACAAGCCATCTATCTTCAAAACTGTGGGAGATATGACGTTTTTTCTAAATTGCGGGGGCGGGAGGGGGCGTGGCCAAAATTGAAAATAAACTTGATCTGCCTGCAGACATAAGAAGCATATGTCCCATACACGTCAAACCTCTATCTCTTACCATCTCTGAGATCTGTGCGTTCATACGGACAGACAGACGGACAGACGGACATGGCTATATCGACTCGGCTGTTGATGCTGATCAAGAATATATATACTTTATGGGGTCGGAGATGCTTCCTTCTGGATGTTACATACTTTTGCACAAACTTATAATACTCTATGTACCTACGGTACAGAGTATAAAAATGGGGAGATAAAGTCAATCCCAAAAAAACATGATTTTATCTCGACATTCGGTTTGAAATTTCAAGCAAAAGTCGTTCTGGAGCCGAGAAATCCGAGATCAAGTCAATCCAATTCGTACTTGGAATGAGAAAATCCGGGATTGACCGACTTCTGACATCGTTTGGGATTGATTTAATCCCGGATGGCTTGATGTTTTTTTTTCTGTGCACAAACTCAAAATATTGAGCATTATTGTCGGTATTGAACCGGTTTTGAACCGAACCGAACTGCTCATTCCAGCTTGCGAACCGACTTTCTTTCAGAAATGCGGAGCCGGACCAGAAAACACCAAATGTGCCTTTGTGAACCACTGAACCGAACCGAAACCGCGTTTCAGTTAGCTCCAAAAACCAAGTAATGAACCGACCTGGAGGCTTAGAAACTGTGTGAGCCACTGAACCGCATCAGTACTTATTTTCGAGTGGAAAACTCTGAAAGGTCTTCCAGTTTGTCCTCCATTGAGCAAGAGCCGGAAACTAGTCTAACATTTTCGGAAACTCAAGCTGGAGTTCCCACACACACACACACACATGGATGATTGAAAGCTAAGCATTTTTCCGTCAGTTTTCCATTACTTAAAATTTGCCTGTCTCTTGGCTCCGCCGCGTCTGGTTACCAACTGGTTTTCTCAGTGATCTTCTTGTTGTCGTCGCCGTGGGAAGCAGCGAGGTTGACACAAAAGCCGAATGTAATTTCCATGTGGAAATTGTAAGCATATTAAATTGGACAACACATGAGATGTGGTGGGTGGAGGTGGTGGCGCAGCAAGGTCAATTATGGGCCAATCTCCGCATGGAAGAGAGGGGGCCAAGGCTTGGAGTTCTTAACCTATAAACATACTTAAAACGTTGGTGGGCAATTTTCGTGCGTTGCTCCAGTTCTGTTTTCGGTTGGGTTGGGTGGGACATGCAATCAGTCAGAGTCAGGCAATGCACTTGCCTACCTGGTCTGGTCTGGTTGTTTAGTTAGTCGGAGGCGTCGCATTGTCACGCCGGCCACTGCTCAGCTGTTTTGGTAAGGAATTGTATCAGACAAAACATTGCGTGACTTACGTAGGTTCGCATGCAATGTCCATAAGTGGCGGCGGCATAGACTAGTGGGGGGCGGCGGACGGTTGGAACAGGTGGCAGTGTCTAGGGCTTAAAGTGGCCCCAAAGCCGTTTAGCTTTAAAGCGGGATTCGCCCGTCAATACGGACAGCTGGGCCTGTCAGCTTTTTCAATCAATTTGCCTGACATTTCCATGACATATTTGCTTATGTCGGCACGAGAAATATTTGCCAAAATGTCAGAAAATTTAAACTTTATTTATTGTTTGCGCCATGCCGTGCCGTGCCGTGCCCCTAGCATAATTGACGCCATTCTTCTTTCGCCGCCGGTTGGTTGGCTGGGCTGGGCAGGGGCTGGGGCTGCAGTGTGATTATGGCGCAGTATCTGCTGCTGTCTGCGCAGCCCAGTTGCCCAATGTCCCGCCCCCTTTGGGCAGAGATTTTGCGCTTTTCCGGCACGGAGCGAGATTTACCAAGTTCATCCACCGTCGCGTCGTCGCTCATTTCGGTGGTGGTTTTGCCGACGAGGGTTGGTCCAGACTTCTCCCCGTCCCAGCCGCGTTTTATGTGTGTGCAATAAAAGTGGCCCCGAAATGGGAACACAAATTAATTAAATGGCTTTATGCACGTGAAACTATATTCCTACATATTTTAACTGCCAACAACGCGAAATGTAAACTGAGCCTAATTAAATTATGAGTAATTATTCCGTGACCCGCGCCGTACCCGAGAGTAGTTGGCCGGGATCACACGCACGCATATGATGCAATTTGTTGGCTGCCAAACTGGGCGGGGGTTAGTCCTAGTCCGGTTGGTTTCTTTATCGCACTTTCGCTGAAATGAACAACAATCTGGATTTTGGCTATGGCCACCACAAAGCACTTTGCTTAATTTGATAAAATGTCCCAGCAAAAGCTGAGATTACGCCAAAGGCGACAAGGTGTCCGGCTACCACCACTAACTGGAATTTGTGTGTTTTATACACTTAGAAGTCCAGGGGGGGGAGCATATTAGGTAGTTAGGAGCTGGCGTTTTGAAATGTAATCGGAGTGGGTTTTATCTGATGTTATGGGGAGCTGGAGTCATTCGGAAGTAGGTTTTTCAAACTGTAAAACTCAGCTACAAAGTTTTCGAACCATTTTTGACATAGAAGTTTAATCAGCAATTTGAGGATACCAAAAACAACTCCAGTCGTTTAATATAAAGTATAATTTAAGCCAGACGATGCATTCGACATCTTTTTCTAAGAACTTACCAAAGGATAAAGTATATATACAATTGGAAGACGAAAGGCTAAAAAGAAGGGAAGCATGAGATGGCCGAAACTTTGTTAGAAAGATCACCCTGCTGCAAGATATTACTTTAGTATAAGAAAACCCAAACAAAAGAACTTGAATTGACAGGCTAAGAACTGCTCACAGTTAAACATTCAAAGCTCGAACTCAATATGAGCCCAAAGTCTATCAAAAACAGTGCTCATTTCATGTTATATTTTAGGAACAACTTTTGGAGTACCCAAAATCTTGAATTAAGTTAGAAATATGCCGTTTTCAAGCACAATTTGAACTCTCAACTGTTACTATGTTTATACGCAACAAATTATTCGTGTTTAATGCCCTTCAAAGTATGCAAACTTTCTT
>JAWNNO010006496.1:0-56077 GCA_035044985.1 Lordiphosa fenestrarum | reverse complement strand
TCCCAGTCAATGTGTTCCCAGTAGTTTTTAAGAGTATGTTTAGATTTAAGTGTGCCTCTTTATTTCTCAAGCGTGCGTTCCTAATTTCAATTTCTCTTCATTACAATGCAGGTCAATACAAATAGCTGTATAGCGAGCAGTCTGATAAGAATATTATGTAAACAAAAAGAAGGTTTAAAGATAGTTCATTTAAATGCTCAAAGTTTACGTAAAAAGATGGATGAGTTTAGGCAAATATTTGTAAATTCAAATGTAGATATTATATGTGTGTCCGAAACATGGTTTGTGTGTAACTCTAGTGATGTCTTATTTCAGTGTGATGGTTATTCGCTGTACAGATCAGATCGGGTGGGCCATGCCGGTGGTGTGGCTATTTATGTGAATACGAAACTCAGCTGTAAACTCATTCGCAGTAATCCGGTAGAAAGTCCAGTCGAGTACTTGTTCGTTGAGGTAACAAACAGAAGCTTGAGCATTCAAACTTTGATTGGATGTATATACAGACCTCATCAAACGACTGAATTTCAAGAGTTAATACATGTTGTGTCCGAGATTTCTATGTCGTATCCCAATGTTATTTTGTCTGGTGATCTAAACAGCAACATGCTCAGCGAAAAACTTATTCTGTCCGAAATGGAATCATTAGGCTTATCCTTGGCAAATAGTTCTGAGCCCACTCATTTTACTAGCAATAGCAGCACCCTGTTAGATATATTCCTTGTTAGTGATCTAAGTAAAATCAATCTTTATGACCAGGTGTCAGATCCAGCTTTCTCCAAACATGACATGATTTTCCTGACTTATGAAATTCCGGTGGAATACGTAAACCAGACAATTAATTATAGGGACTTTAAATCTATTAACTACGATATATTACTGACTGAATTTGACAACTGTGACTGGGCTTCTATTTATGACTCGACGACTGCTCAGAATCAACTTATGATCTTAAATTCAAATATTTCATATCTATTTGACACATGTGTTCCATTAAAGTCAAAAATACTAAAACCAAAACATCAGTCATGGTTTAGTACGCAAATTAAAAAACAAATTCATATTCGGGACTCTGCATTTAAACGATGGAAACGGTATAGAACTGATGAGATGCACAATATTTTTAAACGGCTCAGAGCGAAAGCTACGAGCATGATTGCAAAAGCTAAACGAGACTATTTTAATGCAAAATTCGGCAATGCAACAACCTCTGGCCAAATATGGAAAGAATTAAAGAGTCTTGGTGTAGGTAAAGTCGTCTCACAACCTAAATCTGACCTTGATGTTGAAGACTTAAATAAGAGATTTGTTCTAGCAAATGTACCTGAACCAGCGCAAAACTTGTACCTAAACTCTGTACCCATCTGTGATAATAGTTTAAGTTTTGTCTGTGTTAGTCAATGTGATGTACTTGAGTGTATATTAAAAGTTAAGTCTAATGCGGAAGGGCTTGATGGAGTGAACCCAAAATTCCTAAAAATACTTTTACCAAGGCTGCTTGGTTACGTTACCCATATTATGAACACCGTGTTTACAACCTCAGATTTTCCTGCCTGCTGGAAAGTTGCAAAAATTCTTCCCATACCGAAATCCAAAAACGAGTTCAGGCCAATCTCTATATTGCCATTCCTCTCCAAAGTGTTTGAGAAATTAATGGTATCCCAGATGCAAACATTTCTAAACGAAAATTCAATGCTCAGCGACAAACAATCAGGTTTTAAGAAGGGAAAAAGTTGCACAACAGCGATCTTAAAAATAGTTGAAGACATTCGTAGACAGGTAGATGATAGTAATGTTACTTGCTTAACATTTATTAGATTACAGCAAAGCGTTTGACACAGTAAATCATAAAATATTATGTACTAAACTAAGTAAAATGTATAATTTTTCGCCAAACGCAACATGTCTAATCGAAACTTATCTTAGTAATAGGAAACAGGCAGTAGTTACGGAAACACGCGTTTCCGGGTTTTTGCCTCTTTCACGAGGTGTTCCCCAAGGCTCAGTCCTTGGACCGTTATTGTTTTCTTTGTATATTAATGATCTCCCTGAACGTCTGTGTGATTGTAATGTCCATCTTTATGCTGATGATGTACAACTATATGTTAGTCGTCCTTTACTAGAGCTTAATGAGTGTATTAAAATTGCGAATGATGAAATTTTGAAAATTAGCAACTGGGCGAAATCAAATGGATTGTGTATAAACCCAAATAAGTCAACTTGCTTGCTTATCTACAAAAAGCCTTTGAACGTCAGTGATCTTCCAAGAGTCGTTGTCAACAACACTGAAATAGCATATGCTGAGCAAGCCACAAACCTTGGTATCCAATTTAACTCCACTCTCACATGGAGTAACCATGTTGCAAAAGCTACTGGGAAAATATTCGGAGCTATAAGACAGTTGTCTCTAACGCAAAAACTCATCCCTCTAAATCTTAGACTTTTAGTTGCACGATCATGTCTAATTCCAACCCATTTTTATGGAATTGAAATTTTTGGTTCCTGTGATGCTGGTAGCATGCAGAAACTAAAAGTGGCGTTCAATTCCATTGCAAGATATGCATTTAATCGGGATCGAAGAGATCATATTACTAGTTACGCAAATAAAATTTTTGACTTAAGCCTGGAATATTGGATAGAACTCAGAATATTAATACTGCTACATAAGATTTTAACTACTAGAGAGCCTAACTATTTATTTGAAAATTTACAGCTTGTGTCATCAAGAAGGACCAACAATCTAGTTTGCAAACGTGTTAAACTCGCGAGCCAAGACAAACAATTCTTTATACAGGCAGTTCGCTATTGGAATGATCTACCGCATGGTATTAAGAGCATTAGGAGCGCAACGCATTTCAAAGATAAATTATTTGAGCATTTACAGGCACACTTTAATTCCATCTCAATTTAATTTAATTTAATTTAGGGCCGTTTTCCACATAAATCTTTTAATTTAATTTATTCCACAAAATTATAAAAATAATCAAATTTAGTTTTAAGTTTTATTATGATGTAATTAATTAATTAATTGAATGTAACACCTTTTTGTGACCAATGACTTAATTTATAAGCTATATGTCTCGTGTCATTGGGATATTAAATAAAATAAATAAAAAAAAAAAAATAAATGCTGAATGAGCCGTTCTGCCTCCATCCAATAAAGTTGCCGCAATGCCAGATGATGCAATGGCCAATGCGATACCGTTATTTGAACGTATTTCGGCGAGAATTAGCGATATGAGAAATGTTATTCCAGTTCCACCTGGTGCATCCAAAAAAAAAGAATCCACCTAGTGCCTCAAAAACTGCCAGCATAATGCGGTCGTAAGTGATTTTTAGTTCATGATTAAGAAGTGGGACGTTGCGAGTGACAACCGCTGCCATTTCTGCAGTTCTCGATTCATTTCGGTGTCCATTAGATCAGATGCACTTCGATTTGGAGTACGCATACCGTAATAACTTAGTGGTAACGTATTGTTCAGTATTTGTGTTGCTCCGAACGAAGTCATTTGAAAGCATGAATTAAATCTGCGGATGGACTTCAGAAACAGGTTTGAATTGGATCTGTGCCGATGAGCAAGCCTTTCAATGGTTCTGGTGGCGTCTCAATATCTGGTAGTTGCACTTTTCCTGAAGAGCAGCACATCCCGGCGGACTCATTTTTGAATTTGAGCGCATGACAATTGGGACATTCTTTGTCCATAGCACCAATCAGGACTTTCGGATGAGCGGAATACTCGACATCTGGCTCAAACACAAATGCGGGACGAAGGAACAAAGCAGATGTAAATGCTCGATGTACCTGTTGGTATTGTCGGTCATTTGTTCTGCGTGCGTTAACATCTGTCTGGCGCGCTTGTCTTTGCTCCAATTGTTGACTTCGTAAAGCTCGTACCTCTTGTGATTGAGAAAAATTTCATTTATTTCATGTAATTGTTGATCTGTTCTTGCTGCATTAATATTCGCATGTTTGTTGCTGCATTTGTTCGACGACCCAAATAGCCACCCCTACGTCTTGCAGGCTTTGTTTATTGTAACACACACACACACACAGATAGGCCAAATTGAAACGATTGATGAAAAAAGATATTCTGATATTTTAGTAGTTGACCAAATTTTCACAATAATAAAACACAAAGTGACACATATGAGCAGTCTGCTGCGTCGTCAATTCAAATAAATGTTCTGCAGAGGGACTCGCAAATCACCCAGCGTTACGATATACTCTACACCCGCCAAATTAAAACAAAAAAAATTTCTTTAATATCGGTCAAGCCGTTTCGGAGGAGTTTTTTAAATAGCATGTGACTCGAGATTTTTATATTTATTTAGATATAAATATAAATATTTTGAATAGAAAAGTACTGCTTAGCAGTGTACTTAAGAGTTAATTTATTATGTTTGTTCTGGCACAATTGAGCGACGAGTAATCACAGCATGCATGAGCTTTAGCCTCTTCATTTGCATCGCATGCTAAAAAAGCTCATTATTATCTTTAGAGAGCTGATCATTGACATAGAAGGGCACAGGGGAATTAAAGCCAAGAAGCTGCAAGCTCAGTTGTTGTTTGCTTTCTCGCCTGTACGCTCCAATTTGCTGGAGGAGATGGTTTTTATCTCGCACGTGCTCTAGCTTAACAATAATTACCGGGTCAACTTTAGCGCTATTGCCTTTCCTCGGATACGAAAGGCTTCTCAGACCCTTGGTGCTGGTTTTATATTTAGAGCAGCGCCAAATACGGGGTAATAGTTTTCTCCTTCGACGAAGGGGACGCCATGGACGCGGAGGTCAGAAGCAATCTGTATATTTGCTTGCGTAGCAAGCTTTTCGTTCAGCTTCTCCTCTAATGCATTCACCTGTTGTTTTAGAGCATGGACCTCGTCTACCTCAGCTTCCAGCTGCTCCGCCTTTTGGGCCAAGCACTGCATTTCCTCCGCCATGGCGTTCATACGTTCATTTAGACCACCCAAGATACGCTCCTCGGTGGCGGTGATAAGCCCAGCTTGTTCCATGAACTGCATTTCCTCCGCCATGGCGTTCATACGTTCACTTAGACCACCCAAGATACGCTCCTCGGTGGCGGTGATAAGCCCAACTTGTTCCATGAACCGTATCAGAGTTGTGTTTGTCCTTTAAGTCGATGCCAGTGTTTTCCCGGGCACGTTTTGAGGCTGGAGGAGCCATATGGATGGTTGAGAGCTTTTTGTGAGTTAAACGCTTTGTGGTTTGAGTGAGTATTTTTTTTTTGTTGCTTTTTTTGTGTGTGTTCTGTTGTGTTGTTTGCTTTGTGTTCTTCGGATGAAGATTTTTAATTGTTTATAGAAAAACAGCACAGTATCAGGGACAGTTTTGAATTCAGGTGTGTTTATTGTGTTTATTATTTTGTGCGTACGGATTGTGTGTAGTAAGATTGTGTATGATTGTGTTGGCCTGGCTATTGCATTGATTTTGTTTTTGTTTTTAGTTTTGAATTAATATTTTAGCCATTTGAGCATATAGCCCAACATTTGATCTAATAATGTGTTTTTTCTCGCACTTTAGTTAGATTATTTGGCAAACATACAGCCTGTTTAAAACGGAAATACATATTTATTTTTATGGGAGGACAACTAGATTCGTACTTTAAATTCGTATAGGAACAATTAAAAGGCTACTTGATTCGACATAGAATTCGAGAAAAAGAAAGGCAGCGTTCTTTGGATTTTCAATTCGCAAACAAGATAAGCTGTGGGTGCCTCACATAGTGTGCAAGACTTGCAGAGATTGTTATTTGATTACAGTTACCTTTCTTTTTCACAAATTCCATATCGAATCGAACCAAAAACTCGACCAAATCGTTTTTCCGCCATATCTTGGAAACAAGAGATGATGGAGCTATACCGAAACCAGTTTTGGAATCAGCGAACATAAATTTATTTATTTTACATCGACAAGGCTGCACCTTACAAAGTTGGTCATTTTGTCGGCCTGTGATATTTATTACTTACTTACTTCCTAGTGCTACAAGTTATTAGAAACTTATGATTAGGGCACTAGTCATAAAAATATATAATTACAAAGTTTTGATACAACCTAAATCTATATCAATTAACATTAGGGGTATTCCTGGAAGTGATTTTGATTCTGATTCTGCTTTTAATTTTGGTGTAACCAGATAAATGGCAGGAAATTCCGAGAAAACTGTCAAACAAAACAAAGGAACGACCTAAAATACATGTTGATTATTGTCAACTTGGCCGAATACAAATATAAGAAAAAATCGATTTTAAATAAGTACCGCAAAAGGGCAATAGAACGAACGAAATTATTATCGAACTGTTAATGTTCGATATTTATTTATTTTATTTTATTTTATTTTAATTGCAACAACGTCTACTGGACACAGTTACAATACAATATAACCTAAAATAAAAAAAAAGGAAAACAAAGATTAAATTGAAATCCTTCTGATCCGTTGGATGTTCTTTATTTGTCATAATGAACAGCTACGCCCCTGCTCGCAGCATTGGTGATTAGAAGGAAGTTAAAAAAAACTGAGTGCTTAAAGATATGTAAGATTGTAATGAATAAAAGACCTAACCTTCATCGGAATTGTAACCACTGAGAAGAGGAAAGATCTTATTATGATCCCTACACAAAATGCGAAACGGACAGTTGGAGGCATGTAAAGAAGAAGCAAAAGGAAGCCTCAAGGGTATAAAGATCCATGTTTGGGTTGATGAGACATTAAAGTTCACACAACCCAGCAGGTACTCTGCGTCGATATTACCCTTTATAATCTTGTCCAGAAACATTATACTCAACATAGAGCGTCTATGTTCAAGGGTTGGATAAATCTAAAAGCTTTAGACTGGATAAATAAGGGGGTAGCCTCAATTGTGGGTCCCAACTCAAGTTGCGAAGGGCAAACAAAAGGAACTGCTTCTAGACGGATTCAATGCGCTTACAGAGGGTTAATGATGGGGGCTTCCAAATACACGACCCAAACTCCAAGATAGGTCTCACTAGGGATGTATAAAATAGCTTAGTCGGGAAGCCATCAGACCAGCGTTTAATAAAACCTAGCAAACCCATGCTTTATTCACAGAGAGCTCAATGTGAGTGCCAAAAGATAATTTATGATCAAGGATAATACCTAGATCATGAATAGATTCGACCTGTTCAAGCTGATAAGAATTCAATAAGTACATACTTATTCAAAATGGGGGTTCTACGATAATACGTCATTGACTTACACTTGTGCCTGTTTAAGTGCATCAAATTGTTAGAGCACCACAAATATATGGAATTCAAATCAACTTGAAGCAAAGCAGAATCGTTGGGCGAATTGTGGCTCAGGAATATTTTTAAGTCGTCAACGTACATAAGTGCACTAGAATGCTTAATTACATTAGGCAGGTCGTTAATACATAAATAACACAAAAAGAAGTGGTCCAATATGACTGCCCTGTGGAACTCCACAGGTCACAGATACTAGATAAGAGGTACAATTATTAAATAGAACTTTCTGAGTTCTAGACTGTAGATAAAATGAGATCCAATTAAGAAGGCCCAACGGAAATCCCCGCAATTGCAGATTCAAATCCAAAAGACAATGAGAAACACTGTCGAAAGCTTTACTAAAATCCGTAAAAATAACATCAGTTTGCTTGCCTTGAGTAAATCCTTGAATTACTGTAGAAGTAAATTCCAGTAAGTTTGTAGTAATGAATCTATTTTTGAAAAACCCGTGCTGGATCGGTGAGATAAAAGGGAAACATGAGGGTTGAAGCTGACTGGTTATAATTTGTTCAAAGAGTTTAGGTATAGCAGAGAGTTTCGCAATACCCCTGTAGTTAGAGATGTCAGACCGTGATCCCTATTTGTGTAAGGGAATAATAAAAGATTCTTTCCAAGAAGTAGGGAAATTAGACTGCTCAAGTGATTTGGAGAATAAGATGTGAATAGGATGGGCAAGCGAGATTGCGCATTGCTTTAAGATGCACGAAGGTACATTATACGGGCCAGGAAATAGGTTAAATTTGAATGAGAGTAAACCATTTAGAACAGAAGAAACTGAAATCGAGGGACAGCGTATGAAATCAAATGAAGAATAGGGTACCTATTGCAGGCATCTGACGACGAATAAGTTGATTGAAAGAATTTTGCAAAGAGATTTGCAATATCAATGTCAGACGAGGCAGTTTCATGTTTGTAGTAAAGAGAAGAAGGTAAAGCGTTGGACCGTCGTTTGGTATTAACGAATTGATAAAAACTCTAAGTATCGTTACAGAAATTACTTTGAACTTGGGGAAGGTAGCTTTTATAGCAAATACGATTTTGTGCTTGGAATTTTGCCCTAGCAGTCGAGTATTTGGCGAAGTCCGTTGCTTTTCCTGATCTTTTGTAAGCCTTACAAAGGCGAGTCTTCACATTCTTTTAATGTCTAAGGCTAGCACAACTCCATGGTACATTTTTCTTTACACTCTTTACAACCTCTTGAGGGATAGAAATATCAAATATCTCGTAAAGCTTAGAGTAGAACAAATTGGTTGCAGTTTCAACGCATTGAACTTGATTAATATTCAAGGAGAACTTTACCGATATGACATCCCCAACATAAAGTATTTAATGTGATGCGTAGTTTTGCCAAAAGCTTACGCTTCGCCGCCTTACCATTATCGTTGTGTCATGGCATTTGCTATGTGGATAGCACTGAAATGAAGCTTGTTAAAATGCCATTGCACGATCCTAAGGTATATTTCTCACGAAAGCAACAATATAGCTTTAAGCTACAAGCCACATGTGCCGGAAATAAAAACATTTGTCACTTTATTTTCAAGAAAGCAGTCGTACAGAAAAATCAAAATCAGCCTATAGGTTGATTTTTATTTTGACTTTGGTTTTTATTAATTTGACAGTTTTTTCAGCATTTGCTGCAGTTTATCTGGTCACACCGAAATTTAAATCAGAATCAAAATCATTTGCAGGAATACCCCTTTTAACATTGAGAGACACAGTATCAGAAGCATTGAGAGATACAAAATAAATAATGAAAATAAGTTATTCGAATTTAAAGCTTTAATTTCTAGAGAGTTAATTTTAAATATGTGCAAATAGCTTAACTCAAAATTGAGGTGCGCTTCTAATTGTCTTTAATATATAGAAATGATTTTCTGATAAAGATAGTCGATATCTTAGGCAGACGATGTTATTTGTACATACGTCGAGAGGCAGAGAATTCAAGTTTTTATTTAGGTACTTTGGTACTAATAAGCTTCTGAAAATATATCGATGCTCTATTCTGAATCCAACTATTTAAATTAATTCCAAAAATAGAGGAAAGTTATCTTCGGCTCCGCTGAAGTTTGTATACCCGTAAAGCACGTTTTATCGATCTAATTTTAAGGACATTTCCACTGAAAACCTACTAGTTTTCTATCTAAGACTACTTTTCTGACTCTACTTTTCTCTGACAGCTATACTATATAGATGACCGACTTCGACCAAACTAAGTGGAATCGTGGAAAAGCATAGCAAACTAAGAAATACAAAGTTCGGAGGCATATTCTTTGAAGACAAAAAGGGTTTTCTCACTAAATCTAGTCTTTCGACCGATCGTTCCTATGGCAGCTATATGCCATAGTCATCTGATCCGGCAGGTTCCGAAAAATGTGCAGCGTATTTTTACTACAATACTTCCGGTAAAGTTTAGTGATAGCTTTCAAACTAGAGGAGGAAATCGCATAAAACCAGACGGACGGACTATATCGACTCAGCTTGTCATGCTCATCGAGAATATATGGGACATTCCATATCAACTCAGCCACCACTATATGTGGTCGGATATGCTTCCTTCTATGCGGCTATTTATTGTGATTCATAAATTGCATATTGCATTTGACTAGTCATTAAAATATCGATAATCCTAGCCTTAAATTGAAGAACTGGTATTGGCCGAAAGTCTTCATTAGTCTTAGGAATAGCCAATATTTTAGCCACTTTTCAGCTGCGCTGAACAAAAGACGTAGTAAAGGCACAATTTATTATGTGGGTGATTTGAGTTAGGATTCCAGGAAAAATTATTTTCAACAAAATTTGGTTGCTCTAGCTCTTCTAGTCTCTGAGACATAGGTGTTCATACAGACGGACGGACGGATGGACGGACAGACGGACATGGCTATATCGACTCGGCTGGTGATGCTGATGATGAAAATATATACTTTATGATATCGGAGATGCTTCCTTCTGCCTGTTACATACATTTGCACGACTTTAGTATACCTTTTTTACTCTACGAGTAACGAGTATAAAAAAAAATTCTCTACCCAAGACTGTTTTTCAGACCTATCTTTTGTATGGCAGCTATACCATATACAGGGTAGTCCATTAAAAAATTGAAATTGAATTTTGCTGTATAAAAAAATAGATATATCCGAAATAGGTTTCAATACTTGTGCAGCGTATTTGAACTTCAATACTTCGTGCAAAGTTTGGTCGCGATAGCTTTCAAATATGTGGTCTTAGATGCTTCCTTCTTTGCGCTACAAACATCTGGACCATTTAAATATACCCTCTGCAAGGGTATAAAAAACGGCACCATTTTTTTCAAAGGTTGAACATTTATTGGAAAGGTTGGTGCATGTCATTTATCTAAAAAAAACAATTTCGGTAAAATGACCACTTAGCAGTAACCAATTCGATCCACCCAATTTTTGCAATAGCAACTCGAATCTCGATCTTCAACTATTCAATTGTTTCAGGATTGTTTGCATTAGATTTGTCCTTGACCGCTTCTCAAAGATAATCGTCTTACGGTGTCAGATCACAGCTTCTTGGCGGCCAATTCTCCATCTCCATATTTGCTGATTAATCGATTTTCAAAGATAGGGCGCAGAAGATCGTAACTCCGTCTTGTCGAAACCAAATATCGTCCAAGTCTTCCGCTTCAACTTCCTCGAAGAACCAATCACTCAACATTGCGCGGTAGCGCTTTCCATTCACGGTCACGGTGGCTCCTTCTTCACTTTCAAAGAAATATGGACCAATGATGCCTCGAGACCAAAATCGGCACCAAACAGTGACACGTGGTGGGTGCATTGGCTTCTCGAAGACGATATGCGGACTTCCTGTGCCCCAGATGCGACAATTTTGTTTGTTAACATAACCACCGAGGTGGAAGTGTGATTCACACGAAAAGATGAATTTTCGGTCAAATTCACCATCTTCGGCCAAACAATCTTCCGCCCAATTTGCGAACTGTAGACGATTCGGATGGTCAGTTGGCTTTAGCTGCTGCACCAATTGAACTTTGTATGGCTTATTGGCAAGGTCTTTACCCAAAATTCGCATCAAAGAAGTGCGCGAAATGTCCAATTGTTGAGATCGATGGCGAGTTGACGTCGATGGTTGTTCACGCACATTTTCGGCAACCTGAGCAATGTTTTCGGTAGAGCGCACCGGACGAGTACGTACACGGGTTGTATCCACCAACATACCAGTTTTACGGACTCGCTTCACGAATTGATCCACAAATTGAGTTTTCGGAACATTTTTATTGTTAAATATTTTTTTCAAATTTCGTACAGTTTGAGTCGAGGACTCTCTACTTTGTTAATATGTTTTGAATATTTCCCAACTTTCTTCAAGCGAATAGCCACCCAATTCCTAAATGTCAAAGTTTTTACTAAATATAAGTCGCTATTCGAATGACATTTGACGTTATATGAATAGTTCACATTCCAAACACTCGATGGACCACCCTGTAGTTGTCCGACTTTCATCAATCTTGGGAAAATTATAAAAAAGCATAGAAAGCCTATGAATACAAGGTTTGGAGTCGTTTCCATTGAAAAGAAAAAAGTTTTTCATTCAAAAACTTGTTTTCCGACCGATTGTTCCTATGAGAGCATGAGATATATTCCGATCCGGTCGGTTCCGACATATCAGTAGCGTGCAGCAAAAAGAAGACTGCGCAAAATTTCAGCCCGATATCTTCAAAACTGAGAGACTAGTTCTCGTAGAAACAGACAGACAGACGAACGGACGAAGCTCAATCGCCACCCTGATCGAGAATATATATAGTTTATGGGGTCGGAAATGAATATTTTTGTGCGCTGCAAACTTCTGGGCAATATTATAATACCCTTTGCAAGGGTATAAAAAGACTAGTCCAAGCAAAAACTTAAAACTTAAAAGACATCTGCAATCGCTTAACAGAGAGGTCAAAGCCTTGAAAAAGCCTAGTCAAAAATGATTCAATGAGGATTGAAAACAACTGGTACTACCGGTATGTCAAACGCGAGCTAGTCTGCGGCAAGGAAAAGCGGATTCCTGTCATCAGCCGAGTGGACCTGTACGGAAAGTTCAACTTTACAAGAAACTGCTAAACTAACGGATGAGCCAAGGGCAAAGCATTTCAAACTACATAAGCGAATTTATTGAAATCGTGGATCGTCTGGGATCAGTTGGAATCGAGCTAAATGACGCAATTGCGCACTATCATTTTGCAAGCAAGCAATCGTCGCCAGAAAAATTGAAAACACAAAAGAAGAGAAACAAACGAGAAATTGTGTGCTACAATTGTGGCGAGTGCGGGCATATAAAGGCAAATTGTCGGCGAGGAAAGAGAGAGCATCAAAGAGCGAGATCATCAAGCAGTGCAGTCTGTTCAATGCGTTGGATGCAAGCAGATTTAAAAAGAATTTGTGGTGTTTGGACAGTGGCGCGATGAGCCACATGTGTTGTGATAAAAGTTTATTCACAAAATTTGAGAAACACACAGAGATGTGTGTGGGTTACCTAAAAGCAGAAGGGAAAGGAGATGTAGAGCTGCAGACTGAATTATGCACATTGCTGTTGACAAATGTGCTCTATGTGCCAAAAATGGCTGGAAACTTCATGCTACGGGCATGCTGTAAAAAAATAGATGTGTGGTAACTTTTGGACAAGAGTGTGCCAAGGTAATACAAGAAGAAGAATGTATTGTATGGGCGAAAAAAGTTGGCGACTTATACATGTTTCAAGGGAAACAGAGTTGGTGGTATGCTGCAGCTAAGGCGGACGGTGCCCATCTCCAGCAATGCACGCATGAAGTAGTTTTTCTTTGTCATCACTAGCGAATGTATACCAAGAGAAATGGTCAGTCACAAATAAATGTTGTAAGCGAACACACGCACGGCGGTCCGCGTTTTTCTATTCTTCCTTAACAGATCATTCAATTGGTGCAGATAATAATTTAAATACATTCGCTGAGAATTCTGCACCCTGATTACATACTATTTTTCTTGGTATCCCATGTGCTTGTATAAAGGACTTGAGTGAGCGTATTTCTCGTTGGAAACTTGGAAAGTTTATCAATCGCCGTTAAGATATATTTGGAATTTATAAAGTACAAGTCGATGTGCAATATGTCGAATGGTTTTTCGGTATATCCGGAACATGGTACAGTAGTTTCTGGGCTTCCTATCGTACTTCTGGCAATGACACATACAGCAATTGTTCTTCCTACTACAGGTCTTATGATTGGAAAATAATATTTCCTTTTTTATATGATGTTGTTTCGTCCACTCCCCTATGATGACTGTCTATCAGGGGTACCACAGAAATCACTAGCGATTTAGCTTCCAACGATTTGTCAAATTGCCTAAAAATTTTCGCCATGTCACAGAACTTCGAGCGACTTTATTTTTTCACAAAAAATGTCGAACTTCACGGAGAATGGTGGACACCGTGCGAATGCTAATTTGTGATGTCTTTTTTATGCGTTTAACCCAATATTTTAATTATACCCTTGCAGAGGGTATATTGAAATTGTCCAGATGTTTGTAATGCATAAAAGGAAGCATTTTCGACCACATAAAGTATACATATTCTTGATCAGCATGACGAGCTGAGTCGATATAGCCATGTCTGTCTGTCCGTCTGTTTCTATGCCTCCTCCTCCATCAGTTTTAAAGCTATCGCCACCAACCTTTGCACGAAGTCGATCGGTCGAAAAACTAGCTCTAGTGAGAAAAACTTTTTTGTTTTTATTGCAATCGTCTCCAAACTCCGAATTTACTAGTTTTAAATGCTTCTCCATAATTCTGCCAAATTTGGTTGAAATCGGACATCTGTATAGTATAGCTGTCTCACAAAAGTAGAGTCAGAAAAGTAGTCTTATTGGGAAAAACTTGTTTGTTTTCAGTGGATATGTCCTTCAAATTAGTTAGAAAATGTGCTGCAAGGGTATACAAGCTTCGGCCGAGCCGAAGTTAACTTTCCTCTATATTTTTTATTTTAAACAAGCACGAACAGTTCATGAAGCGAAAACAAAACGTTCTTGAAAACAAGCCCAAATTGATCATGAGTGAGAACAAAATGTTCATGGCATATCGTGAACAAATGTTCATGAATTTCGAAAAAGCAGGCTTAGCTGACTATCATGACCAATATGTCATGATTTTGGTACATTTAGAACGGATTTTTTTCTCTGTGTAGTCAGCGGGTGTATTTATGCTGGATGCTTGTGGACATTGGCATGCAACAGAATGTTGCTATCGGACCTGGGCGGAGTCAAGGGGTTTGCACAGGGGCGGACTCATGGGGATCGGCTATACAGGTGTACAGGGTGAAACAAATCGGTTAAGCCAAGCTTGAGAAAACCCGGTTTTTTGATTTAACTTTCCGCCCTCATAGCTCCACTCCAATATCGCCTATCAGACTAAAAATTTAGGAGAGTGAGGTTCTCATTGATGGTTATCACATATTTAAATTTGGTGATGACAAGAGAGGGGGCAGTTTTTGTATGCTTACACGGCTATGACCTTTGTATTGCAAACGCCAACCCCTGTAAATATGGCTGCCCTATCGCTTCTTCTTGTTCCTCTGGTGTAACTTACTCTGGAATCATAAATGTGGCCCGTACTATTTTATATATTTTGCTGTGTGCAAATAGTGTCGAATATACCTTCTGAATTATCATGAAGATGTTGTCCGGCGCATATACGTTCATAACTTTTTGTAGTAACCGAGTAGTCCCAAGAAGGATTTAATTTCCCTCCTATTACAAGGGAGTGGAAATTTATTTATTGCCTCGATTTTCCTTGGATTCGGTTCAATACCGTCTTGTGTCATAAACTCTGACTTATCCTTCTGAAGTTTAAAGTTGGCCTTTTCTTACCTCAGAAAAACCTTTCGCAGATCTGTTATGTGCTCCTGCAGTGATACCGAGAATACAATGATGTCGTCCATATAGATTAATCATCTGGAGCCTATTAATTCTCCGAACAAATTATCCATCAGTCTATGTGGCAGAGGCATTTGTTAACCCAAAAGGCCGTAAATCCTGTCTTTGCTGCGTCCATTGTTGTTGGTTCTCCCCCTCCGCATGGTACACGAAGTTTGATCCCCCTGATCTAGTGCTCGATTAACCACTTTGTTGCTCCTGCTTGGATGGCGTAATAGCCAGTCTTGTCATGCTACTACCACCCGCTCCGTTCTGTGGTCCTTAGAAGATATTATTCTGTCCTCCGTTTAATTATTCTGCCTACGGTAGGTATTTCCTGGGGGTCCATAATTATTTTGTTCTGTATTTGCAACATTGAAATTATTCTTTTGCCTGAAATTTCCTTGAGGGTGCTGTTATCTACCATAATTATTTCGCCCTGTGTATGGTGTATTGTAATTATTTTTCTGTCTGAAATTCCCCTGGCCCTGCTGTGTGTACAGGGTCTGTCTGCCCTGATTAGTTCTTTGCATTTCTTCTCCTTGCTGTTGCCTGTTTCCCTGTCTTGTTTCTCTTTCCCTAAAGTAAATATCTTTTTCCATTATTGCTATTTCGTATGCTTCCTGGAAGTTCCGAGGTCTAAAAGTCCTTACCGATCTTCCTAAAGGGCCCTGTTCACGCCAAAAGTACATTATTAATTAATTTGAATTTACTGAACTTGTTTAAAGTCCTTAGGAACTAGTTCTAAGGCATATGAACATCGATAATTGTAAGAAAAGCCATGAGGTTGGCGTGTGGAAAATAAACCTTCTTCTTCTATTCATAAGACAAGCGAGCGAACGTAATTTTTGGGAGCTCAAGAGGAGCTCAAGCTGTTTGTCTACAGGAGTAGCGGAAACATTGGCGCCCGAGCAGGGACCTTTTGGAAAAAGTTCCTCACCCGGCTGGAGCCCATTAATTGGTGGCTCACCGCTTCGAAGCTCAGGATTGGAGCTAATCTTTATTTGAAGCAGAAGATCAACCTGGAGGCTGCGTTTACTGGAAACGGCAGCATCTCTGGATTCGAACTGTGAGTCGGTGGATTCGGATTCGGTGTGTGTGATCTAAGTGCTCAGAGAAGTCTCATTTGGAGATAAGTTGTGGCAGGTCAATTAAAGCGGTACATTGGCTGAAGGCTGTATGTGTATGCAAAAAACGGTGACATACATGCATAGGTTGGATCACATATATATGCATGCATAAACGCGTGTCAATTGCAACCGCGGTTTAGATACATACATACTGACTTGAATTGACTTGGTAAATATTTGAGGTTAGGGAACCTTGGCGCATTGTGTTATTATTTATTGTAAAATAATTGTTTGCAGCACATACGGAAGGCTGCTGAAAGCGAATAGTGCGTGGTTGCATAGGCAGTTGTTGTTGTTCAAGGCGTAAACTTAACTCATTGCTCACATGTGGCTGGAGCTTACGTAAGCAGGCTACACTTAGAGAAATTAAAGCGTTAATTGGAAGCAGTGAGATAGCGAGAAAGCTTACTAGCTTCTCTAAACCGCAACAAAAACTATGTAATGAAGAACTGCGCTTCAATGACTGCTGAAGAACTAGAGGCAAGATTAAGTCTGATTGAAATTGAGTTCTGTAACGTTCAGAATCAGATTGAACATAACAGTGAGGATGTCAGTGAGTTCGAGGTTCGTCAATCTATGGTAGATTTATACTGCGAGGTAAAGGCAAAAATCTTAAGTAGTTGCACTCAGCGAGGAGGACGATCCTCAGGTACAACAGAGCAGAATGCAAACTTATCGTTCTTGAATAGCTCTGGTAATGCTCGTTCTGCAAGGTTACCAGTATTAAAGATACCAGAATTTTCAGGTAAATTTACGGAATGGACGAGTTGGTATAACACGTTTGCAACTTTAATAGAATCAGACAGTGAGATTGATGAGCTATCGAAATTCATACACTTAAAATCGTGTCTAGGCCCCATTCCGCGAAGTACAATTGAATGTCTAGAATTATCTGCGGAGAATTATAGAAAGGCATTAAAATTGCTCCGAGATCGATTCGAAAACAAGGCTATTATTTTCCAGTCGCATGTGTGCGAGCTGATTAGCACTCGAAAGCTAAAGCAAGCTGATGGGGAGTTGTTGACATCTCTAGTAGATGTTAATTCACAGCTTATAGCCCTACAGTCATTGGGCAACGATAAGGAAGTTCTTGGAGCTATTGTGTTCCATCTTATCCGCAGCAAACTGGACGAGGATACAGTGGAGAAGTTGGATAGCGAATACGATTGCTCGAATTTGCCTTCATGGGAGCTATTGTCCCAGTTTTTGATTCACAGAGGAATCAACCTAGCTAACCGAGAGGTCAGAAAGACAACCAGTTCACGTGGAAACCCTAAAGGCGAACCCAAGCGGTCCATTTTGACGGCAGCTGTGGGAAGTCATGGTAGCACTGCATGCTACAGTTGTTTAGGAAGGCACCTTTTAAGGGACTGTCCGAAATTTAAAGAACTTTCTCCGTTACATAGATATGAGGAAGTGAAAAGGTTGAGCTTATGTTTGAATTGCTTTAGCAAACGTCATCAAACGAAGGAATGCGGTGTACCACGTTGTCGCATTTGCAACAAACCTCATCATGAGTTGCTGCATAGGGAATCTGCTAAAGTGCCAGGCTTGGCTATTCAGGCAAACACAGCCACCACAAGCAGCTCTCTGCAGAGTTCGCTGTTGACAATTACGACAACTAGTTTTCTGGCCACAGCTGTTGTTCTTGTAAAGAGCTTAAATGGTAAGTTTTATCCATATAGATGTATTCTTGAATCGGGCAGCCAGCTGCACTTTGTCACATCCCGGTTGGTGACTCAATTAAAGTTAGAGGTTAAACACGGCCAGTACGCGCTAAGTGGAATAGGAATTGCAAGAGCAGAATGATCGGTGAGGTGGAAGCTACCTTCAAATCAAGATTGACTAAGTTTACTTCTACGGAGAAATTCGGCGTTCTGCCAGACATTACGCAGTACAGCCCAGCAACTACAGCATCTGAAATAGGATTAAAGGTTCCGAGTAGAATTCAGCTAGCAGATCCCGCTTTCGATTCTGCCGATAGGATCGATATGTTGCTAGAAGTCACTCTCTTCTTTAAACTAATAGTTGCTGGCCAAATAAAGTTGGGTTTAAATAGGCCAATATTGCAGAAATCCTTGTTAGGTTGGATCATAGTTGGGGAATGTACAATGACAAATGGGATATCCTTAATCGTCAACAAGATAACGGAACCTAAGCCAGATGGTCGGGACTTGCACAAGTTGGTGCAAAAGTTTTGGCAGTGCGAAGAAGTTTCGCAGCCAGTTTGTAATTTTACGGAAGAAGAAAAGCAATGCGAGGAGAAATTCGTCTCAACCGTGAACCAGACGCCGTCTAACCGGTTCATTGTTAGTCTTCCATTAAGAAACCCTAGAATGGAGTTAGGGAAGTCTTATAATATAGCGCTCAAGAGATTTTTTAATCTGGAGCGAAAGCTTAATCGTAACCCTGCTCTAAAGGAGCAATACGCTGAATTCATTGAAGAATACAGAAGACTAGGGCATTTGGAGGAAGTAAATCCTGCCCAGATAGACGAGGTGAAGTATTTTATGCCTCATCGGTAATTCGACCGGATAGCTTGACTACTCAGCTACGTGTCGTATTTGACGCTTCGTGTAAGAGTAGTAATGGAGTATCTCTTAATAAAGCTATGCTAGTCGGACCTACTTTGCAGCCTGAGCTGTTCGAAATTCTAGTCCGATTCAGGTTTTATAAATACGCCTTAACGGCCGATATTTCGAAAATGTTCAGACAGATCCTGGTTAGTGAAGCCGACTGTAACTACCAGTGCATACTATGGAGGCAGAATAGTACTGAAGTCATAAAGGTACTGCGCTTAAAAACCGTCACGTATGGTACAAGCTCTGCTCCATTTCTGGCAGTTCGTTGTTTACTCTATCTGGCCGAGAAGTATGCACAAGAGTATCCGCTAGCATCGGAAGTGCTAAGGAGAAACTTTTACATGGACGATATGCTTTGTGGAGCTGATTCCGTGGAGAAGTTAAAACTCGAAGTGACAGAATTGTTACGATTAGGAAGGTTTGACCTTCACAAGTGGCGATCAAATTGTAAGTTTGCCTTAGGGGAGTGAAATCAAGATCGGCTATTAAAAGTAAAGATGACAGAATGTGTAAAGACACTTGGGATTGGTTGGTCTGCCAGCGAAGATCTTTTTAAGTTTTCATATACCGACAACCAGTCCGATCACATTACAAAACGTGTTGTTTTGTCTGAGTTAGCTCAGTTGTTTGACCCTCTTGGGTTTCTAAGCCCAATTGTGATCCTTGGAAAGATATTCCTGCAGGAGTTATGGCTTCTTGAGCAGGATTGGGATGATGAGCTACCACCAAGTTTTGAAAGGCAGTGGAAGAAATATAGAGAAGAGTTGAAATTGGTTCAAGAATGCTCGCTTCCACGGTCGGTAGTTCCGCAGAGCACAGAAATAAATAGTTTAGAGCTGTGTGGGTTTTCGGATGCATCCTGCCGCGCGTACGGATGTGTGATCTACGCACGTGTAACAGATCATACAAGAGCAATTTTTGTGAAGCTAGTGACAGCGAAATCTAAGGTAGCACCAGTTAAGGTTGCTTCGTTGCCACGCCTATTTATTTATTTATTTATTAATAGTCGACAAACAAAGGCTGTCAACAAATTTAAAAGCACGTTATAAAAAGGCTTATTTACTAAGGAGGCATAAAAAGAAAGCCTAACAAAATTACAAAATAAACTAATAACGACTCCGACTCGGTGGGGGATTTTTATTTGCCGGTCCGGCCAGCTATGCCCCGATTCACAGCCTGTTGTGGTCAGAGTCGATATTAGAGCTAACAAAACCATTTAACAAATATACAGGCCTGTTCAGTTTTTCACTTACATTAAATTTTCTCTATTTCGACTTGGCTACCTGTTCTGGTTTTCATAATTTGATAAAATTACTCGATTTGAATTCACATTGCTTAGAGCATGTGAAATCAGATGTAAGTTCGTAATTTTCATTAAGTGCTATTAAAATAAAGCGAGATATAATATTAAACAGCTATATTAAGCTATTGCAGAGTTTGTATTTTGATTGTTTCATCCAACTGATTAAGTTCAGCGAGTTGTTAAAAGAAAAACAATTTGGAAATGAAACAGTCAAATTGCAAGTCGAATACCAGAACAGCGAACACAAAATCGTTCGAATTTAATTTCATTTGAAGTTTAATAAATTATGTGAAGCCCGGAACAGGCCTGAAGAGATGTGAAGAGGTAAGAAAAAAAAAGAATAAGAAAATGCAGGCTTACAAATACATAGAGGAATAAAGGCATAAAACTATAATTAAAGATAAAATGGAAGGGTGACCAACAATAGAAAATTACAAATTAAAAATATATTAAAATAAAACTAAAAGGATAACCGAAAAATCTCTGACCCGGTGGGGGAAGATTTATTAGCCAGTCCGGCAAGCTATGCCCCTATTCACAGCTGGGAATGGTCAGAGATTTTCCCGGAGATAAGTGTAAAGGGACGTTTTTAAGGAGAAGCCTAGAGCTGAAAGGAGCCTTACTCTTGGCTCAGCTTATGGCTAGGGTAGTCGCATGTATTCACCAAAAGGTTTCTCGAGTTCGATATTTCACAGACTCTACGATTGTGCTAAATTGGTTAGCGTCCCACGCTTGTCGCTGGACAACCTTCGTAGCAAATCGAGTCGTCCAGATCCAGGAAGTAAGCAATAGGCGTGATTGGTTTAAGATCGATACTGAAGCTTAATCCTGCGGACATTGTTTCCCGTGGTTTGCATACCACAAACTTGAAAAATGCATCCCTATGGTGGGAAGGCCCGAAGTTTTTGAAGGATCCTATTGAGCTGTGGCCAACTCTGGAGTGGCACAGCTCTGAAAGCCTGCCGGAGCAGCGAAGCTCCAAATTTAGCTTGATTGCAACTGAGAACATTACGACAGTGGACATTTTAAAAGACTGTAAATATGTGAATGATTTCCAAAAATTGCAACGAGTCTTCGGATATATATATCGCTGGCGTCGTTCTGTGCAAAAGTTGGATGTCTGGGCCAAGTCAGAAACAGCGCTGACTGCAGCCGAGTTGAAGGGTGGTTTGGATTACATCGTTTTTAACTTGCAAAACGTAAGATTTCAAGAGGAAATCAGTAGACTGAAAGAAAGAGAAGTAATTAAGACAGCGAAAGTGCAAGGGCTAAATCCGTTCATAGATGAAACGCATGGGGCAATAGTTCGTGTAGGTGGTAGACTTGCTGAAGCTGCTGTACCGTTTGAGGTTAAGCATCCGATGCCAATGACCACGTAGTTGTAAAATCTATATTTATATACACGCATCGAGCCAATATGCATGCTGGTGCACTGCCAATTGGAGCTAGTGTCGGATTTGAGCACGAACGCCTTCGTCGCCGCACTAAAGCGCTTTTTCGCCAAACGTGGACTAAGCGCCGTGATCTTCTGTGACAACGCCACAAACTTTGTGGGCGCCGCTCGAGAGTTGCAGAAGTTAGCTGAAGTCGAGCAGCCGGAACCAAATACTGGATCAATGCAGCAGTCTTGGAGTAAAATTCCATTTCATACCTCCACGGTCGCCTCATTTCGGGGGACTTTTAAACGGATCGGCGCTGAACTATGAAGAGCTCTTTACTGCTGTTGCTCAAGCGGAGGCATTGATGAACTCCAGGCCGCTGCTTCCATTGTCTTCAGATCCTAACGATCATCTCGAGGCCTTGACGCCTGGCCACCTTCTGGTTGGCCGACCACTTAATGCCTTACCTGAACCGTTTAATGAAGGCGTGTTGAAGCTGTCTATGACAAACCGTTGGAAGCGGATTCTAGCAGTTCATCACGCATTTTGGCAGCGATGGTCAGACGAGTATCTGACTCTTCTACAGGAGCGGAGCAAATGGAAGTCCGCCTGCAATAATATTCGAGCCTGGAGCGTTGGTTCTCATTGGAGAGGACAACACTTATCCTGGGCAATGGGTTCTCGGACGGGTGCACGAGGTGCATCCAGGTACTGATGGCGTAGTTCGTGTCGTTACACTGAAGACGAAAACTGGATTCTTTAAGAGGAATGTCCACAAACTCTAGCCCACTACCCGTGGACTAGCTATGGTTATTTTGGAAGGAGCTTCCAAGGCGGGGAGTATGTTCACGCCAAAAGTACATTATTAATTAATTTGAATTTACTGAACTTGTTTAAAGTCCTTAGGAACTAGTTCTAAGGCATATGAATCATATGAATTTTGTATCTATCGAACATTGTACTATCGAACATCGATAATTGTAAGAAAAGCCATGAGGTTGGCGTGTGGAAAATAAACCTTCTTCTTCTATTCATAAGACAAGCGAGCGAACGTAATTTTTGGGAGCTCAAGAGGAGCTCAAGCTGTTTGTCTACAGGAGTAGCGGAAACAGGCCCTTTATTCCACGTATAAAGTTATCCAAGCATGGTTTGGCGTAAAATTCTTTCCATTCGGATTTTAATCTTGGGTCGGATAGGTTAAGTACACAAAGATGTGATAATGCCGTCTTTATTTCCTGAACACTCTCGTATAACTTTACAATGGTATCCCTTTAAAGGCAAGAACATGCAACTCATGCATTAGTGCACGCTCATCTTTTTCCGAAAAATGGGATAGAAGGCTTGCTTTTATTTCGGCCCAATTTACCGGAACACCGTCTGTATTTAACGATTCATTGGACTTTTCTTTGACTTTATTCCTAATTGCCCTAAACAGAAGTATTCCGTAAGTCGTCTGGTCCGTTCCCTTAATAAACATTAAGACCTCTTCTACGTTAGTAATAAACATTCCCAAATTCTTGGGGTTGCCGTCAAATGTATGCAATAATTTAATTGCATCGGGCACCCTCATAGATGCGAAAATATTCTGCGGACTTACCCCTTGCCCATGACTTGGGCTAGCTGTTTCCGGCTGGTCACTATTCATTACAACTTTTAGTACTGTTTCTCCCTGCAACTCTAGTTCTTCCGCAATATTCGGCAAACTGCCTGTTAATTGTGCCCTAGCGATCGATTTAGTTGTTGGTTGGTTCGTAAGAGTGTAACGGATAACCGGATATATGATATGATTCAGGCTGGATGGGATGCGTAAGAGGGAGCGCACGCGGAATTTTTCCGGCTCTCGATCGTCGGCAAATGGGGTGGAGTTTTTGCTACCCTCTTACGGTGGGCCCATACGAATATATTTCATTTAATTTTCGCGTGCTATGACAAGCAAAATAATCAAAACCGGAGAGAACACTCCTGTAAGGGAAAAACACACAAAGAGGGTACACTAGATTTGGCCTACGGGATTAGCTGAACCTCTGGTCTTGTGAGGTGACTTGCCCGCCCTTCGTTGGTCATTCTTTACCATAAAATGTATCCTTTCTTTCTTTAAATGACCCCTTCTGAGGGAGCTCTGCAGGGGAGATTTGACTAGCCGAGATCAACAAACTCTAAATTTGTAGAACATTATAAATTAGATTTATTACGAATAAAATAGACTAAACAATAAAATAAACTTAGTGGATGACGATTTAAAAAAAAAATTATGAGTAAAATCAAGGATTGTGTACATAAAAAGGACAAAAAATAAATATAGATATAAAAATTATATATAAATGGCACCAAACTGATGAAAGAATCGAGTAGTTGCGGCAAATTTATAATCAAAATGAGAGCTTTAAAAGTTAATTGAAAAGATTTTTTTTTCATAATAATTAAACGTGCAAAACAAATAAAAGAAATTTTGTTGGACAGTGTCTGCCATTTAATTTTAACTTTTGAATTACTATTTTTTTCAGGAAGGAAATTAATACAGAAGTTCTCCAGGTAATTCTGGGACACAAAACCGATTGGGGTTTCAATACTTTTTTTTCACTCTAAATTTGAATTTAGTTTTAACTTTTGGTTTGCCATGGAATAATATAAAATTTCGTGGTTCACTTACACATTCAAATTTCCTGCATATCCACCGTAGAAGAGCTTCCGAGTGTCGATGATTCACCTGAAATTTGCTCGTGGTTTACCAAAAAAAAATATGTGAAGAAAATAGATTTATTGACCACCACCTAAATTGTCTTTATGGTCCAAATCTTTTGGTAATATTTTGAACTTTAAAAAAGAGCACTCTGTGTTAGAGAAATTTCCCATAATTTTTTTTTTTTTGGTTATAAAATCGAAGAGAGGATGTAAATTGGCTGAGCACTGCAACTCTCCACTTCGTTTATGTTTTTGGACTCACACAAAAAAAAAATTGAGGAACAAATGAATAGAAAACAAGAAAGCTAAGCTAACTTCGTCTGTGCCAAACTTTTTATACCCTTGCAAGTGCTCGCTTAAATATTTTCATAAAATGCTTTTTCCCATTTTCCGACCGATCGTTCGTATGGGAGCTATATGATATAGTCATCCGATTTTGACAAAAACTTGTAGAATTATGTAAAAGCCCGAGAAACAAACCAATACAAAATTGCAGGATGCTACCATTAAAAACAAAAAAGTTTTTCTTACTAAGACTGTTTGTCAGACCTATCTTTTGTACGGCAGCTATACCATATAGTTGTACGATTTTAATAAAACTTGGTAGAATTGTAAAAGAATATATAAACCCTGCGATTACAAAGTTTGGAGACGTTTCCATTGAAAAGAAAAAAGTTGTTCATACTAAAACTAGTTTTCCGACCGATTGTTCCTATGGGAGCTATGAGATATAGTCATTCGATCCGGTCGGCTACGACATATTAGTAGTGTGCAGCAAAAAGAAGACTCTGTGCAAAATTTCAGCTCGATAACTTTAAAACTGAGAGACTAGTTCGCGTAGAAACAGACAGACAGACAGACGGACAGACGGACGGTCGAACAAAGCTCAATCAACTCAGCTCGTCACCCTGATCAAGAAAATAAATAGTTTATGGGGTCGGAAATGAATATTTCTATGCGTTGCAAACTTCTGGGCAAAATTATAATACCCTTTGCAAGGGTATAAATACTAACTGTTTGGGCCACTAACACAATTGCATCAGCACACTAGCGAAACAAATTTCTTATAGATAAACTTAGCCTATTATTGGCGCCTCTCCTTCATTCTTGCTTTTTGTGGGAGAGAACACCAAAAAGAAATCGATCACACAGGCAAATAATTTGGGCGCGCGAATCGAGGCTGACCGCCCTTTTTGGGGGTAATTTCCCGCTTTTCGGGCTCCGTTTGGCATCCAATTTCACCGCCAGCGACTTTCGCACAAGATTTTCCCGCTTCGGGTGAAAAGATTATCACCAAAAAAAAACCGGGCTTGGCGTTAGATCGCTGCCTTGCCGTCTGTTCTCTACAGACTCCCGTGACGAACTCCAGAGGGTCGTTCAAACTGAGAGGGACAGGCCGCAACCCTCCACTCCTAGCTCACAGCTGACGGGAGAGAAAGTCCCAAAAATATATGTGGGGAGATCAGGTGCAAAACCTGGTATGTTTGGACACAAACGAAAAATTCTCTCAGAAAAATTGGATTTAAGGTGCCGTAGGAGGCAAAATCTATTCGCTCTACCAAAACAAAAATTCCTCCCTCTCTTCACACTCACCAGAAGCTTGGCACCAGCAACTATTTTGTTGCTTGCAAATAAGGAGATTGATTTTCTTCACTTTTAGCAGCAACTTCACTTTTTTTTTACTTTGACGGACTTTTTCACCACACACTTAAAAAAAGGAACTTTGGGTGGATATGGCAAAACAGGCGGAGTAGATTATGACCGCTTAGCTTTAGATTTCAAAGCGGAGTGCTGGCTTGCAGATTTGGCCCTCAGCAGGAAAACTATTAACAGGGCCTTCGCCATTTTCTTGAGAGATGAGAGAGGCTGTTAATAGATTGATCCTCTAATTATGTAACCGCCTTACGTTGTAAGTGCAACGTTACATAACATCCCAATAGGAGGCGCTTTTCCAACCGCTCTCTAGCTAGATGCTACAACCCAGTGGTTCAAATGCTCATTATTACGTCCATTATTAATGCATTACCTCTCGTCTGTATGCATTCAAAAACCCAATACAACCTGCCTTACTTTCTTAAGAAATGGCCAAATTTTCCGCACGGTACATGAGTTTATTGAATTTTGAAATGCAGAAAGTAATGACGTGCCGAAGTTTCTTTCGGGTACCCATTACACAAGCGTATTCTTTTACCATATTGTAATGCAGAAATTCTCGAGCCATTACAAATGCGCTGAAAAAAATCTCATAGGTAATGCATTACATTGTGGCTCGTACGTAATGCATTATTTCGACCGACCACATTCAGCCCAGCGCCACTGGGAAGTGCATTGCAAGAGCCCTGTTGTTGGAGCTGTGATTCTCTTTACCCGTCCTAGGGTTGACATCTAATTCGTCGCAATTAACTTTATTGATAGTGTTTCGCCAGCATTTCTTTCAAATTGGGGTTAGTCTTTAATGGGGGTTTTATCATAGAAAAATAGGTGTGAAAAATGTGCTTTGTGTTGATTCTTGTTGTGTAAGTGTATCTTATCTATTTTATGAGTCCAGGTTTCCAATGTGAGTTTTTTTTTATTTTTATCTTCAACTTGTATATATAATTTTTGTTTTACCTTTATCTTTTGTATTGCGTTTTTGTTTTGTACTATGTGAACGAAATGAAAATTTCTTCTGATAACTGTTCTTTTCCTCCCGCTAGTCTCAATCTTCTATAATTTACTCTTCTCGGGGCTTGCCTTAATGTCTTTTAATTTTTAAGTTGTCTTTAGCCCTTTGAAATTGCAGTGACTACCCTGTGAGAATTGTATTGCTGAAGGTGTACACGCTCTGCTTACTGCAGTTGCAGGGTATGGCTTGGCCCAAATTCTGACGTGAACTACCCACCGCTCCTCACAGGTGCGAATGTCGAGCGCTGAAGCAAATTGTTCGGCCCGCTAAAAGCTGACGGTACTTAATATCACACTCGTATATATTAACCGAACAACTCAATGCGGACAGCGACACCGCGTTACTTGTAGTTTGCCAAGAGTGGATGTTATACCTGTTGCACTCTTGAGCCCCGTCTTGTGAGGCCTGGTACCCTTTTTGGTGGGGCCCAGTTAATTTCAGATCTCCCTCTTTTTACTTAACGTTCTTCTAATACTGAGGCTCCCTTGAGAATCAGTATTTGAACTTTATTAAACAAATATTTTATTTGTTTTCAATCAGTGTTCGTAAATATCACTCATATTAATATCATTGAATATAAAGTCAAACACTGATATTATATATAATGATGAATGATAATGATGAAAAAAACTGTGAGCATTGTTTCAAAAAAATATACATCACAAAAATGTCACCTGATATTTATCACTAGTGATATATATCACTAACATTTTCATCACGAGTAATTCAAAGATTTTTAAATCAAACTGTACTTATACAAATTTCTACCACAATGCTGCAGGCACAAGACATGGTAATGGGAAACTTCTACCGAGAATGGTTGCTTTGTGAAGCGCAGCTTAGGCAGCTGGGGTGCGAGTATAAGCTTGCGAGGAAGTTACAAGCCGCAATGCTAACAAGAAAATCCATTTTAATGGAGAATGATGCATTCTTAGCTGCAATATAAATTATATCCAGACTGGTTTATGGTACTTGATGATGGTTGATCAGCTAGTTGCAGCCTTCTCCTTATCAGCACGATGTCCGGTCTGTGTCTCCAGGTGATTCATCAACGTGATGCTAGCTGGGATGTGTCACCAGGTGTTCATCAACGTGATGCTTGCTGGAACTGTGATTAGGGTGGAAAGTTATACTTCCGATTACTGGCCTTGGGGCTCAGCAATAAAACAATAAGGTTTACGGCAAGTGCCGGAGTACAATGAATATTTATTGTTGCGTTAGCAACCAATAGCAACACAAAACTAAATCTAGACTTGGAGACAACCAAACGCTGAAGCCAAAAGCTACAAAAAGTAAAACTACAAATACTTAAGCTACATGGATACTTCAGACTCAGCATAAGTGATAACGCTGCTCTTGCAGCTAAGCAAGCTATCAGGTTACCGCGCTGGCCAGGGCACTGAACGTTGGTGTTTGATGTGTCAGCGCTATGGGCGCGGGGGTCGCTCGAGTAGTATAGAGCGCGAGGGTTACTTGTTAACTACTCCCCCCTCAGAATTATGACCGTCCTCGGGCATGTTGAATTTATCGACTATCTTCTGTATCTTCCTTGAAGCTCGTCTCTTCCTCAAATGCTGGTAAAGGAAGATGGAACCGTTGAAGACGAGGACAAATCCTACTCCGGCTGCGAACCATGCTTTTGGTGACCCAGCTGCCGTTACTTCTTCCTTAAGATCCTGAATGACGTCAAGATTGCGGTTGTTCATTCGGTGGAGAAGAGGCATGGTTAACACCGGGTCGTGGTTAACGATATTCAGCAAAGGCGAGACAGCTATGCCTGGAATTTTGTTCAGGGCCTCGCGTTGATTTATGAATTTCGTCCCGTTGATGATAGCAATGCGCTCGAAGGTGACGAGGTGCGTGCCATTGGTTTTGATCTCTGGGCCATCATCGGTGCTAGCGCGAGCTGGACTATCGTTGATGATTATTACTCCATCGTCCACAAGTGTCAAAGGTTTTAAGTGACTGGGCTGCGTTAGACAATTGGCCGTGTCTCCCGCATGCAGGGCTCGCGCGCACGTGTCCTGGGGTGCTATCTTACAGAAGGAATCTCCAGTGGTCGTGACGCAATCGGTGACTGCTAGAACCTCCTTGTCACATTCAGCTACGGTGTCATCTTGCAGCTGTAGTATGGTATGGTCATGCGGTACGGGAAAGATGGTGACCTTTCTGCATATGTATTTAATTCTAGGGTACTCAATTAATATATGAATAATATCTTCAGATTGAAAGATTTTAATTTTAGCTGCCTCCATTAAACTAACTATAGGGACTTCTGTGGGATGCTCAATTAACACAGATTTTAAATCATTATGGTCAAAAATAATAGGATTTATTATACCTGCCTTAGCAAGAGTGATTGTGAGCATTAAGTTCTCAATTTCCATTGTTATCATTCTATTTCGGGCTAACAGAGTTTCATATAAGTGTGGAGTGTCAACTAATTCGTTTTGCTTTGATTTAATTATTTTATTGACTGTTTCAGTCAGCTGATTTAATTTTCTTTGGGTCTCGGAATTTATAACTATTTGCCTATTGTTTGACTCAGTGAGCCGAGATTCGGACCATCTAATCTTCTCAAAATCTGAGGCATCTGGGGTTCCAGCAACGACTTTTAGTGCAGTGCCTAAGAAGTCTAAGCTTCTGGCCATTCTATGATGGATTTTTAACGAAGACAGAAGACTTTTAATATGGTTCGTATCGACCTCTAGTAGTTGTCGCATGTGCGATTTCGGAAATGCTTCGGACAATTTTTCTGTTTCGCCTACTATCTTTGAGAACTCTGTCAAGTTACTTATGTGCCTAATATAGTCCCTTTGTTCCCATACCAATGCCTTTCCCTCAATTACCGGGATATAGCTGGAGTGGGAATAGTCGGTGATCCGAGCATCAGCTACGGCCAATAGAAACAAAAATGTTCGTACAAGCCTGCAAGAAAAGAAATGTAAACCTTATCAATAAACCTTATCAATATTTTCGTATCACTGCTTAGGCGACTTTTACTTAAGGTTGTCCTTATGGACCACCCTCCCTTTAATAAGAACTGACGTTCCCATGTCTGCTTGAATAGTTCCTTCCGCGCATAGCGGCGATAATTTGTTGCCTAGCCTTCGATTGTTTTTTACAAACACTTCTTCTCCTACTTCAAATATTCTGTTTTGTCTGTCTGGGTTGCATCTGTCGAGGTTGGTTTGCTGTGCTTTCACAATTTTCATTTTTATCGCTTGTTTGGTTTCATCTGATGCCACATGTACTACATCAATGGGCCTTTGGTCAGTGACCGAATGTATTGATTTATTATATTCCACTGTTGCCCTCATGATTGCTTCTACTGCGTCGTCAACTTTTTTGTCAAGAGTTATGCACCTTGCGAGTTCTGACAGCGTACTGTGAAAACGTTCGACTTGTCCGTTTGAACTGCTATGCATTGGGGGTGCATTTACAACATCTATGCCATACTGGTTTTTAAGTAACGATGTGATCGTTTCAGAGTTGAACGATGCTTCGTTATCGCAGTATATTGTCTTAGTGTCTGGGAATAGATTTATTAACTGGATGATAGGATTTTTCACATCCACTATTGATCGAGACGCCAACGGTTGTACAACCGCAAATTTGGAAAACTTGTCGATGCAAGTTAGAAATAATTTTTTTGCAGTGGAAAAAATATCAATGTGCAGCATTTCGCCAGGATACGATGGAATTGGTGTCACTCCCAGTTCTTGTTTCTTGGGGTGTCTGTCGTATTTTCCCTTGGCGCACACTTTGCAATTTGAGACAACCTCATTTGATAGCTTGGTCATTTTCGGAAAATAATAATCACGGAGGATTTGTTTAATATTTTCTTGGGCAGCCCTGTGTGCACGGTTATGCTCTGCGGTGACTATTTCCACCTGCTCATTTTTGTCTGAGATGTCTGCTACAAAGTTTTTGCAGTGCCAAAATTTGGTAGCAGGAAAATTCAACACCAAGGCATGTTGAATGCTGGCCAAAGTTGGAAAGTCGCAATGAATTGCGTTTACCACATTTGGGTTGATTGCCGTTTTTATTGTTTCGAAAAGTGTGTTTTTGTCCGTAAAATGGAACATATGACGGGTTTTATCGCCAAATAGTACGAATAATCGCTTGAGTGGGAACTTTGCCTCTTCCAAGATTATTTGATTCCTGAAACAATTTAAAGGCCTTTCAGTGGTGTCGACCGTGTAGGTCAATGAAAGTTCACTATGAACTGTAGCAGCATCAGACCGAAGCTCGCTTTGTAGGGCGTTTATGTTCTGCCGCGATAAAGCATCCGCTACCTGATTCTCTTTGCCTGGCTTGTAGAACACTTTCGCATTGTGTTCCTCAATGAATGCCTTCCACCTTTTGATTTTGGCATTCGTGTTTCTGTCAGAAACTGCAAAGGTAAGGGGCTGATGGTCCGTAAAGATATTTATTTCTTTGGTACCATACAAGTAGTTGTGAAGCTTGCCTAAAGCCCACACAATGGCTAGCAGTTCCCTCTCGTTTGTGGCATAGTGCGACTCACTTTGTTTAAGTGTACGAGATATCATCGTGATTGGCTTGCCCCCCTGGGACAATACGGCTCCGATACCACTTCCGGAAGCATCGGTAGTCAAATCAAAGGGTTGTTTAAAATCCGGGTATAGTAGAATTACATCTTCTGACGCCAAGATGTTTCGCATGCGTTCAAACGCGTTGCGCTGAGTTTCGTTGAACTCTATTTGAACTTTTTTCGACATGTGCTTACTAACAGTGCCGTTTTCGCCTTTGAGTATTTCGGTCAACGGTCTTGCTATTGACGCGAAGTCCTTAACAAATCCTCTGTAGTAGCTTGCAAGGCCAAGGAAGGATCTGAGACTGAATAGATTCTTTGGTTCAACGTAGTTTTGTATGGCTGCTACCTTTTCTGGGTCAGTTTTTGCCCCGTTCTTGGTTACCACAAAACCTAAGTACTCGACGCTTTCTTTGAAAAATTTGGTTTTTTCCTGCGACACTCTCATGTTTGCTTCGCATAGGCACTGCAGTACCATGTCAATGTGTTTTACATGATCAGCTTCATTCTCAGAAAAGACGATTACATCGTCTATATAGACGTAACATATCTTGCCTATGTGATCTCTCAATACGTCATCAATGGCTCTTTGAAAAATACTTCCTGCATTTTTCAAACCAAATGGTAAACGACAGTATTCGTATTTTCCACCGTTTACCGAGAATGACGTTTTTTCTCTGTCTTGTTCAGCCAGATAAATTTGATGGTATCCTGATTTCAAGTCTAGTGTGGTGAAAAATTGAGCTTTTCCCAAGTTCGCTAGAATCATGGGAATGCTTGGCATTGGGTACCGATCGGCGATAGTTCGCTCATTCAGTTTCCTGAAGTCGGTTACCAGCCGTTTATTTTTGTTACCCTCGATGTCGGTTCCTTTTTTGTCGACAACCCAAGTTGGGCTGTTATATGGGGACCTTGATGGTCTGATAATTCCATCTTTCAAAAGCTGTTTGATTTCTTTGTTAACGAAATCTGCTACCCCCATTGGGTGTGGGTATAGCTTAGAATATACCGGTTCGTTATCTATTGTACGTATTGTGGCTACGACTGCAGTGTTGAAGGGCAACGCCTCGTTAGAGGTCGAAAACGCCTTGATTCTTTTCAGTATCATCTTTTTAAATTCCGCCTTCACGGAGGCTGGTACCACTATGTCATCAACGTGTGTGAAGTTTACACTATCGCACTCGTGAAATTGTAACTGTTCCGATATATTACTGTAGGTAATAACGCTGCTATGTAGGTCTAATGTCACTCCTGCCTGCGTTAGCAAGTCGAAGCCTATTATCGCATCAAACGTACCGAGCGTATCCAGCAAAAAGAAAGAGGCTTTATGTCCAAAAATTTTCATTGAACACTTGTTTTGAATTTTACTGGAGCCATGTATGGAACTCACAGTGAAGGGCTTCTCGACAGGAATTACGTTTACTAGCTCCTTTACGGGCTTTACGTAATTCTTTGCCGCCCCAGTATCTATTAAGATCTTTAGTGTCCTCCCAGCCAACCGGCGTTCGATGAACGGCAGGTGGGAGCGCTCTCTAAAAAATTGCACAAATCATTGTCGTCTACAGAGTCATTGTCATCGTCCACGCCAGCTACTGCTGCCGTAGCTGCGACCCTATAGTCCTGTACCTCGTTGTCAGAGGTGTTCTGAGTAACATTGTTCACACGCTGGCGTCTTTGGCCTGTCATGCGCTCAGACTGATTCTGCCTTTTGTGGGTCTGATTTCCACCGGTATGATTTTTCCCGAAGTTTGTGGGTTGTCTAAACTTCGAAGATGCGTCTACTTCCATAGCCTCTGCGGGCTGGTTGTGATCTTCCTTACTACTAGGTTCTTGGGTAGGCTCGCTATACTGCTGTTTGTTTTGTCTCTTCACGAAATGAGGGTTTTTTTCCTGACCACGGTCATCCTTATTATATTTACCTTGTTTGAGCCGAGTTTGATTTTTACCATTCCCCTCTGCCTGGGCTTTTTCTTCAACAGCTCTGGCATATGTAGCTGCAAACATACTACGTTCAATACTAGCTTCTGCTTCTCTGGCTAGTGCCAAAGCGGATGGTAAATCTTTCGGCTGGGCCGGAAATACAATTGCTTTAAGAGACCTTTTGAGTCCTGAGATAAACGCATGCAATGCGTCACATCTAACCTCTTCATTAAGCAATGCAGCTGCATCATTTTCATGAGTCATGACAATTTTATTTGTGACCAGGGTCAGCTTTCGCTCGACCTCGTCATAGTACTGCATAAGACTTAATTCACCCTGCCTAACCATCTCTAACCCCTGTCGAAGGAGCCGTAGCGATGTTTTGTCAGCGTACGTGCAGTCCAACCTAGCTATAATAGCATCGAAGTTGAGAACTGTGTTGTGGGATACCAGCAATGCTCTTGCTGCTCCTCTAACTTTATTTCTTATAATAGTGACCGCTTGGTAATGTGTACTGCTGGTCTTATATTCCCTGAAAAGTTCGTATGCGTCTGTGGCAGATTGTCTCCATGCCACGTATTCGTCTTGCGAACCACTAAAATCGGGTACCGATTTTATTATGTCCAGCGGTATGTCACACTTAGCATTGGGGTTAACCGAAACCCTTTGATATGTTTCCACCTGAGGTGGCTCTATGCGCAGGTTACTAACCTGTTGCTGCATTAAATCCATTCTTGCCTGAAAATCATTTTGAAGCCTCTGCTCTTGCGCAAGCAAAGCGGCATTAATAGCACCTGCCACTAGGGCTTGTACCTGGTTCACATCCATTCCTACTGTTTCTTGGGATTGCACCGCGAAACCAACCTGCTGTTCTAAGTCGAAACTATCGTCACTTTCGTATTCTACTTTCACCTCTCTATACGTTTGTGACCCGCTCATCAGCTTTTACACAATAGCTATTGGCTGACACTTCACTTTATATGGTTGGCCGATTTGCACAATCGGCAACAAAAATTCAAGAATGCTCTGTGGTATCTTTTTATGTTAAAAATTTTCTCACTCACTCTTCCTGTTGGCGTTTTTCTTGCGCCGTTTATTTATTTGACAAACAACAAAAAATTTTTTGATAAATCTGTATTAATCAAACAACTCACTCACATTATATATTGTCAGGGACGTAATGTAATCCTTTATAGTTGGGCGCCAATTATATCCAGACTGGTTTATGGTACTTGATGATGGTTGATCAGCTAGTTGCAGCCTTCTCCTTATCAGCACGATGTCCGGTCTGTGTCTCCAGGTGATTCATCAACGTGATGCTAGCTGGGATGTGTCACCAGGTGTTCATCAACGTGATGCTTGCTGGAACTGTGATTAGGGTGGAAAGTTATACTTCCGATTACTGGCCTTGGGGCTCAGCAATAAAACAATAAGGTTTACGGCAAGTGCCGGAGTACAATGAATATTTATTGTTGCGTTAGCAACCAATAGCAACACAAAACTAAATCTAGACTTGGAGACAACCAAACGCTGAAGCCAAAAGCTACAAAAAGTAAAACTACAAATACTTAAGCTACATGGATACTTCAGACTCAGCATAAGTGATAACGCTGCTCTTGCAGCTAAGCAAGCTATCAGGTTACCGCGCTGGCCAGGGCACTGAACGTTGGTGTTTGATGTGTCAGCGCTATGGGCGCGGGGGTCGCTCGAGTAGTATAGAGCGCGAGGGTTACTTGTTAACTTATATATTGACCCTCGATCTAGTTTTACTGGCTTTACATTTTTGAATGACAGTGAAAAACAAACTGCAATAGTAAGTCATTTTGTTAATATTTATATTATATATAACTCGACACTTAAAGAGTGCACATACATTCAATTTTCATTTCAGATAAAATTGACCTCAATATACTATATGAACATATAAAGAACAAGAAAGAAAGTCGGTCAAGCCCGACTATAACATACTCTGTACCAAGAAAATTTGTCTTTTGATCATAACTCGAAAACCGTTCATCCGATCTTCTTCATTCCTTTGGCGGATCGATAAGTTATCCTAATAACTAAATATGTCCAGAAGGAACAAGCCGTCTATCTTCAAAACTGTGGGAGATATGACGTTTTTTCTAAATTGCGGGGGCGGGAGGGGGCGTGGCCAAAATTGAAAATAAACTTGATCTGCCTGCAGACATAAGAAGCATATGTCCCATACATGTCAAACCACTATCTCTTACCATCTCTGAGATCTGTGCATTCATACGGACAGACAGACAGACAGACGGACGGACGGACAGACGGGCAGACGGACAGACGGACATGGCTATATCGACTCGGCTGTTGATGCTGATCAAGAATATATATACTTTATGGGGTCGGAGATGCTTCCTTCTGGATGTTACATACTTTTGCACAAACTTATAATACTCTATGTACCTTCGGTACAGAGTATAAAAATTGTGGAATTGAAAGTATAACTGAAGAAATGCCAAGTACATCTGCTAATTCAAAGTACAATATATTAAAATCTGACGAAATGTTCTTTCCCCAAATTGATGACGGCTCAATTCAAAGCAAAGTAATACATTTTCAATACGGTGAACGGATAAGTATCGACAGCAGTGTCGTGCAGTACTTGAGATCTTATAAATTCAAAGAACCCACTTTGGGAAAACATGCCGAAATGGTCCTTGCTGTGCCAGCAACACAAGTCTCGGTCGAAAGAGCATTTAGTGTATTACCAAATATATTTACCAAGTTGAAAACTCGATTGAGCGCAAATTCGCTTGAGAACATATTAATAGTCAAGCTAAACAACCAACTACTAAATAATATTTCATTTGAAGTAGATAAATATATATATATACAGGGTGCGCCATATAAAGTGTCGGTATGGCAACACTGAATAACTTTGATATTTACCAACCGATTGCTTTTGTTAGACATGTTTTGGAAACATCAATCTAGTACAATTTTGACCATGGAACGCTTCACACCAAAACAACGTGCCGAAATAGTGACGCTGTTCACTACGCCGACGCCGACACTGAACCAAATTTTTGGAAACAAATTTTGATGACCGATGAGGCCCATTTCACGCTTTCTGGTGGTGTTAATAAGCAAAATTGTCTCATATGGGGCACGGAAAATCCACACCGCATCCATGAAATACCTTTACACGACCAAAAAGTGACTGTTTGGGCCGGCGTTTGCGCCAAAACCAAAATGCCGCAAAAAGGGCACATTTTGTTGTGGCCAATAAAGGCGGCCACTTGATTGATGTTGTGTTCAAAAAGTAGTCGAAATAAATTGTACAGGACCTAATTAAAGGAACAAGATCAACATATAGCAATCGGTTGTTTGTTTTTATATTTATTCAGTGTTGCCATACCGACACTTTATATGGCGCACCCTGTATATATATAACGGTAATCAATATAATGAAGTTAAAACTTTGTTTTCAGTGGTCAAAACTGTTTTTGTTATAAAGCATGAAACCAATGCTGGATCGTGAGTTAGCAATGCCACTGAATTTGAATTTCCCTTTTCTTTCCATTTTACTTATTAGAAACAAGCACACAATAACAGAGAGAAGTGTATTTTATTTGTCTAAGTTCATCTTTAAATGTTCAAATCACCCGTGATGAAAATGTTGATTTTTGTGATGTATATTTTTTGGAAACAAAGTTCACAATTTTTTTCATCATTCACGATATGTATTTGTACATATCAGTGTTGAATATATCTTTAATAGTAAATAAAGGCTTTCTTGATGTGAGTGATATTACGAACCCTGTTTTCAATTGCTTTGCTTATCGCTTTACGTAATTTTATATCTTTGTAGTTTCGTATCTTCACGTTTATTTTTCTTATGTTTATTTTTTTTTTTTTGCCTAATAGCCTCTTTCCACTGAGCATCATTTCTATCATTTTCATTTCTGGAAAATTTTGTCGTTTCCATTGACAAAACATCATTTTGTTGACATTCACAACGATACGTGGACAAAAACAGCAGATGCTTTGAGTTTGTTGATTATTATTTGGCTGAAGGATTTGTTATTGTGGATTTATTAAAATAAATGCTACTTTGATAATGACCAAGCTGGGTAGACAAACCTTCAATTGAATAAAGATTTTAAAACATTTAACCACGCCCTGTCCAAGGCAAGAAAATTAGTGGAAGTTGCTTTTAGATAATTAAAGACCAACCTTCGCAGAATAAGCAAATGATTGGACAATCGTAGAGCCGAAAAATGAGGTCCACAACCCGAGGGCACCAATGTCGCCAATGATTTTAATAACCCTCCAGAATTAATATGGTGCGCCATATAGTACATCGTACCTTAAGACTCAACAACAAAGGTAAAATAAAGCTATAATATGTTTATTTGGTAATTGTTTAGTAGAGCTACCCCTCACCAAAAATTCTGAAAAAAAATATCCTCGGTGGACCGCGAATTTACAAGAATTCAGATCGCGGGGGACTCCCGCGGTTCAATGGTAAAAATTATTTGAAAGTTGCATTTGTTTTGTTTAAAAAACAGACTGTTTTTTGCCTTAACTGTCATTATTTCTCAAAAATAATTTATATTTATTTGTATAGGTGTGCTATTTACCGACTTTTTCTTCGTTTCCTAGTATGAAAATGGTGCTATACATTGGATGAAACTGCTGTAAACTATTTTCCACACCACCAATTTGAGGTATAGTTCAAGGCGCGATTTTTTTTTATGTGGTTTCCCCAGAAGGCCTAGTCCACATGTGCTCAACAATGTGAGATGGTCGCTGGAAAATAAATGTTAATGCCATTGACTACCAAATATAGTTTTAAGATACTCACCACAGAGGCTATACCTCCTTACGATCCTTCCGCCGCTTCCTCCTCATCCAATCCTTCCACCCCTTCCTCCTCATCCAATCCTTTCTCCTGTTCCAATCCTTCCATCCCTTCCTCCTGTTCCAATCCTTCGACCGCTTCTTTCTCTCCCTCTTCCTGCGCGGTTTTTGTTAAATTAGGCAGTGGTAATTTAATAGTTGTACATAGCTAAAGGCATGAATGCGCCGCAGGCAAAATTTTTTTAAAAAGAAGCACAGGCAATAATTAAAAAAAAAATCGCGCGATTTTTTTAAAAAACTTTTGCCTGCGGCGCATTCATGACTATTAAAATGACTTACCTCGGAAAATTCCACAGCAGTTTCTTAAGGACCAGTCTATGTAAACCTCCCGAATAAAACTTTTCCAGTCAATAATAGTGCGCCTGGACCACCCAAATTCCTTTTCCAAGAAATTGATCTCACCAGCTACTCTTACAGTGTCCCAAACAACAAACTTGGCTATTTGCGGAATACTGAGTAAGGACTCAGCAAAGAATGTGTTTTTCCGGACACTTTCAAAAAACTCGCACTTCATTTTTAGCTTCTTCTTATGAGCTCCTTTCTGGACGGTCAATATTTTCCTACACCGGAAACGTCCATTCGCTGCCGTGCACTTTGAATCACAATTTGGACACGTTTTTGACTTTAAAATGCAGCCGTGATCTTCCACAAATTGCATAATCCCCTCTTCCGACTTAGCGAAAAACTTCATTACCGTATTTACGCAACTTGGGCAACTCATTTTTCGTCGATTTGATTGGTGGTCAGAGTTTACAACGAATATTTTGCTTAAGGCCTGTATCCAGCACTGCGGAAAATTCCTGCCAGGAATTTGCTATTTATTTTGAGTGTTTGGAACCCAATTGAAGCAAGCGGAGCGTTCTGTGTCTCTCTCTGTTCTCTATATGCAAGCGTTGTTACAGTCAGTCGCTAGCAAGCATTTATAACATTAATGAATTTAATAATTTTGAACATAATATTCTTTATTTATATGTGCAGCAACACTTTCCCAAGCACTTTTCACAGAAATGTTGTCAAAATGCTTTTTCTCTGTGATTCGCCAAAGACATGGTCTTGCCTAAACTGCTTTTATTTGATTTTATTCTCCTTCTCCTCACGTTAAAAATTTCAATTCTATTTTTAGTCTTGCGCACAGTTTTTGCCTCCATCTTTTGCCTAATCACTTCCAAAATAATTGTCAGCAATATATTCCTGGCCTGAATATCAGCTGTTTCTCGTTCCACACACGCTTCCGAAACGCCGCTATTGATACGCCGGTATCTATACAAGTGTGGATTTTGTTCGTGTTGCTGGATACACAACAAACGAAAAAGCAAACAAAAAATTCCTGGAACAGTTTTTTTTATATGAAGTTTGGTAGGAATTTTTAGTTTCCGCTGTGCTGGATACCCGGCTTTACCAGAAACAATTTTTTCAATTTATAAATGACAGTTAAGGCAAAAAACAATCTGTTTTTTAAACAAAAAAATGCAACTTTCAAATAAATTTTACCATTGAACCGCGAGAGTCCCCCGCGATCTGAAGACGCCATAATTCATGTAAATTCGCGGTCCATCGAGGATATTTTTTTCAGAATTTTTGGTGTGGGGTAGCTCTACTAAACAATTACCTTTTTATTAATCCTTCGTAATTTCTTAAGAAGTTTTCTTTGAGTTTCTGCTCTTGCCTTCTCCATGCGCTCCAAGCCGCGCGGCACCCTTGTGCTTGAGCTCCTCCGTCCTCTTCTTTGAAGCTGCCACTACATCTTCCTGGAGAGGTGAACGCTGTTGGTTAGTTTTTCTGCGCTAAATTCTTGGCTGCTACGATGTAGGTTCCTCATCTAAGGAAAGTTGCTCGCTCATCCCAAGCTGGATAGTTAAGGGCGCGACCCATATGGCTGCTCGCTTGATGCTCTCATTCACGAGCGTGGAATGCCTCCATAAAAAACTTCGCAGTCTTCAGTCTTCAACCAGATTCTTGGGGTTTTCCGGGGGCTCATCCGTAAACAAACAAATAATTTACCTCTCTGATATTTTGGTTTTTCCGATGACAGTAATGGCACTGACAGAATATCGGAAAAAATACCAAATCCACTCTAATTTCATAATTTTTTAGAAATGACACGAAATGAAAGGAAATGAAAATGGAGAAACGTATGGCAGAAATGTTATAATTTCCTTCATTTCTTGTCATTTCAAGAAATGATGTTTCATTTCTTTAGGGGAAATAGGCTATAACTTCACTTTCCGACTGCATAGAACTTTAATTTGCACAAGAACTTTTATTCCCTTCACATTGGACACCATTCGCACTTACTTGAGTAATAATAACAAAAACTGTTTCTTCCTGAAGTTCGGTTCCCTTCTCGGCTCCTTTTCTAGTCCGCGAAGTCCCTTTCGACTGCACCAGTTAACAAGATAGTGAACTCAGTGTTCAACTTGTCTTGATGATCCTGTAGGGTGAGCCTCGAATTATCGATCGGTGAATTTTCAGGTGCAACTTATCTCGATGACCCTGCTGGGGTCTTCTAGCGTCCGTCCTAGTCAACATCGAATATCTTCCAGCTATTCTGGGGGTGTTTGTTAACAAATAATCTCTGCTCCACTTGTATTGCAATAAATGAACAACTGTGGTGTGGGCTTGACGTTATAAGAATGTTTTTATTCAAAGCACAAAACGGTCCAAGACTGTAGCATGCAACGTGCAACAAAATGTTGCAGGCACTCGAGTGGATGGGATTGTGGCAGCCTTGAAGGGGCGCGCGCTTGTTCCGGCTATTTTAATTGGTAGTGGGAGGGGTTCCTCAATTGGTCCAAGTAGCCACTGGCTCGCCTAAATATGCTTAATTTTATTAAATTATCGCGTGCGTACTCTCATTTGAATCGGTCGATCAGATGGGGGTATCAGTAAAGTAGAATAGAAAAGACGGAGAAACTACCTAGAAACATTTAATACAACTTCGATGGTCTGAACTGCCATCAGCTAGAGTCGCTGCTTTGTGTGCTGTGCAGTTGTTGTTGTCACAGCTAATGCCCGCCCCTACCATGATCACCTATTTGCCAGGGTCAAGCTATGACCGGTGATCCCTAAGGACAAACGGCTTCAACTTTCCATTCCTTTCCTTAAGCGCCGCATGGTTCCCAACAACAAAGTTTCTTCAGCGATTCATTATTTATTTACAGTTATCTTCTAAACTATTTACTTCAATTCCTAACATAGCTTTTAAATTTCTAATGATAATTTTATTTATATAAAGGTATTCATAATCCAATATAAATTCATCGCAAAAGATAATTCAAAATGTTAACAAACCAAAAAGGAGTAGTTGAAAAGTTAATCTGATAATAAAGTTTAAAATAGTAGGCAAATAAAATACGAAAAATGTAAATATAGTATCATGACTATAACAAAATGGAGAAAAAAAGGCAGGTAAAGTAAAAGGGTTTTTTTTTTTTTTGTTTTATATTGAAGTGCAAGCTGGTTATCAAAAATTAATTGGGCAGTTAAATCAAGAATTTTGCACCTGAGGTCACTGTTTTTTTTTTCTTTTCAGTGTATATAGCAAATTTTTAAATTTTAGTATTTAATCAGGAAATGTTCAACTACGAATTGGGAAATCATCATATAGAGTTCGCACTGTAACTTTCTAAATGCAAACGCATTCCCTTGCATTTGTTTTGATTATGTTTTTGGTTCACTGGCCAATCTTCACTTGGCAATCAGCGTTAGTCTAAATATGCGCAATGCGTTTGCTTAACATGAGGCAGGCGCTCGATCGGCTGGTGCAAAGAAAATGACCAAATCAACACATACGTAAAAGGGCCATAAAAGCCTTATCGCACTTACCGCAGTCCAGATCCCGCGCAGAAAGTACTTTCGGTAGAAGCTGGAAGGGAGTGTAGATGTAACCTAGCAAAATTGTTATGATTTTGATTTTGCCACCACGTTGGTTTTGTTATCAGCTTCGTTTCTTTCATTCACCTTTGCCTTATTCTTGCAAAAAGAAAAACATTAGAACAAAAGAAAACAGCTTAGGCTACTCCTGGCTAACACTTGCTACTTTCCAAGATCTTCACAGCTCGGCGATACTGGGCGCTGATTGGCGAATCGGCACTCACCTCCTTACGAGGGCTTCTGCAATTTGGGGTCGATCTCCAGACGATCATCCACGAGCGACACTTTCAGCGTGGCCTTGCACACTCCAAAGTGGGTGAGACTTTTAAGCGGTCAATGGAGCTTTTTCGTTCACCAACTGGGCGTGGGAGGGGGTTAGGTTAGGTAACCCTAGGGGCCACTCCCTGCGAAAAGGCGAGATCAGATAAATGAGCGTCTTCTTGCGCCAAAAAGAAATTGTTCACTCAAATAATTACCCTTGTTTAATTGGGGCTTGGCACTTTTATGAGATCCGTTGGAACACAAGACTGTTGTTGTTGTTGTTTATTTGACATCTTAGTGCTACAAGTACACGGAGACTTATGCTTATGGCACTAATCACAGTTTGACATCGATATAAGAAAGCAAAAATATTCTGACTTAAACTAAACATTAATTATAGTACATTTTATGAATTATATGAACAAGTAATTTTTATGAACAATTACTGAGAAGATAATAATAATAAAAATAATGAATGATATTCAGGAGTTGTACTTATGCTATTCTTTTAGGTGGTGCTCTTAGCTTTTCTTAAATAGTGGTGCGCTTTTAATTGTCTTAATATTATTTGGTAAATGATTCCAAAGGCGAATAGCAAATGGGAAGAATTGTAAATCTGAGGTAGCGAGTTCATTTTTAGGGCAGATTAAATTTCTTGTTCGTTGAGATGCAGCAAAATTTAGTATCTCATAAAGATAAGAAGGCTCAAAAGTGTTAATTATTTTGTGCAAAAAAATGAGAGATCTCAAGCAGATCCACGAATTTAAAGTTATGTCAAATACTTTCTCTGCAAATTCAGAAGAAGAAAATTTCTCACGCTGGTTTTTTTTTTTGTATTTTTAACCACTTGTGGGAGGGAGTTTAGTGTGTCACCAATATAATCCACAATTATCTTGATTTACACAAACGGGCTGGCTGTTATAGCGTCTATAGTATGTATATGTATAGAGATCACTCCGATTGTCATTTACTTTATTATTTTTTGGAGCTTCGTTGCTCACGTTGTGTTCTGGATGCTGGTGATAAGTTGAATGGGCGGAAGTTCAGCTTGACCAAAGCCACATTGCTGCGACTCGGAAATGCAAGAGTGACCCATGGCTTACAGCTGTCAGCTGTCATTCAAGTATCGAGTACTTTTTGGAACAACTCTGGTAGCCTTATCGAAATATTTTACATTTAATAATACAAATATAATTTTCTAAACAAGGTTTGCTTAGATAGTTCCGATGAATTTGGTTTGCCATTTTAATTCCGTTTAACAACTAAACAAGCTACTCGAACTAATCCCAACCGTCTGGTATGTTGCCATGTAGAAAGCTGTTGCCTACTTTTAGGCCTTTTCTTTAATTTAACCTTCTGAACTAATTTACTTATCCAAGTCGTCCAGCTCGTACTAGGAATTTCCCAATTTCTTACGTACCCTGCATTTGACAAAAGCTGGAGCCAATTTTGCACTGAACCCCTGTACGAAATTGCTCTGCTGGAAGTTGCGCTTATATATCTCCTGTCCTGGCTTAAACGATACCTCGCGACTACATAAGTTATACACTCCCTCATTAAGTTGGCGTTGCGGTGCCATGGTATCCTTTGCTCTGTTACGGAGAAGGTCAAAAGAGTCCTCTCGGTCGAGTTGAATAGTGCGGTCGTCCAGTAAACCTAAATTTCGTATTAACTTATAGCTGGAGCCATCCGTGACCAAGTGCTGGCCGAAAGCGACACGATAGGGGCTGGTATTAATAGCGGAATGGTGGCTAGAACGCAATGCACAGCAAATGCTACTTAATTGCTCATCCCAGTTTTTCTGGTCTGGGCGAATATAAGCTTTTAAAGCAGAGAGTACTGATAGGTTGACCCTCTCTGATGCGTTGGCCTGAGGGGAATCAAATGCGGTATAGCTATGCGCGATTTGTCCAAGAGGGAATTGAATGTTGTAGATTTGAACTGGACACCGTTATCTGAAACAACTGTTTCTGGTATCCCGAAACAATGGAATAAATCCTCTTCTAGGAAGGGATTGATAGCGGCAGCAGTGATCTTCTTAACAGGCTTAAGGAATGGGAACTTGGACATATGGTCGAGAACAACGAGAATGCCAACATTAGCTGACCTGCTGCGAGGATATGGTCGAAAACAACGAGAATGCCAACATTAGCTGACCTGCTGCGAGGATATGGACCCAAAAAGTCCACGTACAGCTTTTGAAACAAGCGCATGCCCATAGGAAGTCTTAGAGTGCGGTTTGGATGTTTGAAAGATTTGCAAATATCGCAATCATTTATAAACTTTTTAACATACGATACCATATTTGGCCAGAAATAAAGACGCCTAAGGCGCTCCAAAGTTTTGCTTATCTCGCTATGGGAATACAAGGGATCTTCATGAGCAACCTTGAGCGTATCTTTTATTAGCGAATTCGGAGTCCACTGCTTCTAACACAAGTCGTCAGCTATCTTTATTCCCGAAGTATGTTCTGATCGCCGATAAAATGAATTGTCCACTACCTTTAAGTCAGGCATTTGAGACTGATTGAGACGAATTTGACCCATTAAGGCGACATATTGTGAGGAACTAAACTCGGGCGACTTGAGATCTACCATAATACTCTCAAGGTGAAGAGCAGACAAATCCTCAGAATGCGTGCTAGATAGCGCATCTGGCATGATATTCTGGCTACCTTTTCGGTGTTCGATTTTAAACCCTTGTAGTTTGAGGGAAAAACACGCCAACCGCTAGCTTAGATCAGCCTGGGTCATTAACCACTTTAACGAGGCGTGATCCGTTATAATGGTGAATTCTTGGCCCTCAATATAAGCCCTTAATTTCTTTACAGCCAGAACTGCAGCGTAGCACTCTTTTTCAGTTACTTTGTAATTTTTCTGTCACCTATTTAACTTTTTGGACATGAAGGCTATTGGCACTTCATCTCCGTCCTTATTTTGCTGTATGACCTGTATGAATCGCGTCACAGTGCAAAAAGAAGAGACTGTCAAAATCAGGACTATGTAGCAAGGGAGCTGAGCACATATGAGACTTTAGAGTGTCAAACGCCTGTTGAGCTTTATCGAACCAGATAAATTTTCGCTTTTGCTTCAGCGTATCGGTCAGAGGAGAGGAAATTGCAGCATAATTGCGAATTAATATGTTGTACCACCCGGTCATGCCGAGGAAGCGTCGAACTTGCTTGATTGATTGTGGTACGGGGAATTCGACAACGGCAGCTATTTTGTCCGGATCGTTGCTAATGGTTCCATTCCCGATCACATGGCCCAAATATTTTACCTCCTTTCTGCAGAATTTGCATTTTTCCACATTGATCGTGAGGTTAGGACGAACCGATTCTGAGGCAACAATTCTTAAAGCCTCAATATGCCGCTCAAAACTATCAGAGACTATTAGTAAGTCGTCTAGATATATGAACACTTCGGTTCACAGGTGAGGTGGTATGACTTTATAGATTTGTCTGGACATTGTATGAGGCGAGTTGGTGAGGCCGAATGACATGACCACAAATTCATATAAGGGTCGGCCTGGCACCGAAAAGGCGGTTTTGTAGAGCGACTTTGGATCGAGTGGGGATCTGCCAAAAAGCGTCCTTGAGGTCCAAGCTTGTTATGTACTCGGCCTTTGGGAGCCTGCTCAAAATTCCGTTTATCAGCATCGGCATAGGATAGGCATCTTTAACAGTTTTGTCATTAACCTGCCTAGTATCCAGGCACAATCGGACCTTGCCGGGCTTGTTGACCAACACTACTGGCGATGACCACGAACTATTTGACTCCTGAATGACTCCTAGCTTAAGCATACGATCTAATTCGTCGTACATCATTCTTTCTGTAACTGGTGATACTGCGTAATGACGCTGTTTGATTGGCTTAGCGTCAGCTACGTCAATACAATGCGAAATTAGCGTCGTTCTACCTAGGCCATGTTTGGCGAAGGAAGGAAATAGTTTAATGGTCTTCTTTAACACTTCCTGTTGTTAAGTCGACAGTTTTCTTAAAAGTGGGTCATCCATCGAGGCGATATTTAAAATTTTGGTCATTAGGTGCATGGGCAAAAGGTCAAAAATGGTCCAAAAGTCAATGCCTAGGTAAAGATTCTGAGACAGTAAAGGAACTATGTTAAAGCTAACTTCTTTCGTCTCGCCTTAATAAGTAACTCCAGTAGTTACTTTCCCAATAATTTTCGGACTTTTCCCATCAGCAGTTTTCACCGAGGTGGAAATTGGCTTATATTTAGTGTTTCCTTGGCAGACTTCCGATGCAAATTGACCTCCAATGCAACTAATAGATGCGCCTGTATCCATGAGGCCAATCGTGTGCTTGCCAAAAAGGATAACTTCTGCATAAGGTCGCATATCGTGTGGTCTGCCGACTACAGTAGCCAAAATCATCTTGTTTTCCAGCTGGCGCTGTTTTTTGAAAGCTATTCTTCGAATATTAGAGCGAAACTTGTTAGTATAAGGGGGATCAGAATCGGTAAAGAGAGGTAAGTCAGGTGAGTGGCGGGTTTTTACACTCATTTGGTGCAAAAACGTAGCCGACTCCTTAAGTCGGTATTAGTCGATTTGTTCGCAAATTGTTTGCGTGCACTTTTCTGTGGTGCACGCGACAGCTGTTTTTATTGGATGGTAAAAGAGTTACATTTACGGCAGTTGGCCTTATAGGTATCGACCTTACCACAGCCAAAGCAAAAAACTCGCTTTTCAGCTTGGCAATCTTGATGACGATGGCCTTTACCCACACAATTCCAGCATATAGTTTCAAATGCGGATACATCATATTCTTCGTCCTCTACGCCCTCCTCATCGGATTCTTAGTCTGATTGATCAGCCAATGCGCTCTCTTGGCGACGGGGCATGGGTCGAGATGGGACAATTAACGGTTTGGTTTTCAAGACCGTTTGTAAGAATATTTCGCGAGTACGGACCAAGTGTATTAATTCTTTCTTTGAGGAAGCTGATTCATAAAGAATTTCCCGCTGGGTTTCAGCCCATAAATTTGCCCCAATTGTTGCTACTAAAGCTAACTCAGACATGGGCTCTGAGAGCTTGTCGGTTAACGTAGCAATGGCACCTTAAAAATCGTCGAGCGATTAGTTCGGCTATTGCCTGCGCTGATTAATTTCAGATCTCTCATGCATGTCTGATCTGTCATCTTTGAACTGACCTCGCAATGCGCTACATAAATCTGTCCAACGGACTTCGGCAACACTTTTATGATACCGCCAGTAAAAGATCGAAAAGATTGCTAGCATATCGAGCTGTTTTCGCAGGGTTTCCATTCAGAGTCTGATTGGTTAGCGCTTCGATTCTATAAATAAAATCGTCAATTGACATGGCCCATTTACCCGTGAAGCGAAGTTTCCAATAGGTACTTATCTGACTTATGCGATACCCGTATAAGTTCAAAGCTCACACTATTAGCGGAATTTCCATCACTCGGTAGCTGGCCAAGATTAGCTGGTGTCTGACCGCGGACTTGTGCGCTTGGTATTGAGTTTATTGGAGCTTAAAGAGTATCCCTAGGTTCATGTGTGTAAATAATAGATAATCGACCAGGGTTTGGTTCAACATTTGAAGTTGAAAGTCGAAATATTTGATCCAGGGTTTGTTGTTCCACTTCGGAAACGGCCTGCATTTGAGCCGGGAACCTACTTGGGGTTGGACTAACAGAAACGTTTTGAAGCCCTTGCGTGATTGCCTGAGTAATTCTCTCAGTTTGCTCAGCCGCAGCTCTCGCAAAAAGCTGGGTCTGTTCAGACATGGCTGCAGTCATTGCTTTAGCTATAGCCTGTTCTAAGGTTCTTGTTACTACTGGCGCCTCCGGGGGTGCTGCAGTGGCAGAGCTCTGCGAATCTTGGCTATTGTTTTGGCCATCCATGGCTGTTGCAATCGATTTTCTTCTTTTCTTTTCTGAGATCTAATTAAGAGGGACTGTGAAGTCGATGGACCGCGCCCTCTCGATGTTGACGTCAGGGATGTGCCCAAATCTTTAGCTGATGCGGACTGCGCTGGCTCTAAGGGTTTCTTACACAATGGGCAAGTTTTCTTCTTGCCAACTTGTGTGTTGAAGCAAGCTCTATGAACATTATGGCTACAACTTGTAGTTGCGCGCCTGATACACTATAACCTGGTTGCAAATTCCACAATGTCTGTCAGTATTGTCCAAGGCATGCAACGTGCAACAAAATGTTGCAGGCACTCGAGCGGATGGGATTGTGGCAGCCTTGAAGGGGCACGCGCTTGTTCCGGCTATTTTAATCGGTAGTGGGAGGGGTTCCTCAATTGGTCCAAGTAGCCACTGGCTCGCCTAAATATGCTTAACTTTATTAAATTATCGCGTGCGTACTCACATTTGAATCGGTCGATCAGATGGGGGGATCAGTAAAGTAGAATAGAAGAGACGGAGAGACTACCTAGAAATATTTAATTACAACTTCGATGGTCTGAACTGCAATCAGCAAGAGTCGCTGTTTTGTGTGCGGTGCAGATTTTGATATTACAGCCAATGCCCCCCCTACCACGATCACCTATTTGCCAGGGTCAAGCTATGACCGGTGATCCCTAAGGACAAACGACTTCAACTTTCCATTCCTTTTCTTAAACGCCGCATGGTTCCCAACTACAAAGTTTCTTTAGCAATTCATTATTTATTCACAGTATTCTTCTAAACTATTTACTTCAGTTCCTAACATAGCTTTTAAATTTCTAATGATAATTTTATTTATATAAAGGTATTCATAATCCAATATAAATTCATCGCAAAAGATAATTCAAAATGTTAACAAACCAAAAAGGAGTAATTAAAAAGTTAATCTGATAATAAAATTTATAATAATAGGTAAATAATATACGAAAAATGTAAATATATGTAAGTATATCATGAATACAACAAAAAGGAGAAAATAAGGCAGGTAAAGTAAAAGGGTTTTTTTTTTTGTTTTATATTGAAGTGCAAGCTGGTTATCAAAAATTAATTGGGCAGTTAAATCAAGAATTTTGCACCTGAGGTCACTGTTTTTTTTTTCTTTTCAGTGTATATAGCAAATTTTTAAATTTCAGTATTTAATCAGGAAATGTTCAACTACGAATTGGGAAATCATCATATAGAGTTCGCACTGTAACTTTCTAAATGCAAACGCATTCCCTTGCATTTGTTTTGATTATGTTTTTGGTTCACTGGCCAATCTTCACTTGGCAATCAGCGTTAGTCTAAATATGCGCAATGCGTTTGCTTAACATGAGGCAGGCGCTCGATCGGCTGGTGCAAAGAAAATGACCAAATCAACACATACGTAAAAGGGCCATAAAAGCCTTATCGCACTTACCGCAGTCCAGATCCCGCGCAGAAAGTACTTTCGGTAGAAGCTGGAAGGGAGTGTAGATGTAACCTAGCAAAATTGTTATGATTTTGATTTTGCCACCACGTTGGTTTTGTTAGCAGCTTCGTTTCTTTCATTCACCTTTGCCTTATTCTTGCAAAAAGAAAAACATTAGAACAAAAGCAAACAGCTGAGGCTACTCCTGGCTAACACTTGCTACTTTCCAAGATCTTCACAGCTCGGCGATACTGGGCGCTGATTGGCGAATCGGCACTCACCTCCTTACGAGGGCTTCTGCAATTTGGGGTCGATCTCCAGACGATCATCCACGAGCGACACTTTCAGCGTGGCCTTGCACACTCCAAAGTGGGTGAGACTTTTAAGCGGTCAATGGAGCTTTTTCGTTCACCAACTGGGCGTGGGAGGGGGTTAGGTTAGGTAACCCTAGGGGCCACTCCCTGCGAAAAGGCGAGATCAGATAAATGAGCGTCTTCTTGCGCCAAAAAGAAATTGTTCACTCAAATAATTACCCTTGTTTAATTGGGGCTTGGCACTTTTATGAGATCCGTTGGAACACAAGAAGAAAATTTCTGACGCTGGTTTTTTTTTTAATTGTATTTTTAACCACTTGTGGGGATCGTTATCGTTATCGAAAGCGGTAGGTCGCTTTTTGACAAGCAGCTCCGCAAAATTTTTAATAAAACGAGAAAAAGTCTTCAAAACATTACAAAAAGTTAATCCGCGAAGCATCCAAAGTGACTAGACCTTTGGCTTGTGATAAGTGACTCTGTGCTATGCCGGTTTTTGTTTGTTTGCCACTTGTTTGTTTTTTGACGCAGACCATAACCTACCCCACTCTGTGCACTTGTTGTTGTTGTTGGTGCCGGTGAAAGCTCTGCCCCGTGGACACAAATACGTAGCGATGGACGGATTAATCCAGACCAGCCAGGTGGGAGAGTGTTTAAGCACACTGAGGTGCATTGTGGAGAAAGTTAAGGCGCCAGTTCGCTTGCGATGCGAGAGAACGACCCTGTTTCTAGTCAGTGCTGCGATAACAGTGCTGACACATTAGCTAGCAAGCTAGTTTGGGATCTAGCTATAAAAATAATATTTTTAACAGGCTATATTTTTAAATAAATTTCCCAACACAAAAAGAGTTTATAGGAAATATAGCACGGTAGAATCTAACAGTTTTAGGGCTAGATTCGACATGATGTTTAGGCATCGATCTATTTTTATCTTGTATTTAAATTATTTAGATGATGCCCAAGGATGCCAACCAGCCCAAGAAAAATGGTTCTCGAGCCGCGATATACTCGGGCTCGAGTAACTCGGATACCTCAGCTCCGCTTGCTTGGGATGCGCAGACAGTGGCGTCTTCCAGTAAGATAGCTCCAGTCCGCCACAAGCGGCTGGACCTTCTGCTGGTGGAAGGCCAGTGGGTGCTTCCATCGTGAGCAGTAGAGCCGCGGACTTTACCATGCCCGATCCAACCAAACCTGGGCCATATGAAAAACGCAAGGCCTTTCGCAGCCTGAGACGGAACCTTACCAATCCGATCAGGGAGGATCAGACCACCAGGGAGAACTTTGCCAAAATACAGGAAGACATTGCCTGGGCGAAGATTGTGTTCCCTAACTTCTCCATGGATCAGGCTCCAAGTAGTCCACCACCGGGGGTCCACCACCCCACTGTGACAGTGCAGTCAGCCACTGCGGCTGTGCAGTCAGCCCACGGGGCCAAAAGGGACAGATCCATGGAGGAACCGCAGAACCCAACTAAAAAACTCACAGCGCTACACTAAAATTATCCTTTGCTGAGGTGGCAAAAAGCAAGAGGATAGTGGGAGTCGTTGACGACAGCAGCCCGAGCGGTACAATTCCGAAACACTACTGGAAGTGGATCGAAGCGGCTGCTTGTCGAGTCATCCTGGACGTATTGCTCGAAAACCTAGGAGCCCCACTCTCATGTGACAGCATCGGATGGTTTCAAGGAAACATTCGGCTTGTTGCAAGTGAGGATGAGCAATCGGTGGAGCTGTATAAGGCTGCCACTGCAAAAGTTGGAGAAGTCTACCAGGGCGCACGACTGAGGGTAGTGGACGCAAAGGACATCCCATCGTGTCCGAGAGCAAGGGCTTGGTTACCCATCCACCCTTCTGAACCTTCAAAAATATTGCAAATGATGAGGGTGCTTAACCCTAGCTTCCCCACACAAAATTGGAAGGTCATTAAAGTGGAGCGCTACACCCGAGCAACCACTTTAGTGACCTTTCAAATCGACAACGACACTGTAGATGCTCTCACCAAAAGCAACGGGGTCCTCAACTATGGGATCCGGCAGTTCGTTATGACCGTCTACAAGACGGACAAGATGGAGCTTGCGAACCTAGCGGCGAACATAGAGGAAGAGACGCCCAGCGATGAGGAGATGGTAGACGAGCGAACCCCTCCAGATGAGGGACGCAGCGGCTACATCTCGGGAGGGTAGGACTATGGTCCATCCTTTGGTTGACTTTACACGGAGCAAGAGCTACTCCAACCCGAAAATGCCGATGCTACATTGACGGAGGAGGGTGCAATTAGCAACAATGATGCAGGTCCTTCAAATTAACCTGCATCACTCAAGAGCAGCAACTGCTGCACTTCTACTTCGCCTGGAAACAGGCGATGTAGATATCGTATTTGTCCAAGAGCCATGGATTTCTGGAGAAAGAATCAACGGCTTGAGGACACCTAAGTATAATCTCTTTCAATCCCATGGTAAAGGAATACGCAGAATTCGCACTAGTATTCTGACAAAAAATCATTTTAATACCCTCTTACTTCCCCAATTCAGTGATGGAGACATCACCACGGTCAGCCTGACATTGGGGGAGAGAACATTCAAGCTGGCCTCTTTCTACTTGGCTCACGACACTGAGAGCCCACCACCACCAGAAAAACTAAAAGCCCTGATTGCAAACAGCAGGAATAGCCGCACTAGCCTCATACTAGGGGGTGATGCGAATGCCCACCATACACAATGGGGCAGCTCTGATGTTAATGAACGGAGGACCTATGTGACCAACTTGTGTCCTGGAAGGTCCTAGCAGAGCACTCTTTCTCGGACCATCGGTACATAGAGTGCATATTTAGCAATAACTGCCCTCCCCCCATGAAATTCCAAAATCCAAGAAGAACCAACTGGGTAATTTATAATAAATTTTTAACAAAAAATATTGAATCCGTTCCGCCGTTTACACCAAACACCGAGGAACAAATAGATGAACTGGTCAACACGCTTACCAGCGCGTACTCTAAATCATTCAATAGGGCCTGTCCCCCTAGAAAACAAAAATCCACTCACAAACCTCCATGGTGGAGCACCGAAATGGATAAACTTACAAAGGATTGCAGACTTACCTTCAATGCAGCCAAGTAAAATGACCATACCACCTCATGGGAATTATACAAGAAAAAACTCAGTATATATAAAAAAGCCCTAAGAAATGCTAAACACACCTCTTGGGCTAATTTCTGTAGCAATATAGAATCAACTTCTGACGCATCGCGTCTTAGGAAGATCTTGGCCAAATCACCTGTTTCGCCAGGTCTCTTACAAAAGGAAGACGGAACCTGGACTGACTCCAGTGAGGAATCGTTGGATCTCCTGCTGACCACACACTTCCAGCATGTTCTAGCACTCCACAACCGATAATTAGGCAACCAGACCTTGTAAGACTAAACAATAGATATCGTTACAAAGGTCAGAATTAAATGGGCCATCGATACATTCGAGCCATTTAAATCACCAGGGCCAGACAATATATTTCCAGCGCAGCTACAAAACTCTTTGGAGCACACCATGGCGTGGATATATACTATTTTCACAAGCTGCTCAAGGCGAGCTATATACCTATAAAATGGAGGGAAGCTAAAGTGGTATTTATACCCAAAGCTGGTAAAGCCTCACATGCAAAACCCAGCGATTATAGGCCAATAAGCCTATCCTCATTTCTTCTCAAAACACTTGAAAGATTAATTGACGCCCTTCTAAGGCAGACTATCAACCCATCCCTACTAGCAAATACACAACATGCTTACTGTAAAGGCAGATCCACCGAAACTGCCTTACACTCCTTAGTTTCGAGGATTGAAAAATCTCTAGAAATAAAAGAATACTGTCTGGCAGCATTTCTATACATACAGGGTGCATTTAATAATGTCCTACCCGGGGCCATCACCTCTGCCTTGGCGTCTGTGGGAGTAGACGTGCCGGTTCATCAACCTGATGCTCTCAAGTAGAGCAGTGAATTCTAGCCTTGGCGGTGCGTCCGCTCGCAGATTCGTCCATCAAGGCACTCCGCAAGGGGGTGTTCTCTCCCCGTTTCTTTCGGTCGTTGTAGTCAACCAACTGCTGCGCCTCATGGAGGCGGAGGGACATGTGGTGGTAGCTTACAAGGACGACATTGTCATTTTCAAATGTGGAATCTTTCCACAAACCTTATGCAACCTTATGCAGACCGCATTGTCGACACTTTCTGAGTGGGCGTCTACTTGCGGCTTGGGCGTAAACCCGAAAAAAACGGAACTAGTCCTCTTCACACGGAGATACAAAATTCCGGTCCTTATCCCTCCTAGACTTAACAATATAAGTCTGGAGTTCAAAAACAATGCCAAATACGTGGGCGTAGTTCTGGACAGGAAACTACTATGGCATGACAATGTCACTGAACGAGTAAAGAAGGCATACATTGCCCTCTTTTCATGCAAGCAGACGATAGGCCGAAAATGGGGTTTTTCCCCAGTAATTGTTCATTGGCTATACACAGCCATAGTGCGTCCCATACTGCTCTATGGAGTTTTAGTATGGTGGCCAGCACTCGGGAAACAATCAGTCCTGAACACCTTACATAAAGTACAGAGAAGTGCGGAATTATGCATGAGCGACGCCCTCCGAACCACCCCAACGGAGGCGCTTAACACCATATTTCATCTTTTTCCTTTAGACTTAACGTCAAAAAAGATAGCGAGCATCACAGCCCTGAGGTTAAGAGAGTCTGAAGCCTGGAACGCGGGCGGGTTAGGTTAGGTTGTAATGGTTGAAATGCGAGAGATCCCATTCTTCACTTAGGCCAATGTAGGCCCGTTGTTTTAACATATAACCCTTTCTACGATGTGGTCGTAGAGGGAGGGTCGTCCCCGTTAAACCATTTAGATAATAGCACGAATTTGAGCAAGGAGTTAACATCCGTTTCAGAGATGTCTGATAGATCGTTTAGGAAAGGACGACCCAGAAGCGCGAGTCGCCTTCTGCTGAGAGCTGGGCAGTGACAGAATAGGTGTTGTACACTCTCTTCTGCATCAGCTGAGTTACAGCTTCTACAGAAGTCATTGTGCCTGATACCGAGCCTTGCGGCGTGTCCTCCAATTAGGCAGTGACCAGTCAGGGCCCCTACTAATAGGAAAATGTTCTCTCTCTCTTGACGGAGTAACGCTCTTGTTTTTTTGATATTCAGAGTTGACCATGTAAGCCTAGATACTTCACATGTGTGAATCGTTTGCCATCGATTCGTGGTCATTCGATAGGTCGTTTCTTTTGATTGTAGTTTAAAGGTCGCCAGTGGCACCCCTATGTTGCTCTTATCTGGTAGGAGCTGGGTGGTAGTGCCAGCTTTAGCGAGTTGGTCGGCCATCTCGTTGCCTTCGATGTCGGCACTCGGTTAGAGTTTTGGCATTATTAGTATAACCGTCCAGGGCTTTTAAGGCTGCTTGACTATCTGAGAAAATGAACACGTTTCTTCCTCTTGTTTCGAGGTTTCCCAGAAGGTTGGTAGCCTCCTGGATGGCTACAACCTCTGCTTGGTAAACACTACAATGATCAGGATGTCGGAATAATGTTCTAATACCGAGCTCTGGACTGAAGACTCCTCCTCCTACCCGTCCATCCAGTTTGGAGCCATCAGTGTAGAAGTTGATGGTATTCGGTGTGCAATGGGGCAATGATTTCCAGTCCAGTCGACTGGACTTTATACCTGATTGTATGTGTTATACTTGGGGTGCAATAGTCCAGCATCGGTGGTGACGCCGCTTGCTGCAGAAGTATAGTGGAGTGGCCAGAGTTACTATCTTCCCAGGTACCACATTCTCTCAGCCTGAGAGTGGTGTTACTGGCGATTTCTCTACCCAATAGATCTAGAGGCATAAGGTGTAACATTATGTTAAGTGCATCTGTGGGGGTTGTGCGCAATGCACCGGTCATGCATAATGCAGCGCTACGTTGGACTTTTGTAATGGTTCAGAGGACGGAAGGTTTACCCAGAGCCGGCCACCATACGATGACTCC
>JAWNNO010006489.1:0-43005 GCA_035044985.1 Lordiphosa fenestrarum | reverse complement strand
CTTCCAAAAAATCTAAAAAAAAGATAAAAATACTTTAAAATTGCCTATGATAAAAGACCTATGGTATAAGAAAGCAGTATGAAAAGCCAGGGACACAACCCGGTTCTGAACCGAACCGAACCGATTATTCCAGCTGGTGAACCGAACCGCAACCCGCAACTACTTTCCTTTAATAAATGCTGAACCGAACCAACAACCACAAATAAAAACTGTTCGGTTCGGTTCAGTTCTCTTGTCAGATTTAGTGGGAATTGCTTTGCACTGCCCAACAATTTTTTGGGGAATTTGAATCGTTTCCCTAAGAGAATTTTGATACATTTCGTTTTTACCCTCTAAATATTTAGCGATGCCGCTGAACTCATCATATACCTGTTGTGGTAATTCCTTACCTTAATTCAATCTTGGACAAAAGTTTTTCCTCATATAATATGATTAATAGGGTAGGTAAGACGCATGGTAAATATTCTTTTCTAGCAGAAGTTCTCTCTTTTCGAAGGGCACTTATATATATTATATATTATTATAGACCTGCAATGCGACATAATAAATTTTGGACATTCTTCTAAGGATTTTAAAGATATTCAAATGGATTATAGGAATTCAATTTCAAAAGTGTTCGAAAACTCACATTACTACAAAAAATCATAATACTTCATAGTGTGCCTTTGTGAAACACTTGAACCGAACCGAATCCGCGGTTCAGTTAGCTCCAAAAACCACGTAATGAACCTATCCGGCGGTTTAGAAACTGCACCCAAAAAAAAAAAATTGCCTTAAACCCCCGAAAATAACCTTAAATTCTTTGTAATTTGGCCTAAAAATGGAGCCAAAGACATATTAACCTTACTTTAAGGTCGCTTATGACCTTAACTTTTTAGGTAATTTTAGCCATGGTATAAGGCAAAAAACTGCCTAAAAATGAGGAATTGTTGACCTTACTTTTAGGAACAACATTCCTAACTTTCAGGCAGTTTTTTGCCTTATACCAAGGCTAAAGTTACCTTATTTTTAGGAACAAAATTCCTCAAAAACTTAAAAATTTTGTATCCCCCCCCCACGTTATATGAACAACCCCCACACCTCACCCTGCCTTGACCTTGTGTGGTGGTGGTAGTAGTATATTGTGGTGTTCAAATTCTTCTTTCGAAAAACTCTTAAAATCGTTTATTAGTAAATATACCTTATTACCTTAACTGGGTCTCGAGCCCGGGTCCTCCGGTTATTAAGCACTATTGACATGACGTCTTAACGTTGTCCGCCATTGTCATTACGCGCGATGTGCGGTCAAGTTCCTTTAAAGAACCCAGTCATTTTAGCTGGCAAAATGTTTAGTCATTTTATTGTTGAGGAAATGTAACCATAATATAAGGTGAATTTTTCTTAATGTTCGTAATGTACATAGAAATATCAGCTTAAGCTTTAAATTATCAATGATCCGTGTGGCTCAGGTGTTAGAATGTCTGACTTGAACGTGGAGGTTGTAGGTTCGAGTCCCATTGTGGGCGGAAATTTTTATACTCTGTACCGAAGGTACATAGAGTATTATAAGTTTGTGCAAAAGTATGTAACATTCAGAAGGAAGCATCTCCGACCCCATAAAGTATATATATTCTTGATCAGCATCAACAGCCGAGTCGATATAGCCATGTCCGTCTGTCCGTCCGTCCGTCTGTCCGTCCGTCCGTCTGTCCGTCTGTCCGTCTGTCTGTCTGTCTGTCCGTATGAACGCACAGATCTCAGAGATGGTAAGACATAGAGGTTTGACATGTATGGGACATATGCTTCTTATGTCTGCAGGCAGATTAAGTCTATTTTCAATTTTGGCCACGCCCCCTCCCGCCCCCGCAATTTAGAAAAAACGTCATATCTACCACAGTTTTGAAGATAGATGGCTTGTTCCTTCTGGACATATTTAGTTATTAAGATAACTTATCGATCCGCTAAAGAAATGAAGAAGATCGGATTAACGGTTTTCGAGTTATGATCAAAAGACTATTCCCTGCTGCAGCGCAAAAGCAATTTCTTGTTTTTAAATAATATTTTACTTCAGATTTTAACTGTGCCACATACTATATAGGTGCTTTGTACAATCGGGGGTCCCAATTGCAATGTTAAAAAAAAAAAAAAACATATAATATGCCTGCAGTGGGACTCGAACTCACAACTCCCACGTACAAAGGCAATGTTCTAACATCTGAGCCACGCAGCTTATTGCCAGCCGAAAGCTTAAGCTTACACTGATTCAACATTCTTTACAAACGTTTAGGAAACGTGACCTTAAATTTAGGTGACCATTTCATAAAAAAAACTGACAGAAAATTGGTCTTTTAGGTCAAAATCTGGCCGTATAGGTAAAAAAATGCCTTGAAAGTTGAATTTAAAGGCAATTTTTTTTTTTAGAAAGTGCTTAACCTTGTTTCTAGGCTGCTCTTTTTTTTTGAGTGTGTCTGAACCACTGAACCGAACCAGTTTCCTGAGAAAAGCTTCCCCTAAAAAGGAAGTGTGTATTGGTATGCTCTGCCTAAGCCGGACCGCCTTGCAAAACGAAAAGCTCTGCTCCATTAACCCGTCCACTGAGCGATTCCTTGGCCAACTACACTTTCTTCTTACCAATCCATCAGATTCACTTTCCCCTGTTTAATCATATTGAGATTAGATGCCTTCCGCACTCAACAATCTCCCCTTTTGTTAACCTCTTCACCTCGATTACCCAACTCTGCTTCAAATTTTCCGCCTTTAGAGATAAGCAGCTGTCACTTTTTGACATTATTGCAGTTGTCCCTCTCCGCTCCGCCCGTTTCGAATGAAGCTAATTTACTGCGCCTGCCAATCCCCAATGCTTTTTGGCCTGCAAATAAAAAAAAAAAAAAATGCTTTTGACTTCAAAGAAGAACTGTTGCTTGGAGTGCGTACTCTGGGCAAACGGGGGAGGGGCTGGGTCGGGGACTGGGAGTTCGGCTCCAACAATGTTGCCAAACACTTCACGTGGTAGGCTCGCCTTTGACACTGTCAAACGTGCTCCCGGTTCGCCAACTTCTCTACCCCCCCACTACCACCAACACTTCAAGTGCATTTGTTTTTTGGCTTTTGTTTTAATTGGCTTGGGCCTGGTCTTTGAAGGAGTTGTTGCTTGTCCTGATCCTTTACGCCTTCTTTCCTTTGGCAAACTATGTACATGCTTCGCTCATTAAACATTTACTCTCAACGCTTTGTCGGCGTGAACTTTGATGTTGACTTTGCGTGGTCCTGCTGCTGGGTCCCACGAGTCCTGGGGGGTGCAAGCAGAGAGATAACCACTTGAGATTGCAACTCCTTTCTGGCTCATTCTTGTGTAAAATGCATTTTGCCGCAATTTGTGGCGTCTAACATCCCTTGCAACACAGGCTGCTCCCATTTGTGCAGCGCTGCAGTTGCATATCCATTTTTTTCAGCATTTCACGAAATTCCACAACAAAAATTAGCATGCAAAAATATTCCAAAAATTGTGCTGGGGTTTTGGTGTGAACTTGTATCTGGTAGACACATATTTTCTGTTCTAAGTGCAAGCGAAAATTGTAAAAAATATGGCTGCTGTTTCAAAAATCTACTCAAATGAAACAGAAACATCCAAAACCCAAAGAGACGCAGGATACACTTCACATTACATTCAACCCTTCAGCAAACACACACACACACACACACATGCACACTTTCTTAGTCGACAGCAGGGCCAATTAATGACTCAAGAGGCAACTGTACTGCTCTAAACCGCAAATTGTGGCACAATACTGGCAAACAATCAAAATTAAAACGCATATGTGATAAATCAAAGGATTTCTGCTAGCTCCCGAGTCCAGGACTTTGTGAGGCACAATGCAATTGAGCGCCGAGTATAGAAGGAGCCAGGGCATTGTGATGAAGTCTCTGTGGCAATTCACTTACCCATAGTCCCACCTAACTCATACCCAGTTCCACTTGGCATCGTTTATCCAGGCTATTCAGAATGCAACTACCTGTATTTATGGGCCTGTGCCCATGTGCCTGGGCTTTTATCTGCCAACGGTAGTTACATTCCATTCATAAATATTTTTCATTCACTTTTGCTCCACGCTTTGGCTGCGTTTTGCTTTCACCTGAGGTTTAGCTGCGGCAATGATGCTGATGCCATTTGTTATTGTTGTTATGCCGCGACTTGTTTGGGAGTTTGGAGTTTCGAGTTCTCTGCTCGCTGTTTTTTTTTGCATTTTAAGCGTTTCTGGGGAGGCCTCCATGGAACTCTATTGTTGGGCATATGTTTCGTCAGTTCCTTTGATCTTTTGCCAAGTGAAAGCGATTGCATCTTTCTGGTAAAGTTAGATAGTCAAGCTCTTCACGCAGCAGGCTTTGCCAAAGTTAATTGCAAAAAATATGCATAGCATAAGGATATGCCGACTTCTAATTAAAAATATGTTTTCTATTTTTTTTTTTATGTTTTAGCGCAAGTGCAATTAAAACAGACGGAGAAGTTCAAAAAAGAAGCAGGCCTAGGCCATGTTGGGGATTAATTAGAGGAAGGTTTTTGTGTGAGTGACAGGCCAAATTGAAGGACATGACCTATGGCAAACTAAAAGTTACAAGTGCAGGTGAGAGGTAAGTGTTACTGCACTTCTTCAAAAAATAAGCATTAGAAACATTTTGAGTTAGTATGCACTTGTCAAGTGCAAGAAACACCTAAGAAGTATATGTAATTATACGTGAACCCAAAGAAATTACAAACTAAATTGAAACACATTTGTAGAAAAATGCAAATATCGATATTTAACCCTTTAAACCCCAAGTTAAAATGGGTGGACCTAAAAAATATTTCACTTCATATTTTTAGTGGTACGGCCACAAAGGTTAACTGATATGAATTTCAAAGATCCACGAATACTAGATCGGTCTTACGAAAACGATTCCTAAAAACCTTTCTAAAATTCCTGAAATTCAGCTAATCAATTTTTTCTCGTAAAGTAGCTTTTTATATATTTTTTTAACTATTCTGAACTAGCACAATTTTGTTTTTTTGCAAATCAAACCAATGGATTTCATACAAATGATTAAAATGTAGATTAATGAGAAACTGCGCAACCAATTGAGTTTACCACATTCACAAAATTGGCGGGAAAAGTGATCAGCTGTTGAGTTTTCGACATAATTTAGGGTTACCAACACTTTTAATAGAAAAAAGGAATGTTGCTGAACTGCATCAAATTCATGTTTGACAATTTTATAATCCACACTGGAAAATAATTGTATTAATTCGGTATGATGCAGATCTGCATCACCACCATGCACCAACTGCATCAAATTCATGTTTGACAATTTTATAATCCACACTGGAAAATAATTGTATTAATTCGGTATGATGCAGATCTGCATCACCACCATGTAAAGGGTTAAAAACGTCAAAAGATCAATCAATCAGGGTTGTAAACAAAACCGTTTCGTTGCGCTTTTCAAGAAAGCTAAAAACGTATCAGAGCATGTATTTATGATATTTAGTACACTCAAAAAATGTATTTTCTTTAGAAATTCCCCCTTAAATAGTTTTGTTTCTTCTTTTATAACGAAATTTTCTTTATTTTTAAACAGTTTTTTCTTAAAGCAGAAAATATACATTTTAAAATTAGTTTCTTAGCTTTAGAATCTTGGCAATCTTTTCTTAAATTTAAGGTAATTGTTTTTAGATATATTTCTAACACCTTTAGAAAGCATGTTCTAAAATTTAGAAAAAAAAATTGAAAAAATCTCCTCAAAATATAGAAAAATGAATCTAGAAAATGGCCTTGAAAATTAAAAAAAATTTAAAAAAGACCCTCAAGGAAGAAATCCCTGCATTCGGAGTATATAATGGCCAACTGATATTTGTCTTGCTAAGTTCTTAACATTTGACTGCGCTTTTTCTCATGAAAATGCTTGAGAAAGTTGAGTGCGCCAATATGCCTTACATGTTGAAGTATCCCAGTTCAAATCCCAGACCAAGGTTAAGTAAAAAACGAGAAAGCTAAGCTAACTTCGTCTGTGCCGAAGTTTTTATACCCTTAAATATTTTCAAAAACTCTCCACTACTCTTTATACCCTTGCAAAGGGTATTATAATTTTGCCCAGAAGTTTGCAGCGCATAGAAATATTCATTTCCGACCCCATAAACTATTTATATTCTTGATCAGGGTGACGAGCTGAGTCGATTGAGCTTTGTCTGTCCGTCTGTCCGTCCGTCCGTCTGTCTGTCTGTTTCTACGCGAACTAGTCTCTCAGTTTTAAAGCTATCGAGCTGAAATTTTGCACAGAGTCTTCTTTTTGCTGCACACTACTAATATGTCGGAACCGACCGGATCAGATGACTATATCTCATAGCTCCCATAGGAACAATCGGTCGGAAAACTAGTTTTAGTATGAAAAACTTTTTTCTTTTCAATGGAAACGTCTCCAATCTTTGTAATCGTAGGTTTTATATGTTTTTTTATAATACTACCAGTTTTTATTAAAATCGGACAACTATATGGTATAGCTGCCATACAAAAGATAGATCTGAAAAACATTGTTAGTTAGAAAAACGTCCTGCAATTTTGTATTTGTTTGATTCACGTGCTTTTACATAATTTGATAAATTTTTGGCCAAATCGGATGACTATATCATATAGCTCCCATACGAACAATCGGTGGAAAAATGGGAAAAAGAGTATTTTTTGAAAATATTTAAGCGGGCACTTGCAAGGGTATAAAAACTTCGGCACAGACGAAGTTAGCTTGGCTTTCTCGTTAAGGGTAAAATTAAATTATTAAATGCCCTTTCACAGGTTTTTACCCTGCATAGCTATGTTACTTGTATGTTATCTTTTTCTGTATTTGACCAATGTTAAACATCTCAAAATAATTGTCAAGTATTTTAAAAACTTAAACATGCTTTTTCCCTACCTTTTTTCCTGTATTTTACCCTCAGGCCTGTCTCATGATTCTACAGATCATTTCATAATTCGTTCTTAAATTTTAAAAATTACGTTTTACTTTGATTTATTTTTACCAACTTTTTTTCAATGATTAATTAATAACAATAAAAATGGCAGCAAAGAAGGGAAACGAATGTTAATGATTAAACACGGCTCAGGCAATGCAACAAAAGTGCAACAGCGACATTGGCAACAACAAATTTGTTGTTGTTGCTGTTGCCTTTTGATTTATAGTGGGAAATGCAAAAAACCATAGCATACTTTTTGAGGGGCGGTGGCGGCGACAGCGACAACAATAAATCAGAGACTGGTAAAAGTGGGCGATGCATTGTGCGCAGCAATTTTTAAACAATTTTATTGCAAAGTGAAGGGGAAAAATTCAATGAAGCGACCAGCGACAAAACTGACAGCAGGCGCAGAAAATTTGCATTGACACAGCCAGGCAAACACACACACCGACACAAACGCACACACACACCGACACATGTTAATGCAAATAAATTGCCTGCTGACTTTATTTAAATTTCCCATAAGACACACACACACACACATGAATGAGAGATGGAGAGCCTGCTGCTCCTAAGCAACCAACCAACCAGCCGGCAAAGTGTTAGCCTAAGAGGGAGACGCTCCCAATCCCCAACATGTGCTGCCTGTGGCAGCTTTTTGTAATTTTAATTTTGATTTTAATTTGTGTTGAAATATTTACATAATCACTGACAGACAACAGGAACAACCTCAGCAAACTCTTCGCCAAAAACTCTGCACAACATCTGCTGCTCTGGGCCAAGCCGAAATTTATTAAACTTTAATGAAAATGTATAAGGTCTGCATAAATGATTAAATAAACTCGCGCCTGTTTTGTGTGTTGCATCTCATTAATGTTAAACTCCAGCATTACAAGCAGTTAAAGTTGGAAACCAACCGTAAAAGTATGCAATAAATAGTATTCATTGCATAGGCCTTGGGCGCGAGTGTGTGTCTGTGTGTGTGTGCGTGTGTGTATGAAAATTTGTGGCTTAAATGGCGATTAGTTGGTTAGGATTATAAATGATGAATTTATTAAGCCCTGGACTTTGTTTAAGAACATTTGGGAAAAATGTTTTAGAAATTTCTAGATTGTAACGAAAATTATGTGCAACATAAATTCAAATAAATTGTTTATTTCTTCCTGTGGGATTATTAAAATTTATCTTATGATAGTTTTATCTCTTCTATATAGCCCGTAGATATACTAAATCAATCCGTTTGATCATGATTTTGCACTTATTTTTCGTTCTTAAGACAATTTGAAATGAAATGAATAAGAAGAATATGTATTAATATTTGAATGACTTTAATTCCTATAGAAATACTTGGCTTGTTTTCTCACAAGAGAAAGGGACCTACAGTTTAATACCGAATCCTTGCAGAGGCGGGATCGAACCCACAACCTTTTGCCAACAGGCACTCACACTACCCGCTGTACTACACCCGGCCACATTCTATTTAACGTCCATAGACAAAAAAAAAATGATTTTAAAAATTAAACAAATGGACGATTTCTCATCTTCTAAGTAGCTACTATGTGTCAGATAAACTTAATGAAGATGGGCAACTATATGGTATAGCTGCCATACAAAATTTAGGTCTGTAAAACAGTCTTAGTTAGCAATTTTTTTTGTTTTCAATGATAGCATCCTGCAATTTTGTATTTGCTTGTTTTACATGCTGTCACCCAATTCTACAAATTTTTGTCCAAATCGGAAGACTATTTCATATAGAAACAATTTGAAAAAGAAATTTCTAAAGTATTTTGAATTACACATACGCAGTGTTGACCATTTTAATATACTTGTTTGACATACAATTAGTCGGCCTTGATTTTGTTTAAAAATTGTTATGAATTTCACAAGATGACCGCAATTGAAATGTACTAAGTTAGGTAGTTTCGACTAACCCTAAATGGGTTCACACATTAAAACTAATTTTCTGAATGAGGCAGGATGCTGGTTTGCCTAACACTTGACTTGGGAGAGCCTCTTGGTTGCCTCTTTCAAACAAGCGACAACCGTGGGGTGTGTAGAAGTTTTAATCTTATGGATTTAATTGCCGAAGAGCTGCAGAAGAGTTGCGCTGGAGTTTCTGAGACACCAGGTTCCATGCCTTTCCTGCAGGTGTCTTCTGTCGTTTTGCCTAGCTTTATCGCAGGAGTTGCTGTTTTTATCCAGTAGCATTTGCACCTTTCTAAAAATTCTGAGAGAATTAAGTGCATTTCGGGAATTGAAAGAGTGTTCCCGCATTGCGTTGATTTGCGCTTGATTGTGTAAGTATACATTAATTTGGTTGTTTGGAGTGTGAATTACGGTCCCGAAAGGCGCAGGCCCTCAAACCGCACCAAACAGTGCGTTTTTCAGGCAGCATTAGTAGCTCTTCAACTGAATCTGGCCAAATTCCTCAATTTATTAAACAAATTCTTTAATTTGCAAGCACTGTTGGTTTGTTAGTCTGTTCAAGTTGAAATGGCAAACCTTACTGAGCATTTTTGTTTTTGCCACAAGCTGCTACGAATCACTCGTGTCAATGAAAAACCTAAGGGCACAAAAGTCAACCTTCACCTATTTCTATCAACATCATTGTGGAGTAGTAGTAGCCTTTATACTTAAGGAGTATCACGGGAAATTCTAAACTAAAACTAGGATTTATAAAGGCTGGACTTAAAGCTTGGCTTCACATACAATTGCTTCGCTTAGGACAAAATGTATGCAGAAACGTCACCAGTTTAATACACAAATCAAAGTGGTTGTTTTTGGACAACGTATACTCAAATATCATGCCCACCGCTGCTTTAGAGGCGTTCTTTTTTTCAGCCTCTAACCGTTGAATCAGAGATTTCCTGGCCATACTTTCTCTCTGACTCAATGTATATAGTAAAAACTGTCCCTCAATGTCCTCGTGGACATTAATTTAAAAAATAAAGAGTTATATTCGTTATCTCTTCAGCCCATATACCCAAAAAACTATGAAATCTGCAAATATATCTCTCTACTGTCATTTCACATTACCCCCACTGACTGAAAGCCCAAATGTAAACACTTCATTCAACTGTCACACACACACACACGCTTTGTTTAATGTTTATAATTTTTGTAATATTAATTAAATATCTCATCTGTTTTTCCATTTTTTTAATTAAAAAAAAAGCAGCTCTGCCAGCGATGATGGCTCACTTTGTGACAAGTGCAAATTGTCGGCCCATCAGTTTCAATTTGGTCTGGTGTGTGTGTGTGTGTGTTGTTGTGGACAATAAAGTATTTCCTTTCATCAAGCCAAAAGTCAAAGTCAAGTTGGAACAACGCCCACCACACTTTGCACTTGACAAATGTCAAATGACATTTAACGGCATTTGCACAAATCATTACGATTCCACAAATGTGGCCATCAAACTAAATGAATATGAAGAGGGCGACATGATTGAGGAGAGTGCACTCCATCCAGCCACCGACACTTCATGTTTGTTTACCCACAAAAATAAAATATCTTGCGGGCTGTTTTCAATTCAGTTCAGGCGTCCCATAAAAATGGCAAATTGAGTGCCGCCCCCGTTGAGCTGACAGACAGATTCCTCCTCCTCCTTCAGTTTTCCTTAAACTAATTGCTTAAACACGCATGCCATAATTTTTTTTGGCTCATAGTCCACTCCACTCCAGGCGGCAGGCAGGTAAACAAATGTTTCGTTGGCCATAAAATAGCGTGTGGCATTAAAAACAAAAGCATAAAATACAACAGAATTCCTGAAGAACTCTCTCAAGGCGCACATGGGGACGTTGAGAATTTATTTTGTTGTGGGGGAAAACAAAACATTTTTCTAATTGCAATGAAAACAAATTTTCATACACCGCAGGTGTTCTACCAAAAATTGCATGAATGGAATTAATTGTTGAACAAATATTATGCCACTGACGATTGAAAGATGGTGGGGGCAAGGGAATAGTTAAGGGGACTAGGATGAAATATACTTTGGCAATTTTGAAATTTTTTATTTATATCTGTTTCACCAAGACACCACAAATGAGACCGTCTTTGGCTGTGGAGCCTTACAAATAAACGGACGCAAATTCGAACAATCCTTGTCATTCAAACCCGTAAAAGCAGTATCGCCTCGACTGTACCCCAATTCATCGCAGTGTTCGTTGCCACCCGAATTATTTGGTTCTCCAGGATACCACATCTCGGACATTATAGTCTGTGCATTAGAAAACCAAACATGTTTCGACTCATTAGCCAGGTTAGTGCCAGCGGTCCAGTATACATAATCAATTTTGTTATCCCTGAGATACTTATTAACCGCCTGCCATTCTTCAATCGAGTCGAAAGCGATTAGTTCAGCCCCAAGATGGCGACAACTTTCATAGGCATTAAACCAGTTTTTCATTGATTTCACCTCAATGTAATAGTAGTTTTCGCCAATCTTTAGAAACGGATCCGTAGGTACATCCACATTTTTTGGGAAACCTGTAAACCACGTGGCTACCATTAGAATGAAACATATTAACAATATATTTAGATTTTACCATTAGCAACAAACGGGGTGATATTATAACCCAAACAAGTGGCCAACTGGCCTAGTAAAGCCAACAAACAGGTGAATCGATACAACATTTTGATTTTAACTGGTTTGTCTTCATTTAAACTAGGGCTATTTATACTAAAAACAAGTAAGTTGAATAGTTTTTGTTTTATCAAATAATACATTGAGCTTACTTAAGTCTTCAAGTAATAAAAGTCTTTAGATTGAAGCGAAGATATATGCCAATATTGTTGGTACGACGGCAGTTTGATAAGTCAGTGAATTTTGAATATATAATATTAAATAAGTGCATTGAAAGCAGACAACCTTGTGAGTTTCAGCTAGTGAAGTCGAAGCTGATAAAGCATTTTACAAGAGATTCAACAAAGGTGGGAATTATTCACAAAGAAGCAGAAATATATATATTCTTGATCAGCATCAACAGCAGAGTCGATAAAGCCTTGTCCGTCTGCCTGTCCGTCCGTAAGAGCATATAAATAGATCCAGAGATGGTAAGCGAATGAAGTTTGATACGTATGGGACAAATGTTATATATATTTGCAGGCAGTTCAATATTATTTTCAATGTTTGCCACGCCCCCTCCCGCCCCCGAAATTTCGAAAAAACGGCATATCTCCCACAATTTTTATAGATAGAAGGCTCGTACCTTCTAGATATATTTAGTAATCAGTATTATTTGTCGATTAACCGAAGGAATGGTGGAGATTGGATGAGCAATAGTCGAGCTATAGGAAAGCTAACATTTAAGCTGGGCAGCACTCTCTGAAACAGCGATGGGCAGCACTTTACAAACCTTTAAACTTGTTATGGTATATATAAACTTTGGAAAGTACACAGTATGCTATTATCGAGCTTATCTTACTTGCTTTGTGTTAAAAGGAGTCATCGAAAGCAAAGATAGACTGCAAACATTGGTCTTAAAGTACTTACTGAGTTATCTCTAACGAGCATCCATTGAAGCTCCAGGACATAATCGCCCAAATATAATGGTATTTTGAGAAATGGAGAATGGTGATACATAAATACGGAAAAATCCAATGTGATGGAAGTCCGGAATGAAAGAGGCAGGAAAGCAAGAAATTTAAGCTGTTCATTCGGCAACAAAACAACTGGAAGCAGAACACAGAGTTACATATTTATGTAGATTTCTGCTCTTTTGACAGGGAATATCCACCCATTACGGTTATATCGCTTTTATAAGTAACAAGCTTAATATTCTAATTTTTTATTTCTTTCTAATGTTTAGGGCCCAGGCTACTACACTTTTTACACAAGCGAGTATAAGCAGGTGATGAAGGCGCAAGGGAGAGGAGAAGAGCTCCACATGAAGGCACAGTCTTCCTTCTGTAAAACTTAAATCTACAAATTGTTTGTTCACTTACCTTGTCTGGAACTCGAACTCACAACTCACTTATCTTGTCTTGGGAACTTTTTTCACATTTGACGGCATCTTAGCCCATATGACTATCAAGCACTCGCGCCGATCTAAAAACACAAATGGCCGTTTTCGCCGTTTTTCGGGTTGCCTTAGCTTGAAAACTTCTTACAAGATTTGTTTCTACAATGATGAACGGCAAGATCGGCATATTCTGAAAAACGGAACAAGGCCGGAAATTAAAAGTGAACCAGATCCAAAAGTGCTTCTAGTGCATCTGACAGTATTTATTTCCGAGCGGTTTGCTTCCCTGAGATGCTGAGATTACAGAACTTTTCAAACTACCCTTGAATTGAATTGCACTTAAATAACAATAAAGAGTGCTACTACGTTTTAATTTGAACGGGACAGCTAAAACACAAATACATATTGACAACGTTGTTCATTATATTACGCTCTACTTAAAGTGGTAGAGGATGGTAAATCAATCAGTTTAAAGAAAACTGTTTAAATAGATTAAATTTCATTATTCAACAGGGATCTATTTGATGTCAATCAGGGGTACACAAACAGGCGTTGAACCGAACCGGTTCGAGCTTGAAACTCAGACAAATTGTTCACAGCGAAGAGAACTTTAGGTGTGGTACAACGGTATTTATAGGTTTGGTATGCTTCTCCATGAATCCACTAAGTTTGCTCCGAGTCGGACAGTTATGCAGTTTTTATACCCGTTACTCGTAGAGTAAAAAGGGTATACTAAAGTCGTGCAAATGTATGTAACAGGCAGAAGGAAGCATCTCCGATATCATAAAGTATATATATTCTTCATCAGCATCAACAGCCGAGTCGATATAGCCATGTCCGTCTGTCCGTCCGTCCGTCCGTCCTTCCGTCCGTCTGTATGAACACCTAGGTCTCAGAGACTAGAAGAGCTAGAGCAACCAAAATTTATACATAAGCTAGTATTGTCTGTAGGCAGATTAAGTTTGTTTCAAATTTTGTCCACGCCCCCTCCCGCCCCCGCAATAAAAAATATTGAATAACTCCCACAGTTTTTAAGATATCGAGCTCAGATTTTGCTGCGTAGTCTATGTGGCCAATATCTACAATCTCACACATTTTCAAAAGGATCGGATAATAAATGGCCGAGTTAAAAAAATGTTGCATACTTATCCGAGCGGAGCTGAGTAACGGGTATTTCGAAGTCGGGCAGGGCCGACTTTAACTTACGCTCTCGTTAAAATAAGTCTTAGTAAGGAAAACTTTTTATATCCTTGCAGAGGGTATATTGAAATTGTCCAGATGTTTGTAACACATAGAAGGAAGCATTTCCGACCACATAAAGTATATATATTCTTGAGCATTATGACGAGCTGAGTCGATATAGCCATGTCCGTCTGTCCGTCTGTTTCTATGCTATCTCCTACGTCAGTTTTAAAGCTATCGCGACCAAACTTTGCACGAAGTGTTTCTGGTACAAATACACTGCACATTTGTCGGAACCGGCTGGATAGTTCTAGTGAGTAGAACCTTTTGGCTTTTCATGCAAACGTCTTCCAACTCCGTATTTACTAGTTTTCAATGCTTCTCCATAATTCTGCCAAATTTGGTTGAAATGGGACATCTATATAGTATAGCTGTCATACAAAAGTAGGTTTAGAACAAGAAAGAAAGTCGGTCAAGCCCGACTATAACATACTCTGTACCAAGAAAATTTGTCTTTTGATCATAACTCGAAAACCGTTCATCCGATCTTCTTCATTCCTTTGGCGGATCGATAAGTTATCCTAATAACTAAATATGTCCAGAAGGAACAAGCCATCTATCTTCAAAACTGTGAGAGATATGACGTTTTTTCCATATTGCGTATTGAAAATAAACTTGATCTGCCTGCAGACATAAGAAGCATATGTCCCATACATGTCAAACCTCTATGTCTTACCATCTCTGAGATCTGTGCGTTCATACGGACAGACAGACAGACAGACGGACAGACGGACAGACGGACGGACGGACAGACGGACAGACGAACATGGCTATATCGACTCGGCTGTTGATGCTGATCAAGAATATTTATACTTTATGGGGTCGGAGATGCTTCCTTCTGGATGTTACATACTTTTGCACAAACTTATAATACTCTATGTACCAACGGTACAGAGTAGAGCCCTGCATGAGTGGAATCAAAGTGCCCTTTGATTCATGTTTAAAAAAAAAGGTTCAAGTAAATCAAGTCTGAAAATATTTTGATTCGAGTTAGTCAGCTCAAATTTATAATGACTCCAAACAGATCAAGCTCCAAACAGATCAAGCTCCAAATAGATCAAGCTCCAAATAGATCAAGCTCCAATCTGTGCTCCAGTGGTTCATTAGATCATATCAAGTCAAAAATTAAGTCAACACAAAAAAATGTTACCATATTTCCCAACTGCGCAATTCGCTATACTTTGCTACATCCTCGAAGAACGCTGCTTCATGGTCGAGCTTAGATACGAGTTAAATATATATGCTTCCAAGGAAGTTTAATTGGCCAAGTTATGTAGAAACTGCACACCGCCGACTTGCTGGTTTCAGACCCCTAAAACACCTCCACTTATGCTCCTGATACAGCCTTCTTGGCTTCCAGTCGATGCGTAACTACCCCATACCTAACTCCCCCATGTATAAAAACCTTGACAGCAGATATAAAGAACACTGCAGCACTTTCTGCAGCCAAAAAAGTTTGCGACCTTCCCTTACTTCTTCCGCGCTTTTGGCAAATCTTGAGTTGAGTTGAGTTGAGTCCCGAAATAAACTACCTTTTGATGCTTTCTGAGATTGTCTCTGAAGACTCGGTGGAATTCGATGAGGACTATTTTTGAATTAAGGAAAACATTGAATTAGTAGAGTTATCTGTGGGGTCCAACCATTTTTTCGGCAATCGATTAATCGTTTAAACGTGCTATGAATTAAACCACCATTTAATGTAGTAAGTTATAGATTGGTTTAAGTCCAGTGCAGTCTCATTATTCAAAATATTGCTCCATTTCTTATTTATGCTTTTTATACTCTGTACCTTGGGTACATAGAGTATATTAAGTTTTTGCAAAAGTATGTAACAGCCAGAAGGAAGAATCTGCGACCCCATAAAGTATATATATTCTTGATCAGCATCAACAGCCGAGTCATGTCTGTCTGTCCGTATGAACGCACAGATCTCAGAGATGGTAAGAGATAGAGGTTTGACATGTATGGGACATATGCTTCTCACTCCCCCGCCATTTGGAAAAAACGTCATATCTCCCACAGTTTTAAAGATAGACGGTTTGTTCCTTCTGGACGTATTTGGTAATCAGGTAACTTATCGATCCGCCAAAGGAATGAAGAAGATCGGATGAACGGTTTTCGAGTTATGATCAAAAGACTTTTCGCTGCTGCAGCGCTGTAGCACCGCTGCTTTCAGCTGCTACTGCAGCATCAAAGTTTATGCTGAGCGTATAATTTCGTTGGTACAGAGTATCTTATAGTCAGGCTTGACCGACTTTCTTTCTTATTAATAGTTCTTGATTTTGCAATAAAATTAAAATTTTTAATAAAAACAAGTCCAGAAACTTATGACATTAAGGCTCTGAGCTGTTCATATTGACATTGAACCCTATGAGCTATTTGAGTTGAGCATGAGCTGAGCTGAGCTGAACTATTTCAAACAGATCATATAGCTCATGCCTCATGTCATGAGCTATAATTCAATGAGTCAATAATTTTGTGAACTATGACTAGAAATTCATAGATAGATCAAATCAGTAAGTAAGTCAAGGGGAACTTTGATTCATCTCATGCAGGGCTCTAGTACAGAGTATAAAAATAGTATTTTTTGTTTTCAATGTAAACCTCTTTAAAATTGGCTTATATTTATTTTATAAGCTTTCACACAATTCTTTAAAGTTTTGTCAAAATCGGATGACTATTGGTTAAAGCTGCCATATGAATGATCGTTCGAGAAACTAGTTTAGTGAGAAAAACTTTTTTTTTTAATAAAACTCCTCCATACTTTTGTATTTCTTAGTTTTCTATGATTTTCCATGATTCTACTAAGTTTGGTCGAAATCGGATATCTATATAGTATAGCTCCCATAGAAAAGTAAGGTTTGAAACGTAGTCTTAGTTAGAAAAACGTGCTTCGGCCGAGCCGAAGTTAATATTTCTCTATTTTTATACTCTGTACCGTAGGTACATAGAGTATTATAAGTTTGTGCAAAAGTATGTAACATCCAGAAGGAAGCATCTCCGACCCCATAAAGTATATATATTCTTGATCAGCATCAACAGCCGAGTCGATATAGCCATGTCCGTCTGTCAGTCTGTCTGTCCGTATGAACGCACAGATCTCAAAGATGGTAAGAGATAGAGGTTTGACATGTATGGGACATATGCTTCTTATGTATGCAGGCAGATCAAGTTTATTTTCAATTTTGGCCACGCCCCCTCCCGCCCCCGCAATTTAGACAAACGTCATATCTCCCACAGTTTTGAAGATAGAAGATTCCTTCTGGACATATTTAGTTATTAGGATAACTTATCGATCCGCCAAAAAAATGAAGAAGATCGGGTGAACGGTTTTCGAGTTATGATCAAAAGACAAGTTTTCTTGGTACAGAGTATGTTATAGTCGGGCTTGACCGACTTTCTTTCTTGTTGATATTAAAATATCATTTTTTCATATTCTTTGAATGACTTTCGGCTCCATTGGATGAAAATTTCCGATCCATTCAAAATTAAATGGAATTTTTTTATATTCTAAAATTTATATTAAGAAATATCGACTTCAAATGGATACCGAAATCACCCAATGTATATTTCTGAATATTCTTTTTTCTCTGTGTGAGAAAAAAATTTCATAAAATATCAGAAAAAAATCTGTACATGGAAAGAAGCTAAAAATTATTACAATTTCACATTTATGGTTATTAATTTTCGGTCATTTAATTGTGCCAGAGCGAACTTTGGTGATAAGTCTCTATTTTTGATCCCTCAATCAAAAGAATTAATTTGTTTGTGCTTTCTTCACGTGTCAGGCTTCAATGCCAGCCAGGATATGCTTTGGCCATCAGCCACATTCAGCTACTGACAAACCCCCAAATGCAGCTCAACATTTGTCAACAACAACATTTCGACCCTTCTTTAGCCAGGTATGTGGAAGCCACTCGGGACTTGACCACTGCACACATACACGCACACACAACTGGAGACCGGCCGGCAGCTCGTTGTTCCTTGGTCTTCAGCTGCCATTAGCATTATACACTTTACAGGGCCACCACACCCCCCTGTGTAGCGCCCACTCCTTAACAGGCCTTTGTTTTTGTGTAAAGGCAAAAGAGAGCAAAGAGCGAATGGGGAGAGAGACATGCGCATTGGGTGCTTACATTTATTTTAATAAAACACTGTTTAACTTATATAAATTAACTTTAATATATGTAAACTGACTTTAACTGCCTTTAAGCAATTTAAGTCTTTTCATTTAATTCATTTGATTCACACACAAATTCAAATCTAACGATTTTTGCTTACGTTTTTGGCGCTTACGTGACGTTACGTTTCGCAAGCTTCTGTGACCGGCGTACCAGCTGTTCTCTCTCTCTCTCTGCTCTGTCTGTCTCAGTTAGTGTTGCGCTCTCTGCCTGGTTGGTCTGGCCGCTTGGAAAATTCGCCAGAAATGTCAGTTAGCAAGTGGAAATCACCGGAAAAACTACACAGCGCGGCATTTAAGACAACCAACCGAAAAGCCATAAAAAATTAAGCAAAAGCAGCAAAACTGACGCCAGCAGAGCGGTGACGGAGTGACGTCGACGGCGACAACAATGCTGATAACAAAGCGTGCGAAGCGTTAACAACAACAACAACAAAACGAAGAAACAGCGCTTAATTAACGGTAACGTCGCGAGTATAAAACTGCATTGCGATTGCAATTTCGGCGGCATTTGCCTCTTGCAATTTCGCCGGTAAAGAACGCAAGCGACGACGAGACCCCCAAAGAGGGAAATCAATAAACAAACAAACAAACAAAACATAAAACAACAAAAAAGCTTCACCCCGCTTTTAACAAGTGTGAGTGTGTCCTCTGTGTGCGTGTGTGTGTGTATCTAAAAAAAAGCGCAGCTGTTGATGAAAGTGAACGAAGAAAAATCATTCACTCATTTTCCACAAAAACTGTGCAAAAAAAAAAAAAACACAAAGAGAGCGCCAAAAGAGCTAAAAACTGAGACGAGACGGCAAACGTTTTTCCTTTTTGTTTTTGTTTGGTTTTTGTATATTTACGAGACGAGTTTTACAGACAACGTCCCTTGGTTGTTGCTGTTGTTGTTTGTGTGTTGGCTCCTGCATTTTTCATTTTAGCAGATACAGCTAAAATGTGCTTTAAAATATTTAGTAAAATTTTTAAAAAACTCCATTTTTATTAAAATTGTTTTCCCTTTAGCTAAAAGGATTTATTTGTGTATATGTATGTATTTTTTTCTTCTTCTATTCATTCGCATGTTGGCTAGCCGTCAACACTCAACTTCTGTGTCTGCCTTCTCTAATTGAGTTAGTCTGGCGGCAAACGCATGAAGTCCCCGGACTAAAAAAAGGGGGAGTGCGGGTGTAAGTCCTTAGCTACCCAAAGAGATGTTGCCTAGACAAGCCATAACTCCTCTATGGTTGAATGGGTTTTAAAAATCAGATCACAAAACACTCAAACATGACGTAGATTAGTTAGGAAAGGTAACAACATTGGATGCATCAGCATCAGCTTGGCTGTTTTTTAATCCAGTTTTTTTTTTCAAAAAATATTTGAAATTTTTAAATATTTTGTATATTTATTATGTTATAAAACAGTACTAAGTTTCGAGAAATTCCAGCTGAGCAAACGAGCTTTTTAAACATAATTACACATAGATTAATTCATTCGAAGAAATTTTTCTGATGATCTTGATATCAGTTTTTAAGACCCAAAGCCAATGGGCTAACTAATTTTTCTGCATTATATGATTCCTGAAATTTTCAACACCAAATTTTATGATTTAGATATTAATATTATCTGCTTCAGCACAATGGTGTGCCGGCCACAGAAAAGTTTGCTTTAAAAGGAAGTCTTAGTAAAAATAAAAACAATTTTGTTTTCAATGAAAATGTCTTTAGATTCGGCATGAACTTATTTAAATGCTTTTTACACAACTCTAAAGAATTAATAAATATCAAGAGTTTATTCTATAGGCTTATATACAACTCGACAAATTTTCCTCAATATCAAATGACCATAGCATATAGCTTCCAAAGAAGCGACTGGTCGTAAGAAAAACTTAGTTTTTTTTTTATGGCTGAATCCTTAAAATTAATAATGTCTACTTCAGCACAAAATTGATAGAAATCGAATGAAATCAACGTACTTATAACTGTCATATAAAATCTGGTCTGTTTAGAAATTCATTAAATTATAGCTTGAATATCATTCAAAACCAGAGCTGCAAACACAAACATATTTTGGGAGCTACGGTTCGTCGGCTCGAACCAAAATTTAGCAATGCTTAAGGTTTAGAAATGTTCAAGGTTTTTGGGGCAAAGGTTGTTGTTCGAACTTTGGTTTAGTCCATGGTCTAAGCAAGTAATCGACCTCAAAACGACCCAAAGTGTTTGAGAATTTGTGGAACACATCATGGAGGATTAGTCAAAAAATATAAGTAATATTCAATTTCGTATTCTACTTATGAAAAATATTAGCAAATTATTGTTAAGTTCTTATTTTATAATAATTTTTAGAGTTGAGGATCGTAAAAATCAGTGGCTAATTTTAAGGGATAATTTTGAAGATTCTTATGAATTCTCTCATTTCATTCTTTTCTTTCTTTAATCTTTCCTGCCGAATATAAGGCTCAGTTGTCCAAAAACATAAGGATGACAGAAGAAGTTGCTAGGCAGTAGGTTAATTTCATTATATATCTACAATTTTTCTAGAGCCGGACCGAAATTTTAGGTTTGGGTTCAGCTTTAGGACCTCAAGAGGTTCGGTTCTCCATAATCTGAAGTTCGGAATTCCGGCTTCAAACCGGTTTCCTTAAGTTTACCTTTCCTGAAACCTTTATTAATATAAATGATACGAACTGCAAGGGTCTATAAACTTCTACTGTTAGTTTTTCTATATTATTTAATGATGTTTTGTGGATGTGGCTACTACACTTATGAAGAAATAATAAAAATCTAAAATATTAAAAAGCCTTGGTGCGACAAATTCGCATTTAAAGTTTTATTTTAACTCAGTTTAGCAAAGAGTTTGCTGCACTAAAATGGCTGTTACTCTCAAAGTACTTATTTACAAATCGTTTTAGCAGAAAGTTGTGGAAAAAATATGCACAAACCAAATATTTTAAGCCCAAACATCTATTTAGGTGAATTTTTTGTGATTTGAATAGTGAGTGAGTGCTCGAGAGCCTTAAATATTTCAGTTTTTAATCAAAAATCGTATTAAAATGGCCGCGTTCAGCAGAAGAACATGCTCCCTGATCAATCATACTATTTCCTGATCTTTCTGCTGAGCTCTTGTGATACGGTATCATGATAGACCATTTGACGTATCATGATAGAGGAGCTTGTACCGAGCAAAAAGTACGCTCCTTTCAAGTGATTCTGCTACCAAGAGCTGTAATTGTATATCGATTGGTTTTTTCGATACCGATACGCGTAACTTAGTTCATTTTGTGAACTGAATTTAAAAATGAGTTTTTTTTATATGGGCGATAAACAGTTTAAAATAACTACAAAATATGTAAAAACTTAAGTTTGACAACTTTTATGCAATTTACATGTTGACACGGAGCGTCGTTAATGTCGGCCGCTGTTAAAAGATTGTCTTTTAAAGTCTTTGTGCAAAAACGTAGCACTTCGTTCAGCAGAAAGTATTCGATGTATAATTTTATTCTGATACCTGCTCAGCGATCAATCCTTCCGCGGCCAATGATACGTCAATGGTATCAAATGGTATCATTTGACACGTATTTAGCATGATAAAATTGTAAGAAATCAAAAAATATTCGCCAAAAGAAAGCTACAAAATCTTAATTTGGCACACAACAGAAATTGATTTCTATTTCAAAATAAACCGGTCTTTTATTTTGCCACTAGGCTACTTTACCTAAAAGTCTTTATAAGCCCTCTAATTGGTGTTTAGGTAATTTTTTTCGTTTTCAAGATAATTGCAATAATTACCTGATTGACTTTATGTGTAAATTGACAAGAAAAGTTTTGTTTACTAGATTTAATGTAAGGAAAACCGTACAACTTACTTAACTTCTGTGGTCTAATTAAGTTACCAAGAAAATTAGTGTGGCTCTTCATTTATAGGCAAACATCTGTAGAGATTTTAGGGATTGTAACACAGGAACAAACTGAGCTACTGGAAAGATTATGAATTTGTAGGGGCTGGACTATCCAATTCAGATATGTCCATCAAGTCACTAGTTCTGAATTAAACATTTGTATAATAAAATCCCCTTTGTAATCATAATTCAAAAGTTTTTCTACTTGTGAGTATGTTGACTCATTATTGGGTTAAGAGAAACAGTGTCTGCTCCTAAAAAAACTCAAATTTATTTGCATTATCCAAGTGTTAGCCCTTTCAAAGGAAATTTATACAAAATGCATTTTCTGTATGATTTCATCCTGCTCAATTTTGTTGCCAACAATTTCGTTTTTTTTTGGTTTTCATACCCTCCCTTTTTTTTTAAAAAGGATTTTAACACAGACAGACTTTACGAGTTCACAAAGCATGACAAACTTTTTCACATATAGACGTTTTGTTTACATTTTTTCCGTAGGCCTTTTTTTCATTGGTTTTGGAAATATTTGGCATTTTTTGTATTAAATTGTCAGTGAAACGAGCGCTCGAGTTCTGCACAGAGCCGGGGCATGGCAACAATTCAAAACGTGAAACTGCCACTAAAACATGCCAAAAATCTGCGCATTTAAAATATTTGCCCCAGAGCCCATTGAGAGGCAGCCAACCGGGCATGGGCATACACACACACACACACACACACACAGCGCACAGCTGGGCCGGCACTTGGCTGCGATTTGATTTAGTTGTTTGGGGCCTTACACCTGCCCTCCTTCACTTCCCCCCTTCTGCCATGAATGAAGCCGCTGCTGCTAGTCACTTGTTTGTGTTTTGTTGCCACGTGCATCGTCTGCTGCTTTTATTGATGTCTGTCTCTCTTTCGCTCTCTCTCTGTCTCTCTCCTTCTCTTTGGCCTGCCTTAATTGTTGTTTACATCTTTCAATATCTTTATAGATCTAGCGAAATTACAAAAAAAAAAAGAATACAAGAAATTAAAACAATAATGTAAAATCAACGAAATAAAAGTAACAAAAGAAAATCCATTTAGGTAATACGTGTGTTGCAACCATTCCGTTCCGCGCCCGTTCTAATGCAAAACGTATACGACCAGCATCAACGAAATACAAATCCATCTAACTAAACTTAATCGCACAAGAAAGATAAAGTTAACAGCATTTTATGAGCATTTACTAAATTAGCAATCAACGAAGACAACGGACTCTAACGATATTCTTTAAAGGTAAGCCCTAAAATTGTTATATTCGCAAATAGTTTAAGGTAGAAGTATACTAATGATGGTAGCAGTAAGTTCTTAAAATTCATAAGTATACTGTTACCGCCATAATTTACTTAAACGAAATATTGATAACAAGACAAGCTATATCGCCTTCAAGTATTTCAAATATATATTGAATCTTGGTTGAGGATATTTCTTGACTTTTTGAATGCTTTCAGATTCAGAAATTCAGATTTTTAGATGTAAACACAACTTTATATTCAAAAACTTGAGCTATGATTGATGCCAGGATAATTTTCTAAGCCACATCTAAATATTATCGGCTATTAGGTATGATCTATATCAAAATTTCCAAAAAAAACTTTCATTGAAAATTTATATACAGGGTGCGCCATCTAAAGTGTCGGTATGGCAACACTGAATAAATATAAAACGAGAAAGCCAAGCTAACTTCGTCTGTGCCGAAGTTTTTATACCCTTGCAAGTGCTCGCTTAAATATTTTCAAAAAATACTCTTTTTCCCATTTTCCGACCGATCGTTCGTATGGGAGCTATATGATATAGTCATCCGATTTGGACAAAAACTTGTAGAATTGTGTAAAAGCACGAGAAACAAACAAATACAAAATTACAGGATGCTACCATTAAAAATAAAAAAGTTTTTCTAACTAAGACTGTTTTTCAGACCTATCTTTTGTATGGCAGCTATACCATATAGTTGTCCGATTTTAATAAAAATTGGTAGGATTACAAAAAAACATATAAAACCTACGATTACAAAGTTTGGAGACGTTCCCATTGAAAAGAAAAAAGTTTTTCATACTAAAACTAGTTTTCCGACCGATTGTTCCTATGGGAGCTATGAGATATAGTCATCCGATCCGGTCGGTTCCGACATATTAGTAGTGTGCAGCAAAAAGAAGACTCTGTGCAAAATTTCAGCTCGATAGCTTTAAAACTGAGAGACTAGTTCGCGTAGAAACAGACAGACAGACGGACAGACGGACGGACAAAGCTTAATCGACTCAGCTCGTCACCCTGATCAAGAAAATATATAGTTTATGGGGTCGGAAATGAATATTTCTATGCGTTGCAAACTTCTGGGCTAAATTATAATACCCTTTGCAAGGGTATAAAAACAAACAACCGATTGCTATATGTTGATCTTGTTCCTTTAATTTGGTCCTGTACAATTTATTTTGGCTACTTTTTGAACACAACATCAATCAAGTGGCCGCCTTTATTCGCCACAACAAAATGTGCCCTTTTTGCGGCATTTTCCATCACTTTTTCGAGCGTCTCAGTCGATAAAGTGGCGATTTCGGCACGAATGTTGGCCTTAAGCTCTTCTATGGTCTGTGGATCGCTGGCGTAAACCTTGCTTTTTAAATAGCCCCACAAAAAGAAGTCTGGGGCGGTCAAATCTGGAGATCTGGGTGGCCAGTCAATATCGCCTCTTTTTGATACCAGGCGTCCAGGGAATTTCCGCTGCAATAAGTCGATTGTTTGATTTGCAGTGTGGCACGGAGCACCGTCTTGTTGGAACCAGTAACCGTCAATACCTTTTTCGCGCATTTGCGGGCAGACAAAATGTGCCAACATCCACCGATATCGATTTCCTTCGACTGTTTCGTTTTCACGAAAAAAATATGGCGCAATGATGGTTTTGGCGCAAACGCCGGCCCAAAAGGTAAAGGTATTTCATGGATGCGGTGTGAATTTTCCGTGCCCCATATGCGACAATTTTTCTTATTAACGCCACCAGAAAGCGTGAAATGGGCCTCATCGGTCATCGACGATATGCACGCTGAGTTAGCACAATTGAACGATTATTTTCGATGAACAGCGTCACTATTCCGGCACGTTGTTTTGGTGTGAAGCGTTCCATGGTCAAAATTGTACTTGATTGATGTTTCCAAAACATGTCTAACAAAACCAATCGGTTGGTAAATGTCAAAGTTATTCAGTGTTGCCATACCGACACTTTAGATGGCGCAACCTGTATATTTTCTTTTTAATAACTTCCCTTAATATAGAATAAATATGTTTCCACAATTTCTTTGTTATTAATGAAATAACTAGGGCTGCAACCCGCCATTCTACCAAACCGGTTCGATTCCGGAATTCTGGCATATTTTTCACGGTAAACCGAACATTAAACCGAACCTAAACCTTGGATTTCGGTTGGGTTCAACTTAATCTACCGTAGCTTTCAAATTATGGTCAACCATTCTTTTCTATGCTGTCTGCTCACCAAAATGACAGATACAAAATAAACAGACTCGCTCACTATCTAAACCGAACTTTAGTTCTTGCTTTCTATGTTTCTCGATGAGAAAAGCACACGAAACAGTCTTATGATAACAGATTAGAGGAGGTTATTTTGTTTGTCTTGACAGCAACTGGGCAACACGAGCCAAGTGTATGCTCAATATTTCCTTTTTTTCTTTAAAAGCACACTAGCACACACACACACTTGCAGTTTACTGAAGCAGTCGCCTAACTCACATACAGGTGCAAGCAATTCTAGATAGAGCTAAAAAATAAGTGCAGTTCCAGTTCCTAAAACCTAGATTCCAATAAATTTCTAAAATAAGCTTACATTGCTCACTCGCTTTACGAATTCTCTTAATGATCATTGACACAAGTTGGAAATTGGATGGGCTTAACCGAATTCAGAAATTCCGACTATTATTAAGTTCAATTATCAAATTAACCAAGCGGAACCAAGGTTCCAATCAAAACCTTTACTTAAAAACCAGGAACCTTAACCATTGGTAATTTTTTGTTCGAACCAGCAAACCGAAGCTTTGAATAAAATTTTGAAGTTGGCAGTCCTGGAAATAATATGTATAAATCTTTTGATAAAGTCTTCAAATTTTATTTAATCTATATTTTGTATAATTTTGGAACCATGATCTCTAGAGTTTGTAAGCAAACCTAATCAATTTTAGCGGAGGAACGAACCTCGGTTTCGATCCACTATTTTCCAGTGGCTAATGTGCTGAGTTTAAATGTTTGAGGTTTTTGAGAAAAGGTTTAGGTGCGAACCTTGTTCGGTACATGATCTACTTGGTTTAAATATTATATAAAAGCAATTAGTGTCTTTAACAGGAGCGCCCACGGGCACCTTAGGACCGCAGAGCCACCGATAGAAATGAAGAAAATATTTCTGAAACAACAAATGCATGCCATTATGTTGTTGTCTTCAATTTTGCAAGACTAACTGGAGAGAAAATGCAGAGAGTCAATTAAGAAGTTCTTATTGCAATCCCCGTTATGCAACGAATGCGGTTGATACGTATAGGCTGCGGACAAGCCTGGTTTTTAAAATTTAAATCAGTGCGGGTTTTTGTGGTTTTTGCACAATATTTAGCACATAACACAAAAGTTACAACCAAAATGTGTAGTTAGATTTGGAGCAGGTTCCGGTTCATAAATTTTCTTAACAATTCCTGGAACAAGCCGGTTTGGTTCGAAACCAATCGCCAGCTCTGATAACAATAGGTTTAATTCATGTTTCCCCATGCCGAAAACTATACAAGATGACGAAAGCAATTTTGCCAGGCATGCCCGCTGCCTATACGCATCGACTGCATTCGTTGTTGTTTTGCTTAAAGCCATTGCCACGAGTATAGCATTTTGTGCATAGCGAGATTGCAACAAAAGCTTCTTAAGTATCTCTCTGCTCTTATCACAAGTCTTTAAAGTCCCTAGATCCTTTCCCTCTCTTCAAAAATTCACCTACAAACATCTAAAAATTCCTGCCCAACAAATTAGTTAAGTTTAGCTCAATCGCAAGCCAAGTTCACTTTGTAAAAAGACAAACATTAGTTTTGAATATCCTGCCTTTTTCTATGAAATTTCAAACGTCACAACACACTTCCTCCTCCACACACCCCTCGCCAAGGTTATGTCTGCAGTGGCGTCTACTTTTTGCTACCTCTCCTCTCTCTCACTGTTTATTGCGCTCCCAGGATTTTCCCTACAACAGAGTCGACACTTTGGGGGTGGTTAGATAAAATGTGGAAATTGTTGAAAACGTTGTTGCTGCTGTTGTTGTTGTTGCTGTTGTTGCTGCTGTTGCCTGCATCGTTATGTGGGCCCCGGGTCGACGGACTTGGATGTGCCGCCTTTTGTTGCCTTTTGGGGGTGGTTGGAATGGAAGGTGCGACGACAACGAAGCAGCCTTGCCAGCCAGGCATTTTCAAAAATTTTCCTGCTTTATTTTTCCTTTTTTTTGGGGGAAAATAACAACAATTTTCCTACTCATAAAAATATAAAAAAAAAAAACGTCCAGAAATTGAAGGAAATTTGAACTTGGTCTTGATGTATGTCCGGACTCTGTCCGAGCCGATGTGGGCGACCACTGCGGCAGCTGCGGAAAAATGAAAATGGCAGCCATGGCAGCCCATCGCACATCATGAACGAGAGCTGGTGAAAGTTGCCCTTGAATGGTGTTTGGGATTATGCTACGCTCTCCCCGCCGCGTCTAGCCTGGCTCTTGCTCTGGCTTTCAAATTGAGTTTTGGGTTCGAGTTCAGTGTTTGAAAGCAAATTGAAGTCGATAAACAGAAGGCCGGGCAGGAAAAATATAACAGGAATAACAGAAAAGCAAAAGGCAAAGGCAATCAACATGCGAAGTAATATGTATGTACTCGAACTAAGGAATTTAAGAGGTGGCTAAGTGGTAAAAGAGTTTTTGCAAATGTTTTACGGAAGTGTTTACGAAAATGTCCTAGAAGAAGCAGAGCAAAAGAATTATATGGGTAATATTTTAGACGGCAAACTGACTTAAGGTGATAGCTTATTGTATTCCAAGGAAAAAGGAGAGATATTAGAATCATTATAGAGAGCATCGGGACAACCGTGTGCTTCATGTTTATCCTGTATTCTTAAGTTTTGTAATGTGAAGAAGTCCCCAAAATTTTCTCAAATATGCAGAACTATTTTGTATATTAAGGGCAGATTTCTAATCTTTTACATAGAGCTATCTGCCACGTAAACCTACCTAACCTATAAAAATAATAATTGTAGAATAAAAACCAGAGCTGCCAAACAGTTTAGAACCGAAAAAACTCGTAACCGGAATACCTACTTTTAATGTACTGTGAACCGAACCTTTTTAAAAGTAAAAACTGAACCTGTTCCGAACCAAAATATTTGGTTTCTTCTAATGAAAAGTATACACACAAGATTGATGATATTTATCTGGTTATCTAGAAAAACAGAAAGAGTAACTTATAAAATCCCCAAAGGTTTTCTAGTTCCTCGCTTGCTAAATACTTTAAAAAAGCAAGAGTTGAAATGTTAATTTTTTTCATAGACTACGACAATGAATTTCACTTTTACTTCCGACCAAAAAACGAACAAATTTTCATATGAATTCTGTCGAAAGAGATTTTTAGAACACACAAATAATTGTTTTAGTTATGTTTTTAATAATATTGTGTAAAGCAGCGATAGACAAGCTCTTGCTCCGAAAGTTATTTCACGAATTATAATGCATAACAAATTGCCCCACTTTATGGCGCCGCCGCGCACAAGGAGACTGAACGACAAGTGCAATTGCCTTGCTTCAAAGCAAGTTAAACCCACAAATCTATTGCACATCGGGTCATGGCACTATTTCGCAAACAACTATATGCAGTCTGAGTCAGACTTCTCGACTTGATACTCGATAAAAGGCGTTTTTATACCCTTGCAAAGGGTATTATAATTTTGCCCAGAAGTTTGCAACGCATTGAAATATTCATTTCCGACGCCATAAACTATATATATTCTTGATCAGGGTGACGAGCTGAGTCGATTGAGCTTTGTCCGTCCGTCTGTCTGTCTGTCTGTCTGTTTCTACGCGAACTAGTCTCGCAGTTTTAAAGCTATCGAGCTGAAATTTTGCACAGAGTCTTCCTTTTGCTGCACACTACTAATATGTCGGAACCGACCGGATCGGATGACTATATCTCATAGCTCCCATAGGAACAATCGGTCAGAAAACTTATGAAAAACCTTTTTCTTTTCAATGGAAACGTCTCCAAACTTTGTAATCGTAGGTTTTATATGTTTTTTTATAATCCTACCAATTTTTATTAACATCGGACAACTATATGGTATAGCTGCCATACAAAAGATAGGTCTGAAAAACAGTCTTAGTTAGAAAAACTTTTTTGTTTTTAATGATAGCCTGCAATTTTGTATTTTTTTGTTTCGCATGCTTTCACATAATTTTACAAATTTTGGGTCAAATCGGGTGACCATATCATATAGCTCCCATACGAACGATCGGTCGGAAAATGGGATAAAGAGTATTTTTTGAAAATATTTGAGCGAGCTCTTGCAAGGGTATAAAAACTTCGGCACAGACGAAGTTAGCTTGGCTTTCTCGTTCTTGTTTATGTTGTATTCTAAAGTTTCGTAATGTGTAAAAGTTTCCAAAATGTTCTCAAATATGCAGAACTGTTCTTCTACATAGAGCTATCTGACACTTAACAGCCATGCAGAAGGTGTGAAACCGGCCATAAAAGGTATTTGCTAAACCATAGCTTCCCAAACTTTGCCGTTATGTTTCGGAATTAAACTTTAGGATACAAAGGAGCTCTAAGTGGCCTTTTTGCGCTGTCTAAAGCCAAATATATATTGTGAAGCATGTTCAGAAGGTAGGATTCTGTATTTGCAATGATTATATAAAAGAAAATGAGAATTCTGTGGAGTTAATACGTCTCTAACCATTGGGCTTAAAACCACTTTGAGCTTATAGAGATCTCTGGCCCTTATCTTCGAGGCCATGAACAAATTGGGAAAACCATAATTAATTAGCTTTGCCTTGTAGTCGGGCTTGACCGTCTTGTTTTTATATCAGTTACTCGTAGAGTAACAAATTGGAAATTTTCATTAAGATCGGATAATATGTGTCGGAGTTATAAGAGTATCACCATTTGTCTTATATTTGGAGTTAATATAAAAACGTTGCATGCGTCGTGCATTTGTTGTTAAAATTATAAAATTAATGTTAATGTTCTGTTAATTAACAGAAGAAAGGACTATTGATCACTTATTGGCCTGAGTAACAGGTTAATTTACTTTGTTTTTGCTTTGAAGCGCCATTCAAGGGGCTTGAAATATAAGTTTTAAGCTTGTTTCCAAAATGAAGCCTTCTTTTCGGAGTAGTGTTGCATTCTTAGTTGTCTGCTTAGTAACAATTGACAAATCTTTTAAAAGTTTGTTTTTCTTTAAATCTTCTTTTTTTTCCATTTCTTTTTGTGTTAGTTTTACTTCATTTCAACTTTTTTCGTCTTTAACTGGAAACAAATCGCACACCTGACAGAAATACCAAAAACTGTGTTTAACTTTTTAGACTTTTGGCCATTTTAAACAATTTTTCTTTCTGCTTTTTTGGTCTCCACAGAATTCTAACCCTTGCGCGTATGTACGTACACGTACAGCAGATGAGAGAAGGAAAAAACAGAACCGAGAAAATTGTTTTTCTTTTGCTTTAATTTCGGCAATTTTTCTTTCAGCCAGAAGAAAAATCGAGTTGTCGTTGAGGGCTTCCGGGTTGTGGGATACCCCCCTAAAAAAAGGAAGAAAATTGAGGGTTGTTTGTAGTATGTTTATGCGCTACGCGTTTTTCCTAAGATTGACTTTGACATTAGCCCCAAAATACATATATAATTGTGTGTGTGTGTGTGTGGGTGCTTTCGCCATGCTACGCTCTCATCGTTGTCCTTGTCGTTGGTTTTGTCCGCCATGTTGTTTTATTTTAGCACATTTACGTCATAATGGCATTTCCTTCCGCTACTTTTTCTCTGCCGCCTGCCTTTGACTTTTCCTCTTTCCTTTTACTTTTTTTTAGGGGGGAGCTTACGCATTTTCTGGTAATTTTCATTGTGTCTGTGCTTTGTGAAAATTTATCTTAGTCACTGCTTAAATTTTGTGCTATTTTCTTCGACTTTTTTGGATTGCTGTTTATTTAATTTGATTTCATTTTGATTTTTATTAGTTTTTCATTTGTTGGCCTGCTTTTGGTTTCCTTTTTCCCCCCGTAAGAAGTAATTTAAGTTTCTTTTGGGGCATCATTGCAACCCCCACACACAGACACACACACACAAACACAAAGAGACCGCATTGACAGCCCTGACAATGATTGATTACCTACCACACAGAAATGGGAAACTGTTTTTGGGCTACCACAAAAGGTGGCCTTTACTGCTCATTTCCCCCCTCCTCCACCTGTTTCCGTACGCACACGCACATTATCACAGGAGAAAAAATATTTCATTATCTTTTTGCTCGTTAGTTTTTCACTCTCTCTCTATCTCTCTCTTTGCGACCATTTCTTTCCCTCTACCCCACCGAACAAGTTAATTGTAATTACACGTAGATAGTCGCACGATTAGATTCAATTTGTGGGGTGCCTCCTCACTGCTGGCTTTGGATTCACGTAATCTGATTTTCTTGTACATAGAAAATGCTGTATTTGGTTTGATTTTGTAATTTTGGTTGTACCTTAAATTAAAGTCAACTCGACTTGTCCCACTGATAAGAAGAAAACATGAAAAAAATAACTTGAGGTTAGGCAACCAACCAACTGACATTTGAGTTGAGATTTATGAAGAGGCACTCATTGAATTGTGCCATAGAGAACGGTTCTTTGACAGTTGGTTGAGATTTACGATGATGTGAAATGGTGTGTACGAGGTGAGTATGGAAAGGTCCAAGATAAGTTGTGGTACCAGTTGGTCCAAGAACGAAGCCAAGAATGACCTTAATTTAGTTTTAGTTAACCCTTTAATAGTGTACGTAAGTTCTTAAAAGTCAGCTTGTTTGTTGACCTTTTTCGGCATTTCTTGACACTGTAGAGAACAGTAACAGAACTAAAAGCGCTCTTTGCTCAACCAACTATAGTTTTTTTCACCCTCTTCGTGCATTGGCTTTCATGAAAGACGGTGCTGGTCATATAATGCTGGTAACAGGGCAATTTGGCCCAAGAACAACCTTAATATAGTAATAGTTACCCTCTTATAAACTAAGGTAAATAAGGTCTTAGGGAAATAACGGACGAAAGATCAATGGTATTCAAGTCCATCGAATATCCTTAAGGATACAAACATATAATCTGCCGAAATTGTCATGTGCATATTTGTAAGTTGTATGTGCGCCTCAGTAAACTGCAAGTGTGATTGCGTGCTTGAGTGCTTATAATACAGAAACAACATAAATTACGATTTGAGCTGATATATGGATCGTTTTGCTTAGTTGCTTATGCTTCTGAAAACCGATATTATCCCCTTCCCCTTCGTGTGAAGGCTTTATTGTTTTCTCTTATAGAGAACCATGAAACAGAAACACAAGAAAAGCAAAATAGAGTGTTCTGTTGAGCGAAAAAGCGAGTCTCTTTAGTTTGTACCTGTTATTTGGGTGACCAGACAGCATAGAAAACAACTGTTTAACCGTATTTCGCGAGCTCATACGATCGGCTCGCTTCTGATATAACGACAATATTTATTACTGAGACTCCACATATTATAATACGATTGTTCCGTTGAGTGCCACTTCCTATACCAAAATTTAGGGCCACAGTGTCAGTTTGTACCCGATCGTTGGAAGTTTGCTTTCCGACAAGCTTTCTGTCAAGTATTACGTTTTCGCCTAAGGTAGGTGACTCTCCATTGAGCTTTGGATGTGAAATATGGTAAAATACAAGCTCAATTTTTGTCTTTTAGCACAATTTCGTCTAGATTTCCATCGCATTTACTTTAGTATACAAACTTTTCATGAGCACTCTGGTTGAAAGTCCCTGAGAACTGCCCTTAAGATTGCAGTAAAGCCGTTTATAGGCTATCTGTTCTGAGTTCAGTAGTTGGTCCGGAATAATATCTTCTGGTCAAGTGGAATTGTGGTAGATTTGTTTTCACGTCACAAACGATTCACGAAATAAAAATCTTCTTACGCACTATGTAAAAATTTGTGTACACTTAAATGAACTTTACAAAACACAACGAAGTTTAACACACTCACACTACGAACTCTTACTTTTGACAAGGAATTTTCAGCTGCTTTAAGGAAATATTCTCCTCAACTTCTTCAGCAATTAGATTGTTGGGTGCTTTTTCAAATATGTTTGTGTAAGTTCGATTTCCCTGGCACCTTGTTGAATGCACCGGAGTCACATCGACTCACCGGTGCCACGCTGAGAGGAACATGACAACACTTGTCATCTATTTGCTGAGCTGGGATTCTGTACAGGTTTCTCAATTTTGTATCTTTCATTTCCTTTTAAAAGGTTTATTTATATTTTGGTGTTTAGTTTTCTGTCACACATTATTAATTTGAAGTTCTTGTAATTCAAATCAGTTATTAGTAAAATTTGTATTTATTTCATTAAAGTGTGCCCGTTCCATTTTATCAGATAAACACTTTAAAACTCTAATCACATTTGCTAGTAATGCTACTTATCAATCCAAAATAAATTGTAATAAATATGATAAATAATGCAGAACTTATATTCACTTTGTTGGAGCCTTATTTGCACAAGAAACACGTTTGGAACACGAAAGTTCACGCACGAAACTCTGTGTTTGCTTACGTTCAAATTCACTTTACGGGTGCACTTCTTATTTGTAGTGCTAGGAAAATTTAAGGTTTAAGCCCTTGGGGCCGACTTCACATCTTCTACAATGCACTATCTGTTACACAAACTAACATCTAATAGGGTATTTACCAGGGATGCAAACCACTCGAAAATAAGTACTGGTTCGGTTCAGTGGTTCACACAGTTTCTGAACCGCCGGTTCGGTTCATTACATGGTTTTTGGAGCTTACTGAACCGCGGTTTCGGTTCGGTTCAGTGGTTCACAAAGGGATATTATGAAATATTATGATTTCTCTAATAATGTGACTTTTCAAAGACTTTAGAAATTTAATTCTTATACACCATTTGAATATCTATAAAATCTTTAGAAGAATGTCCCAAGTTTATTCTGTCGGATTTCCAGGATTCGTCTATAAGTTTCCAGAGGAATGCCCTTCGAAAAGTGAGAATATCGCCTAAATCTTTTTTATTCTTATACGCGTACCATGCATCTTAATAACCCTATATATCATATCCCTTAAGTTAGGCTTAGACCTGAATCATAGCTGAATCAGACCTGAAATGGAAGGGCTGGTCCTGAATTCATGGCATCCTTTTTATGAGTCTCAGCCAGGGATTTTTACACTGACATGTCCTACTAAGTCATGAGCTTAGTTGATTTTAGGCATGATTTCAGAACTGAACCCATGGATGATTTTCATGGGAAGTACTAAAATATGGTTGAATTCACACATTAAATTCAGTTATTCCTACTGTTCACGCCTGAATCAGCCCTGAAAAATTCAGTACCAAAACGTAGAACTGCAGGGATTATATAAGAAAAATCTCTCCCGTGGAATTAAGGTAAAAAAGTTATACAGAAAATTTAAAATATTGTCTAATAGAGAAAAAATACAGATTGATGACAGGTATATTAGATAATCGGCGGGCAATTGCAGAACTTACAGTTTTACATTTACAAATTCCCAAATTGATAAAAATCATTTGCTAGAGGAAAGGGATTCCCTTTAAAACTCGTCAGAGAACCGAACCGAACCGAACCGATTTTATTTGTGGTTTTCGGTTCGGTTTAGTAATTCTGAAAGGAAGCCGGTTCGGTTTGCGGTTCGGTTCACCAACTGAAATAAGCGGTTCGGTTCGGTTCAAAACCGGTTCGGTTCAGAACCGGTTTGCATCCCTGGTATTTACACTAGGAGTGCGTTATGCGTTAAAAGCTAACAATCAGCTTTTTTACCCCATACAAAAAAAGCTGAATGTTGGCTATTAACGCACTCCCAGTGTAAATCAGCTTTAACAGAGTAAATTTTGAGTTTATCTAACACATTGCAGCTATCTAGAAGATATGAAAACGGCTCTAAGTTGGCTTTTTGTTAGCAGTCTTTGAATTGATGCTTGTTCAATGGTAGGGAGAGGATAATATTCAAGATTTTTGAGCTGCATACCAGAAAATGGCAAGGAGATGTAGTGAATCATAACTAGAAGTGGTGCAGGAGTAATTAGGTTTCTAAGAGAAGATCAGAAAAGAATCGAATGTGTTTTCAATAGAAACATTTTGGATGTGCTTTGCTGCTCATAAGCTGTTCAAAAGTGTTTCTATTTATATAAAGTACTGCGACCGAAATAAATTTCCAAAGTGCTGGATACAGACCTTAAATAGTGAGTTTTTATAACAGATTGGCTTTAAACGCTCATCACAAACACAGCAAATTTTGTTTTAAAAGCCCTGGAATTTTAAGCCTACCACAACAAATGTTTTGGAATGCAAGTGGCTTTATAATTTCTCAATAAAAATCATTCCATAAAACATTTGCATAATAAACCTGTACAGAAACACGATATATATACCCCCCCCTAAATAAAACCGGCATTCGTTTACCACCAACAACAACAAAAAAAAAAACCCAAAAACGTATTCATTTACTTAACACCTCTTGAATCTCTTGTGGCAATAAAAATACCAAATAGACAATTAATTATGGTCTACAAATAATAACAATCAAAATTAATAAGCATTTATGGGAGTTGTGCAATTTTTGATACAAAATAGGTAAAACTTTTTCCCCCATAAATTTTGATCAACAAAAGGAAAGTAACAAATCACAAGCACTAAAGTTGGGTAATTATAATTTGTTTTTGATACATTTTCCAAGGTGCCAAAAAGAAAAAGTTCTGCGCCAGCAACTAGTTTACTTTTATCTGTTTTTTGCATTCAAACAAACTTCATGAAAACAAATAGCAACAAATTTTTACAGTGTCGGCTTTTTTGTCTTTGATAGCCCTGCCAGACATTGAGGGAATGGAAGGGAGGGCGAAGAGCTGACTTGATTGGAATTCGCTTCAAATAAAACAACAAAAAATAGAAGAAAAAAAAATACGAAATTGGCGCTTACAGATCAAAAGAGTTTCACCGACTCAAACTCAAAGTGTTAGATGACAAATAGACGACTTCCCTTATTATTTATGCAGATGATTTTTTATATATTTTACATAACGTTATTTTTGATCGGAGTATAAACTGTTTTGATGGCACTGTGTCATCCGCTAACAAATTTTTAAATTAAAACAGCGTGAAGCTGTGTTTCAAATTGGTGACAAATTTGTTAACTGATGAAGTGCAACGGCTGTTGAGCAGATTTTATTGCCTGATGGATATTTGTAATTAATTTTTGGGGACCAGCTGCAGAGGAGGTCAAGTAAAGTGCAACTGGAAGGAACATAAAGCATAAAGCACTCAACTGTCATATGTCAGGAAAGGAAAAGAAAGAAATTTGAAATTTTTGATATATGAGAGAAAAGCCCCCTCCTGCCATGCCCTGGCTTGGACAAATGCCTAGAGGCAGATAAATTAGCTTGGAGTTTGGAAAAAGTGACCATTAAAGGTAGCAGGTGTTGGAAATTGTGCCAGGGAAGGAGGAGAAGCTTGAACATTGAACATGACGAGGGAAGTTTGATAAGGTTGAACTAAAAAAGAGGAAATTACAAATACTAAATCAAGAACTTGCTGATAATTATACAGTCAACTTTCCTTGCTTAAACAAATGGCTTATCTTTTCTTCGAGTCTTTGTGGACCAACTTTTCCTAATTACAATAACATTTGTCCCATCCATCTTTCCCAGTTGTGAAATTAATTAAATTAAACTCCCGAGCCAAGCTAATCATTTAATCACTTAAAACGCCAGCTGCTTTTTTTCTCCCTACTCTCTCTCTCTCTCCTCCTGCATATTTATAATTTCAATTTCAACTAAAACGGGTGATCCAATGAGCCATGCCAACCAATCAATCAAATCCATTCTCACTCCCTAGTTTCCCCCTGGCTTGCCAAAAATCCATCCCCTACTTTAGTTTAAGCTTGCCCGCTTGATTACCGTTCAAAATTGATTGATTAAATGCCATTGTCAACCGCTCATCGTCTTCCTCCGACGGTTTGGTTGGAGTACAGACCGGAGCGCCGCCTGTCAACGCTTTTGTCAACCGACTGCGGGTAAATCCCCCTTGGGGGTTCGCTCAAGCGTTTGCCCAAGGAAGATGAAAAAACACATGCTTGCATTTTAATTTAATTACTTACAGAATCGAAAGCAAAAAAGACACATTCTACTCTTACCTCCCCTACACATCAGTTTAATTGATTAATAAAGATTGTCAACTGAAACTGAAACATTTGGGTCGTGGGTTGAGGACGAAATAAATCGCGTTCACACGTCCCAAGTTGACAAGGGTTGTCCCCAGATGGGTGTCAGATGTAGGAGACGCAGGAAATTATGGGGATTTTGGTGGGGATGATAATGAGCAGTGAGAGTGAAATAATGAGGGATTGTGAAAACCCCCTACAGATGAAGTCAAGTGGCATTTGTCTGCGTCAGTTTGAGGTGGCTGTTAAGTTATAAGGGTTGCCAGAGTGATAAAAATCAGGATTCAACAAACCCACTCTTATATTTTCAAATTTTTCTTTAAAAAAATGGTTTAGGTTTGTCATAGCACCGCAAAATTTGCAGAAAATATTAAGAAAATATAAAAATGGCTAAGATTTAACTAGCCATTTTGTAGGGATTGAATTGAATGACTTTAAAAAAATCTAGGGTTGCCATAACAACGCGAAATTTAGGCAGAAAATGAAGCAAAACAAGCTTCATAAGATTTAACAAACAATTTGGTATGCAAAATCTTTTTATTTAATTATTTTACTTGAAAAAATTCTAGGGTTGCCCTAACACCACAAAATATAGACAAGAAATTAAGTAAAAATAACCAAGTTAAGATTTAACAAGCCACTTTGAATGCCATTTGTTTTTGTATTCTCTAATATTACTTTAATATTACTTTAAAAAACTCTAGAGTTGCCCTAACAACACAAAATATAGACAAGAAATGTAGTAAAAATAACCATGTTAAGATTTAACAAGCCACTTTAAATGCAAATCTTTGCATTTTCGAATATTACTTTGAAAAATCTAGGGTTGCCTTAACACCAAATTAAGACAAACACTTTTATACATGTTTCTTTCTTGTTTTACTTAAAAAAATATTCTATTCTATCTATGTTTTTTTTCTTATTTTACTTAAAAAAAATATTCTAGGGTTGCCCTAAATTGAATCAATTATGAGCTTTAATAAGTTGTCTTGGTATTCTGTAAGTTTTAATGAGTTCCCACTTATTTTCTTGTATTTGGGATACTGTGATATACTTTTGCTAGGCGATCGGTCATTTGGGGTCCCTGGATATCTTAGTGGCTGGAACTTCCATAGATTTGTACTGTTTTCAAAGTGCTGTGGGTGGAGATGGCACACAATACTTGAAAAATAGCAACAATGACCTTGTCTTGATGGCTTACATAAACAAAAGTACTCCTAGCGCATAGGCAGTGGGCTACTCCAACTTAGGGCATAAAATTACTGTTCCTCTGAAGTAATAGCGGATGAAGCCCTTTCAGAACATCAATTTGGATTCCGTAGTATCGATTGGGAACCTGAACAGGCACACAGGGCTTGCAGCCACATACTGGAGACTAAGGAGAACAACGCTTTTCGCTCTGCTGGCCTTACCTTAGTTAAACATTTCATTTGACATGATCCGCTCTTTTATCACAGAACAATGCTTGGTGGTCAAGTTCCTAACACCTAAAACATACTGATAGCCAGCTATAATAATGACATCCCCCCATCCCTAGCCGTAAATTTCTCCTTTTCTGCATTATTCCCACTTGACTTTGAATTGTAAGCGAAATCCTTCGAATATTTATAGATTTATCTTAAGCTTAAGGCTTTACCAGCCAAAAATTGTTAAACAAATTGCTTGTTTAAATATACAGCAACAGCAACAAAACACTCTACACACACACACACACACAATATGAAGTAGCAGCGTTGACAGCTTGTTGAACACTTAGTGCGAATTCACAGTGCTCAGAGAAGAGGCGGCTCGGCGCGGCGGCGGCGGCCACTAACAGCCCAGACATGGAGGCTTACGCTTGCGCCACCTCAAAATGGCAAAAATGGTAGCCAAAAAGTGCAGTTCCCAGAGGGCGACACTTGCTGCCAAAAATTATTGCAATAGTCGGCGAGGTTGCCATGCCATGTGTGTATATGCAGTATCTCCACCTCCAGCCTCATCAACGTTATTGCCACAAAATGTTCCGACGCACAGTTGGTGCCACTTGCCGCCGAGCTGCGTTAGTTGTCGCACTTCATTTGAAACTTCATTACATGTTGCCATCATCGTCGTCGTCGTCGCTCTGTTGCCATCCATGTGTGTGTTCCACCAGCCGCTGCCGCTTCCAAGTGAAATCCACATCTCTGCATAATTGAAAAATTATTTTTATGTATATTTCACGCAGAAAACTTTAAAAATTTAATAAACTTTTTACGCATCGTTAAAATACATAATGATACAAAAAAATCAACCGCGTAACATCAAAAGTCAATTCTGTGTGTATTTTAAAAACTTTTAATGCACGCAAACCGAGACGAACGGGGAGTTGGGGCAAAGGACATTGCAGGACATAAATGTGGCAATTTTACGCTTTTGCGGCGTTAAATTTTAATAACGGGGCAATTCGGCCAAAACGGCACCAAATGGCCGACGCGACGCGTTGATAGGCAGTTAGTGAGTTTATGCGGCGTGCGTTAAACGTGATTTGGATGATATTTTCATCAACAGAATGTGAGAAGCTTAGACGGTGGTTTTAGGTTACATTTTAACTGGAACTTGCTTTAGAGGTGGTTTTTTGGATATTTAATTTGTGTAATTAAGAGTAGAGTCTAATTCAAATCCACTCTAGCATACTCTGCCAGATCTCATGATATCATTGAATGATTCGTGATTCGGGACTGTCTTCAGAACTTAAAGAACTTAATATAGTTCAATGAGTTGAGGCCCATACGTGTAAAGTTCGATCAAGAACTGGGATTAAGAATTTTGATAATAAAATAGGAATTAAATAAACTTAATTTAATCCCATAAAAATCTAAAATCAATCTTTCTTTATCTGTTACTCTGATCCTGGACGAAATTCGTTAATGCCTTAATCAAAACTAATTATTTTTCAAGTCTTAGTTGAAAAGAAAAAATTTGTATATTTGTGTAAGATAAGAACGAATTGTACTAATGGTAAGAGGTCAACGCAGATCAAGTTGGTTTCAAATTTGTGCCACGCCTCCTACCGCCCACGGAATAAAAAAAGTTAAGTAATTCAACAATTAAGTTCATATTTTGCTGTATGTATGTACGTATGTGCCCAATATCTAAAGTCTCTGAAATTAATAAAGATCGTAAATTAAATGTCATAATTTTAAAGGTTATAAAAAACGTTGCATACTTATCTGAGCTGAAATATTCAAATTAATGTTAATGCTCTGCTAATTAACATAGGGAGATGTTCTTAAACACTTATTACCCTGAGTAACGGGTATATTGAAGTCAGCCAGGGCCGACTCTAACTTACACTCTCGTTTAATTAAAGGTTGCGATCTAAAACAACTAAAAATGAATGTAAGGTCTAGTGGGACTACAAAGTGGTAAGAAACCCAACAAAATACTTTAAAAGCCATTAATATGGTTGGTTCAGACTGATATGTTAGCCTTTGGCATGGTTTTCAAAAGTGACTTCAAACAACAAATCCTCACCGAGATCAGCCCAACAATGTCTCACATAGATAATTTAGAGGATTTCGTAAATTCTGCATCTTGATCTAGTCCTTGAGAACACACACAAAATTAAACAAAAAGAGAAAGCTTAGGTAGTTTGAAACCGATCATTCCTTTGGCAGCTAAAACATATAGTCATCCGTTCCGGGCGGATGAAGACTCTGTGCTATCATCTCAATAGCTTGAAAGATGAGGGACTAGTTCGCGTCGATACAGACTGACGGACGGACAAAGCTCTTTCGATTCAGCTCGATTTGCTGATCTCATGAGCTCAGCTCTCTGCCTCTCTCAGGCACTCCTCAGTGATGGCCAAGTGTGTTCGTCCCCCAGTGGCTAGTACAGTACTTAATAAGCTAACGAAATGTTTTAATAAGGGTTTTATCCAATTGAAACGATCTCCGGTATCGGACGGAAGCAATTTACATTACTCTTAGGTATTTATCAGCCATATCTTATGAAATCTCAGAAAATACAGCTTACTTTGTGTATGCAGCAGTCACAAGTTACCTTACAAAACAAGTAATATAGTCGGTCAAACCCGACTAGAATGTACTCTGTACCTCTCATAGTTTGTGTAAAGTGCTGGCAATTGCCGATGTTTATTTTCCTTATAACTTAACTAATATCTATCTGATCTTCAGCAATCCTATGGAGGATCGATAGATAATGCTGACTACTTAATATACATTGAGGGTACAAGCTATATATTTTCAGGCTTTCAAATATTGCATTTTTTCGCATTTTCTTTTTATACCCTTGCAAAGGGCATTATAATTTTGCCCAGAAGTTTGCAACGCAGAGAAATATTCATTTCCGACCCCATAAACTATATATATTCTTGATCAGGGTGACGAGCTGAGTCGATTGAGCTTTGTCCGTCCCTCGTCCGTCCCTCCGTCCGTTCGTCCGTCTGTCTGTCTGTTTCTACGCGAACTAGTCTCTCAGTTTTAAAGCTATCGAGCTGAAAACTTGCACAGAACCGGATCGGATGACTATATCTCATAGCTCCCATAGAAAAAAATCGGTCGGAAAACTAGTTTTAGTATGAAAAACTTTTTTCTTTTCAATGGAAACGTCTCCAAACTTTGTAATCGTTGGTTTTATATGTTTTTTTATAATCCTACCAATTTTTATCAAAATCGGACAACTATATGGTATAGCTGCCATACAAAAGATAGGTCTGAAAAACAGTCTTAGTTAGAAAAACTTTTTTGTTTTTAATGGTAGCATCCTGTAATTTTGTATTTGTTGGTTTCTCGTGCTTTTACACAATTCTACAAGTTTTTGTCCAAATCGGATAACTATATCATATAGCTCCCATACGAACGATCGGTCGGAAAATGGGAAAAAAGTATTTTTTGAAAATATTTAAGCGAGCACTTGCAAGCGTATAAAAACTTCGGCACAGACGTTTCTTTATAATTTTACCCAGAAGTTTGCAACGCATAGAAATAATTATTTCCGACCCAATAAACTATATATATTCTTGATCAGGGTGACGATCTGAGTCGGTTGAGCTTTGTTCGTCAGTCTGTCTGTCTGTTTCTACGCGAACTAGTCTCTCAGTTTTAAAGCTATCGAGCTGAAATTTTGCGCAGAGTCTTCTTTTTGCTGCACACTACTAATATGTCGAAACCAACCGGATTGGATGACTATATCTCATAGCTCCCATAGGAACAATCGGTAGGAAAACTAGTTTTAGTATGAAAAACTTTTTGGTTTCAATGGGAACGTCTCCAAACTTGTACTCGTAGGTTTTCTATGTTTTTTAATGATTCTACCAAGTTTTATTAAAAT
>JAWNNO010006488.1:0-153414 GCA_035044985.1 Lordiphosa fenestrarum | reverse complement strand
TATATCTTCTATGGCAGCTATGCTATAAAGTGGTCCGATTTCGAACAAATTTTGTGGAATCATAAAAAACCCTATTAAACTAATACAAACAAAGTTTGGAAGCGTTTCCGCTGAAAACAAACAAGTTTTTCTCACTAGAACTAGTTTTTTGACCGATCGTTTCTATGACAGCTATATGATATAGTCATCCAAACCAGCTGGTTGCGACAAATGTGCAGCGTGTATGTATTTTACGACTTTGTGCAAAGTTTGGTGAAGATAGCTTTAAGACTGAAGGAGGAAATAGCTTAGAAACAGACGGAAATGGCTAAAACAACTCAGCTCGTCTTGCTAATCAAGAATATATATACTTTATGCGGTCGGAAATGCTTTTTTCATTGCGTTTCAAACATTTAAACAATTTCAGTATCCATATTTGTATTCGAAAAGCAATAAGCTCGATGGTTTGCCCACCCGAGAACATGCCACATATAATTGTACGTTTTAAAAAAAACATGGTGTGTCCAAATCTTAGCCTCAAACGAACATCGTTAATAACATCGTTAATAAATATAATAAATAAAGCCCTAGATATCGGGTCTTGCCAATCATTTGTACTTAAAATTCCTGTCTTGACAATTTTCCTTTTGATTTATAATTTTACATTTGTTTAGTTTTTGCCTTAAACATTTTCAGTTTAATTAATGGCAAAACGAAATTCTCATTCATAAATTAGCTGCCGTACGTAAACTTGGCTACTTTATTAACATTTGCAATTGTAAATTCTGTTCAAATGTTTCAAGTCAAAGTGTGAGCACAATAAATAATGCAGAGTTAACCCCCCTCCCCTCCGGAACGGCCGGAGACCCTCTCAATAGACCACAATTGCAACCCTTCCAGCTTTACGTGCGCAATTGTGCGCTAAAACCAAACATGAATATTTTCACTTATTATTTTCATACATAGAAAGAAAAAAAACAGAAAGAGAACAGGAAATCGACAACGCAGGGCTCTATTGAGCCGTGAATATGTTGGAATATATAATCAAGTGTACCACCGCCCACACTCCCTGGCCTTAGAGGGGTGGATTGACACCCCTCAAGTCTCAAGTCGAGTCAATCACCGCCAGACGAGCACAAGGCCCATCACTTGCTTCGTTTGGCGCACAAGTGTATCATAATAATATTAAATTTGATTTCCAGGCTCAGAGGCTCAGGCAAAGCGACGTCAGAAATTGCGCTGATTGCGCAAAAGTATCGATGACTTCTTGACTGCGGCTGCCACTGCGACGACATGGGCGTTGACTTGAGGGCGTGCAGTGGGCGGGGCACACCCGGCTCTGTTTTAATCAAATTGGTGCAAACAAGTACAAGCAGAAAAGAAAACTTTGCCAGGCAGTTAAAACATATATTTTTATGGTAACATAAATAAATGCTACGAAAAATAGCAAAAAACCAACAAAGTTCTTTGGCTTTTGCATTTTTATGGCAAGCGTTGCATTTTATATAACAAAAAGTTTACTTTTACGGCTGCGCTTGCACTTTGGCCCAGCTGTAAATTCTGAATGTAAAACCCAACCCTTTGCAACATTTTTGTTGAGCAACAATGTTGCAACGGGGTCGAGATTTATGAGCATTCGGGGGGGGAAATCGTTTAATAATATTGCCCAAATTTTTGGTTGTCCACTGGAGTTACAAAACTCACCACCAACTTTTGATGCCCTCTCTCCTAGGTTATACACAAATTATACAAAAATGAAAAAAACACAAACAACAATAGGCAACCAACTGCAACAGGGAAAAGTGTTTTGTGTTTTGTTGTTATTGTTGCTGCCTCCGATGCTGCTGCTGCCGCTTGTGTTGTATTATAATAATAAAGTGGCAAAGTAGCAAGTGGCATAAATTGCAACCTCATTCAAGCGATTCGAGAGACTCCAAGACTCATGACTCGAAACTGAGGCGGAAGTTGTCGTCAGGCAGTTAGGTTGTAGGCCAAAGTGAATTGCGTATGTGTGTGTGTATTTATAATAATTGTTTTTGTTGTTGCCGTTTGCTGAAAATTCAACCTCAAGCGTCTCTCTCTCTCTCTCACTCTCTGATATTTATCTCTTTGTAAGTAAGACGAGTTTTATATGCCGTATGTAGATTTGCAATCAACAGCAAAAAGTCAGCCACAAAAAAAAAAAAAAAAAATGAAGAAAAGGAAAAACAAAAACTAAAGCAACAACAACAAGTGTAATGTGCTGTGTTGCGGCAATAATCACTGCCTGTTCTTGTTGTTGTTGCTTCTGTTGTTGTGCCACATATATGAATGAACGCTGTTGTTGCTACCAGCCACACTGTGTGTGTGTCGGCATTTAACTTCTCAACTTTTCTTCTATGTTTTTTTTTTTTCCACCGCGTGTGTGGGCGTCTGAGGGAGGTGTAGGCTGGGTCCGGCGCCCGCTTAGAAAAAAAGCAAGTGCAGGAAACTACTTTGCATTTAATTGTCTGTAATGACGTGCAATATAAAATGTTAAAATCTAAAAATGTTCAAATCCGAAAGCTAGAAATGATGTCGGCACAGTTAACCACAAGCTTACAAGGGCGGGAGGGGTAGGGAATGGGAAGTGTAGCAAGTACTCTTTCTTACATGCTAGAGATTTTCGTGGCATATCGAATTCATATAGCTTCTTTTGTAAGAGACCTCGCCCCAGACAGTTCTTAGTTCTTAGGCAGCATCTTAGCTCACACGACTGTCGAGCACACGCATGATGGTGCAATGAAGCTGCTTAAAAAATGCAGCCATATGTTAAGCCTCAGCTTGTAAAAAGCCTAATGATGCATTTGGTAAAACTGCAGACATTAGAACTCAACAAAATGGTTAAGGGCCTGGCAAGTGAAATTTCCTTAAATGACTGTTACACATCTTTGAGTTCGTATATTTATGAAAATCGGTATTGCTTTATACAATCAATAGCCATTTTATCAAATTTCTCGCTAGGGCACCTCGTAAAAACGACTAGAAAGTTGTTCTACGTGATGTGTATCGCCAAATCTAAGATTCGGTCATTCGGCAGACAAGATTTAAGAGTCGCTCAACTCAAATTCGGCTTAAAACAGATATGCAAAACAGGTTCTGAGCTGAACCGAACTAAGCCATTACCGAACCGCTAGTTCCACCACAAACCAAACTGGCGTAATTTTGAAAATGCTGAACCAAACCAAAAACCACTCTACAAAACGGTTCGGTTCAGCTAACTTACATGTTTGAAGTCAGCAAAGGATTACCTTGAGACAATGATTCTTCATATTTTTGGAAATTTACATAGATTTCCTAAAAAAAAGTTTCTTTTAAATTTCGGATATTTTGGATTCGCTGATGGTTTGTCTAAATGGGATACCGATGAACCGAATTAAAAATTATCTAAGCGATTGTAAACACTTTTATAAGAAGGCTATTTAAAAGATTACTGGGAGTTCAAATTCGAACATATTCACTTTCGAAATCATAAGTCACTCAGCCGAACCGAATCAGCGGTTCAGTTATCTACAAAAACCACATAATGAACCGAACCGAAGGTTTCCAATCTGCTTAAAACTCTGAACCGAACCAGTCCTTATTTTCGAGCGGCTTGCATCCCTGGATTAAAATGTGGCAAGAAAACCGGTCGTTATTATAATCAGCCAATCACCAGCCGTTGACACCAGCTGTGGATCAATGAGAATGTGACGAGAATAAGTATTTGAAGGCTCTTTATCAGCTGATTTGGCGTTGTGAGGAGATTAGTTTTGGTAAAAATGATAAACTTTTTGCATCGATAATGGCATATTTTGCACAAGAGTATGTTCTTCACATCGAATTATTTCGTTGGTGGCAAGAGCAAAAGCGAAAAGTCACGCCCACAGAAAAGTGAAATATTCAAAAAAAGTGCTCTTTGATAAACTACACTAAGAAACAAGTAAGGGCGCTGCAGTCGAGTTTCCCGACCACAAAATACCCTGTTCATTTGTTTTCATTTATTTCTTTGTAACAAAATGTCATCCTAAATGTAGGCAACACTTTTTTCTAGTCCTGACCAACAACTGGGGGGTGCTCTTATCAGCTCAACTGTTTCGCTTATTACTCCGGTGTTTTTTGTTCGATCTGATTGTACTTTTCAGAATAGATAGATATTGGGCCTAGCTTGATGCATACTAAACCACTAGGCTTTAACTTCAAAATTGTGGATCTGACGGTTGTTTAGGTCTAGGATTTCTAGAGGAGGTCTTGGTTTTTTGGGGATAAAAGGGGGACGGGTGGGAATTTTCCAAATCTGAAACAAACTTGATCTGCGTACAGCATAAATCTACCTTCGTGGCTCTATCTCTTATAGTCTCTGAGATCGACGCGTTCATACAGACAGACAGACGGACAGACTGACGGACGGACGGACAGACGGACATGGCTATATCAACTCGGCTGTTCATGCTGATCAAGAATATATATACTTTATGGGGTCGGAAAATTTTCCTTCTCCCTGTTACATACATTCGCACAACTTCATGATCCCCCTTTTCCCATTTTCAATGGGAACAGGGTATAAAAACGACTTCGGTAGTGAATCATACATACGGGTCATTCTTTTCCAACTCGAACGGTTTCCGGACTCACCATTTTTGATTTGAACCAAATTTTTTTCGAAATTAGATCTCGACATGCCCACCAAAACTTAATTCGCAGTTTTGCCCAACAAATTTTTGTTTATTTTAAAAACAATTTCAAAAATCGCAAAAAACCAAAAAGTGAAAAAAAGAGGTTTTTTAAAAAGTTAATTTCTCGGCTTGTGATTATCGGACAGGTCTCGGATTGATATTGCTGAATAGTATTTTACTGCACCTACTAAGATCCTATTTTAGTACAAATTTTCATTACTTAATAATATTAAATAATTGTTGCTAAAACTTACATATAATTTTCTCTCAGTGTTAACCACCATGATATAGCTTTTAAGAATATACAATTTATTGCCCTAGGCATAACCTAAATTACGGTACCTTCCAAAAGTTGGAGACTTTTATAGTTAAAAAGATATTAATTAATGAAGTTATAAACAAATTAAAATATGCCCTAATAAAAAAATTCCCCACGTAGTCAGTTTCAAAGCTATATTAATGCAACTTGACAAGTGGTCTTTATATTTATTAAGCTTTGCAAAAATGTCAACATCAGGCAGATCGGACGTCTATATCATATAGCTCCCATAGGAATGATCGGCCAAAAATTGTTTTTTATGGTTTTTTGCAAAATTATGAGACTAAAACTCACAATATCTATTTTTTATAAGTAAATATATATATATGTTGAAGATTCTGCTAAAAATGATTCAAATTCCGTGAAATTATTAATAACAATCCATCCAGCCAGCCATTAACAACCAGTTTTTGTACGTTACTAACACTGGCTTCTTGGCCCCTTTTGACATTTGAAAGTTTGGCCATACTATTTAAAAGCGAAAAAGCGATTTGAGGACTACATTTTATGATAAATAAATCAATCTAATATATGTGGAACTCTAAAATTAAAATCGCTCTGTTTTATTTGAGCAATTTGGAATGTCTACCATCACAGCTCAAACCGAACCGGGGTATTTTCGAAAATGTTAAACCAAACCGAAAACAACTAAGTGGTAAGACTGTGTGTTTCGGTTAGGATTTGTGACACCTAAACCGCTTTCCTTCAGACAATGATGCTTGATAGTTTTCAAACTTTAATTGAGTCTCCAAAAATAGTTTTCTCTTTACATATGATTTATGAGAATTCAGTTTTCGAATAGACATTTTCCGTAATTGCGATCTTCATTGACGAATAGGGGTCATGCTTTAATCCGATCAGCTCCGGTTATTATTTCAAAGCTCTAGATAACAAAGTAAGAGCGATAAACTTCATCGGCTTTGCCTAGTTCTCCACATGAAGAAAGAAATAAAGAAAGAAAAAGTTCTTATAATTTTTCTAGTGAACTTCAGTTCGCCTCATCCCAGCAATTACAAATTTGGTTGTAACTTAATCTCAATATCATTTTCATACAACTAATTAAATTATTTCATTTACTTCCACTCACAAAATTTTTGCAAACATTTCCCACGCAATATGGCTATAGATTTATTGCTTTGTCATTTGCGTAGTCTGTCTCTCAGTTCAGTTTAGTTTTTGCATACTTAATTATCCGCCCCGCGTGCCCACTGATCCCGCCACGTCCCCACGTCCGTTACGGTTGTCGCTGCCAGCTGCCGCAGCCGCGAATGCGTCGTTTGAAAATTTTATTATTTAGCGGATGTTTAATTGTATCTATTTAATTTTCGTATGCAGTTTCGTCTGGCCGTTGTATGTTTTCATTTTCATTTGCAATTGCAATTGTCATGTTTTTGCTTTATTATTTCTTGCCGCAGCAGCAGCAACAATCGGCCTCGGCACCGGAGAATAACAATTAAACTAAATTTAAATTATATGTGTAATGCTTGCAGGCTGGCGGCCCATTTTTATTTATTTTGTTGCAGTTGCTTTTGATATAATTATACTAAAAAAACACACACACACACAGAGTAGAGAGTCGCATTCGTCATTGCGAGTCGGAGCCGGCGGCTGCTGCTGCTGCTGCATATTTGTTGGATTGCAACTGCAGGGTACGACCAGTTCGACTCTGGCCGGGGAGAGGATGTGATGCAACACCGAGTTGCAATGACTTGGTCGTTGCTTTAATTTCATTACAAATTTTTCTCAAATAAATCGCTTACATTTCGCTATGCAATTATTAGTTGGTTGTTGTTGCTGCTGCTGTTGTTGTTTTCCACAGACAAAAGTGGCCCGTAAGTCAATGCAAAGAAAATTTTCGCTGTTGTGAAAAGTCATTTGCATAATACAGCGCCGGAAATTGTTATTAGTAGGTAGATCCGTTTTTGTGTGTGTGTGTGTTTTTTTCTCTTCATGAATTGCACTTTTAAATGCTGCCTTTGACTTGCCATTTTATTATTGTATTGTACATGAAATTTATTTATATGCAAATGTGCTAAAAACTAAACAATAAAATGTTTCAACATTTTCACATGCGATTGCCAATCTCCCACTCAGTTTATTTTTTTTAATATTAATTTTTTTCTTAGCTTAAATCGCGCGCTGGCAACTTAATGACACTTAATTGTCCGTTTCCTGGTCTCCTCTTTTTGTTTCATTAACAATATCAAACTTTATCGCCTTTAATGCCACTTTGTCACCTGACACGGCCAAATGGGCGTCAACAAAAGTTCAACATAAACTAGCCAGCACAGAAAGAAAAAACACAAAAAAAAAACCAAGCCACGAACAAAGCGACAAGGCTAAGACTTAACCGCCCAGCACTAGGACCCGCGGCACCAGGAGGCCAGACCAAAGAAAAACGTGGAGAGGAAAACTGTGAACAAAGCTTTAACTTTACAGCTTTCAACTAAATTAATTTACTTTTACCGCCAACTTGGTGTATGGTGAAGTGAGGACAACGCGGTATTTGAGCATTGTGGTGGTGGTGGTGGGCTATGGACAGGCTAACAAGCTAAGCATTGTTGTTATTATACTCCCTGCCAGTAGTGCCACACTTCACGACCGAGCTTTTGCCGTGGGGCTATAAAAAGAATGCACAAAATGATGTCCGCGGATGACACGGAAGTGATCGGTTTATGGCTATCCGATCAATTAGTAATTCTCTGCTAATTTGAATATAATTTTTGAAGAAGTTTGGCTCATCAGTGTTGGGCAACTAAAAATGATACTAAAAAACGCCTTTTTGAGTGAATTAAAGAACAGGGCTCAGAGGTTACAACGGGCCACTATGTGCCCATCGAACTAATTGACTTTCTGGGAGTAGCAGAAGATACGCTTAACAATCTCATCTGTTGACAGCATATTGTGTGTTTAAATAAAATTTATAGCTGCTAAATTGGGGTAAAACAAATTTCTCAGTTTAAAGATTCATTTAATACCCTTGTTCCATTGGCAATTAATCAATATTTTCCCAAAAAAAAAAATACAATGTTTCTTGTTCCTCTGACGAATGAAGATTACGGTCTAACTTAAAGGGTAAAACGGCTAGTTATCAAGAATTTTTCCTGAGAAAACACTTTTATTTGTTTATTCAATAATTTGTGCACTTTTTAAGATAGCTTTTAACTGTATTTTAGCATTTTGCATTTTTGTTTTCGATTTTCTAACTAAGGGCTATTTTCTAATCTGCTACATAGAGCTATATGCCACAAAAAGCCGCACATAACAGGGCAAAATCTATACATAGCTGATGATCATCCAAATGAACATCATTTCTATACTCTGTACCGTAGGTACATAGAGTATTATAAGTTTGTGCAAAAGTATGTAACATCCAGAAGGAAGCATCTCCAACCCCATAAAGTATATATATTCTTGATCAGCATCAACAGCCGAGTCGATATAGCCATGTCCGTCTGTCCGTCTGTCTGTCTGTCCGTATGAACGCACAGATCTCAGAGATGGTAAGTGATAGAGGTTTGACGTGTATGGGACATATGCTTCTTATGTCTGCAGGCAGATCAAGTTTATTTTCAATTTTGGCCACGCCCCCTCCCGCCCCCGCAATTTAGAAAAAACGTCATATCTCCCACAGTTTTGAAGATAGATGGCTTGTTCCTTCTGGACATATTTAGTTATTAGAATAACTTATCGATCCGCCAAAGGAATGAAGAAGATCGGATGAACGGTTTTTGAGTTATGATCAAAAGACAAAATTTCTTGGTACAGAGTATGTTATAGTCGAGCTTGACCGACTTTCTTTCTTGTTCATATCGTTTAGATGATTTTTAGTTCCATTGAATGACTTAAAAGAATATTTAAGACATATCCTTTCCAAATGCATACCGGAAATTATCCACTGGAAAGTTTTTAATTTCCTTTTCCCTCTCTGTGCAGGTCTGTAGAAGATGAGAAATCGGCCCTAAGACTACTTTTTGGACCATACTTTTCTATAGAAGCTATACCATATAAATATCCGATTTCGACCAAATTTAGTGGCATCATGCAAGCGCCTAACAAACGAATAGGTAAAAAATTTGTAGTCGATGCCATTTAAAACTAAAAAGTTTTTCTCAACAGAACTTCTTTTTCGACCAATCATTCGGACTGCAGCTATATGCTATAGTCATCCGATTTTGACAAAACTTTGTAGAATAATGTGAAAGCATATCAAATAAATAGATACCAATTTTATAGACATTTTCATGGAAAACAAAAAAGTTTTTCTCACTAAGACTACTTTTCTGACTCTACTTTTGTATGAGAGCTATACTATATAGATGTCCGATTTCGTCCAAATTTAGTGGTATTATGGAAAAGCAAAGCAAATTGAGAAATACAATGTTTCGAGGCGTTTTCTTGGAAAGCAAAAAAGTTTTTCTCACTAAAACTCGTTTCTCGACAGATGATTTCTATGGCAGCTATAACCTATAGTCATCCGATTTTGACAAAACTTTTAAGAATTGTGTGAAAGCTTATAAAATAAATATATGAGAATTTTAAAAAGGTTTACATTGTAAACAAAAATGTTTTTCTTACAAAGACTATTTTTCTAACTTTTCTTTTCTATGGCAGCTTTACTGTAAAGATGTCCGATACTGGCCAAACTTGGCAGAATCATGGGGAAGCATTGAAAACTAGTAAATACGGAGTTTGGAGATGATTGCATTAAAAACAAAAAAGTTTTTCTCACTAGAACTTGTTTTTCGACCAAACGTTCCTATGGCAGCTATATGTTACAGTCATTCGATCCGGCCGGTTCCGAAAAATGTGCAGCGTATTTGTACCAGAAAACTTCGTGAAAAGTTTGGTGGCGATAGCCTTAAAACTGACGGAGGAGATAGCATAGAAACAGACAGACAGACGGACATGGCTATATCGACTCAGCTCGTCATGCTGATCAAGAATATATATACTTTATGTGGTCGGAAATGCTTTCTTTTATGCGTTACAAACATCTGGACAATTTCAATATTCCCTTTGCAAGGCTATAATAAAAAACAAGAAAGAAAGTCGGTCAAGCCCGACTATAACATACTCTGTACCAAGAAAATTTGTCTTTTGATCATAACTCGAAAACCGTTCATCCGATCTTCTTCATTCCTTTGACGGATCGATAAGTTATCCTAATAACTAAATATGTCCAGAAGGAACAAGCCATCTATCTTCAAAACTGTGGGAGATATGACGTTTTTTCTAAATTGCGGGGGCGGGAGGGGGCGTGGCCAAAATTGAAAATAAACTTGATCTGCCTGCAGACATAAGAAGCATATGTCCAATACATGTCAAACCTCTATCTCTTACCATCTCTGAGATCTGTGCGTTCATACGGACAGACAGACGGACGGACAGACGGACATGGCTATATCGACTCGGCTGTTGATGCTGATCAAGAATATATATACTTTATGGGGTCGGAGATGCTTTCTTCTGGATGTTACATACTTTTGCACAAACTTATTATACTCTACTATATGTACCTTTGGTACAGAGTATAATTATTTCCCTAAAATTTGTGGAGAATCGCCTTTGACCGCTTTTTTAAGGCGCATTTCTAAATTTTAGAGCGATTTGGGCTGTTTTTTTGGAGTGCTGTTGAGCTACCTTGTAGCTAACATAGATGTAACATAGATCGGTCTACCTCAAAAATTGTAGACTTGAAGTTGTTTGCTTTTTCTCCCCAGTTAGGCTATTTCCCCAAACAATTTCTTTAACCTTTTCCCTTTTGCACATTTGTCCGTTGTAAGGGTTAGGCAGCCTGTGGTTTTTTTCTTTCAATACACAAATTGTTATAAATGAAATACAATTAAATGTTGTAGTCCCACCAACACCCAAATCACACACCTACACCAGCAGTAGGCGTTCGGTCGTATTGAAAATGCAGATTACGTATACGCCGCATTGAGCCTGCGACAAAATCAAAGTTGTTGCTTCTGGCACAGCAAAAAGCCGGGAACCGGGCAATAAGTCAACCAGAAGTAAACAAAAGGCAACCGCAGTCGCTCTGGCAAGCCCACAAAGTGTCCACAGTGGCTGCCCAACCACAACAACAGCAACAACAATAACAGTACAGTGGTTGAGGGGGTTGGGGGGCGATCCAGCGCTAAGTGCGAAGTGCCAGCTCTGACTGCCATTTTTATTATTTACTAAATTGGCGCCAAATGCAAAGTAAAACGAGAAAGAAAATCTCCATTAAACTGTAGTTCCCTAGCTTAGTTAAGGTTTTTCCGTTGCGGTTTCTGTTTGTGTGTGTGTGTGTGAGCGGGGACAATAAAAAATGCAAAGGAAATTGCAGAGTAAAGCAAATAAAATTAATTGAATTCCAATCAACTAGAAATTGCAGCGGCGAAAAAAACAAAGCCAACGGAGAGCGAAATAAAAAATATTAAATTGTAAAAGGGCAGACTCCAAGGAGGCAACCAGGCAGCCAGCCGAGCCACCGACCAACTGACGCCAGCATAATAAGTATTTTTTATTATAATGTAATTTTATGATTTCGCCGCCATTTTCTTGCTAAATTAAAGCATAAATAGAAATAGAAAAAGATAAGTGAGAACAAGCACAAGAAAGCGGGCTAAAGACGCGGGGACAACGCAGTCAATTTGCATAAAACCGATCGATATTTTTGATTACATTTACAATACATAGAAAAAGAGACAGCACCGCACCGCACCGCACCGCACCGGTTTTGCTAGACTGGAGGTCGCTCCCTGGCACTGGCGAGGAGGAAGGTGCCCAGGCGGTCGGGCTCGGTTCGGGTCGGGGGTCACTAAATATATAATTTTGTCATTTAAATTGCCGGCCCAGTCCTTGAGACACGAAATGCGCTTAAATGTAGAATAAATACAATTATATTCTTGAGTCATAAAAAAAATGCAAAATTAGAAGTGGGTCGACACAAAGTAAAGGCATATTAATTATTCTACAAGGCATAATTCATGTGGTGGGCGTGGCAGTAAAATTATAATAATAATACAAAAAAAATGGAAACCCAGGGCGGGCGGATGTTGCCTCCTCTTGTTGTAAAAAAACGGAAATAAATTATAAATTGAGCTCTGTGCGCAGCGCAGCGCAAAAGGAGGCAGAAAAGGTCAATGGTAAAGGTGCCAAAGGACTCAACCCCTTGACTTTGTAGGAAGTGAGAGCCCGAAAGGCAATTCAACTCACAGCTAGTTGATTTTTTTTTTTTTATAAGCAACAAATCTGCCTCACATAAACTTTCTTTGACTTCAACTTTCCTGCAATTTTCTCTAATAGTTCAAATTGTTCTCTCAGCTAAAATTAAATTTCTTCATTATTTCTCCCATTTCAAGCTAAGCCAAAAACAAAATATTTATGTAAAAAAAAAAAACGAAAGAAAGCAACTTTCTCAATTGCAAACGAAGGGGGCTGCTGCTGCTGCTGGTGCTGAGTCTGCGGCTGCGGTTGAGTCTGAGACTGAAACTGAGGCTATGGCTGCATATAAATTATTAGCAGTCATAAATATGCCATAATGTCATTTATTATATACGTTTTTTTTTCGCGCGCGCTTGCCGCCTCTCGCTTGGCGGGGTGGACAAAAAAAAAGGCGAAAAACTTTTATTGCCAAGTTTAATGAAAAATTATAAAAGGCATCGCCTGGCTGCGGCGACACAGTCGCAGCAGCATAGTTCACCTGCCCACCAGTCCATTCACCACCAAAAGTTTGTAGTGGATATTATTTAAATTATAAATTATTGAGTATTTGCCGCGCATTTTGGCCACCCTTGGCCCAGGGCCCCCCCCCGTCATTATGTTTTATACTACGCATATAAATATTAGATGCGGCGGGCAACAAAGTTGGCAATTTTTCATGACGTTGCCTGCCGTCGCCGCCGCCTTGTTTGCTCGGGTATATGAAGTATTTATTCACTTTTTGATGTTGTCACTGGGATGGTGAGAGGGGGGGTGGGTACCGAAGCTGTGTGGCGGGGGTGCAGGTTGTGTGAACTGAACGAAGGGTACAATTTTGAGTAAAAACGATCGAACACTAGAGCTAATTGAATGTGTTCTTTATATGCATGATAAAATCACTATTGAATTCTTTATGAAATTGGTTTCTTGTGTCTGCTTAAACTTACACTAAATGATATTAAATGTACTAACATTTATAAAACAAGAAAGAAAGTCGGTCAAGCCCGACTATAACATACTCTGTACCAAGAAATATTGTCTTTTGATCATAACTCGAAAACCGTTCATCCGATCTTCTTCATTTCTTTGGCGGATCGATAAGTTATCCTAATAACTAAATATGTCCAGAAGGAACAAGCCATCTATCTTCAAAACTGTGGGAGATATGACGTTTTTTCTAAATTGCGGGGGCGGGAGGAGGCGTGGCCAAAATTGAAAATAAACTTGATCTGCCTGCAGACATAAGAAGCATATGACCCATACACGTCAAGCCTCTATCTCTTACCATCTCTGAGATCTGTGCGTTCATACGGACAGACAGACAGACGGACAGACGGACATGGCTATATCGACTCGGCTGTTGATGCTGATCAAGAATATATATACTTTATGGGGTCGGAGATGCTTCCTTCTGGATGTTACATACTTTTGCACAAACTTATAATACTCTATGTACCTACGGTACAGAGTATAAAAAGGGAATAGAATTTGGCAGTACCATAAATCTTTATATAAGAAGTAAGAAAGTCGTTCCAGCTCGACATACTCTGTACCTCCCAAAGTATGTGTTTAGGTATGATAAGTGCTGTGCTTATAAGTCGACTATCGCTTATCCAAACTTTACCATTCTATTGGCGGATCAACAAATACTACTGATTACTAAATATGCATAGAATGTACGAAACTTTTATATTAAGCTATGAGAGGTATAAGGTTTTTACAAATTTGCGGTATTTTAAATGTATGTATACTTGAGCATACAGAGTATAGAGGACGAACCTCTATTTCTAACCATCTCCAAGGTTTGTTTGTTTATAAGGACCAACTTATGGACAGTCTATGTATCTATGCTGATCAAGAATTTGTATACTTCATGGGCCGTAACTTTGGTATAAATTAGAAAAATGTATTTAGGTTTGTTCGGTTCCTTAAAACTTGAAACAAATGGACCAATTATAATTAGCCTCTTCTGATAATTAACAGAGCATTAACATTAATGTGAACATTTCAACTTTATGTTAGCAAAAACCCAGCATGCAGCTCTGAAAAGTATGCAAATTTTATATGCGATCTTTATGAAAAATTTCAGAGAGTGTATATAACTTTAAAATTGTTCAAGTTATTCAACATGAAGGTGTTATAAATTTTTTAAATATTATATACTACACTGAAAAAAGAAATCAATTCGAAACGGGATTGAAAACTGGGTAGTTCTGGATATTCTTGTTGCGATCCCGGAAAAGATTGATTTCTCTCCCATTTTTTTTAAAATCCCAAATAACAGGATCACTTTGATTGATTTCAGATTTTTTTCTTTCTGTATAGCCTACAATTAAAATTTGGTTGCCCCAGCTTTTCTAGTCTCTGAGATCTAGGTGTTCATACAGACAGTATTCAGTTAAATTCAATTATAGTTCAACACGTGGCGCAGTAGGCGGTGATTCCATTTGCAGTGCAGCATAGGTTGAGCATATTAGGTTCTTACTAATATGCTTTGATTTTTCAGTTGCCTACGAAGTTTCACTTGCTCTTTTATACCCTTGCTAAGGGTATGATAATTTTGCCCAGAGGCATAAAAATATTCATTTCCGACCACATAAACTATATATATTCTTGTTCAGGGTGACGAGCTGAATCGATTGAGCTCTGTCCGTCCGTCTGTCTGTATCTACGCGAACTAGTCTCTCAGTTTTCAAGCTATCGAGCTGAAATTTTGCACAGAGTCTTCTTTTTGCTGCACACTACTAATGTGTCGGAACCGACCGGATCGGATGACTATATCTCATAGCTCCCATAGGAACAATCGGTCGGAAAACTAGTTTTAGTGAGAAAAACTTTTTTCTTTTCAATGGAAACGTCTCCAATTTGCGTATTTTGCCAAGTTTGATGCAAATCGAACAACTATATGGTATAGCTGCCATACAAAAGATAGGTCTGAAAAGCAGTCTTAGTTAGAAAAACTTTTTTGTTTTTAATGTATCTGTTTGTTTTACATGCTTTTACCCAACTCTACAAATTTTTGTCCATATCGGATGACTATATTATATAGCTCCCATACGAATGATCGGTCGGAAAATGGGTTGTTGTGGGAAAAAAATTATTTAAGCGAGCACTTGCAAGGGTATAAAAACATCAGTAAAGACAAAGTTAGTTTAGCTTTCTCGTTTGTTGTTGCACAGCTCTCAAATTCAAATGTAGTGCCCACCGCTGATTTAAGCTGAGAACTTAAAAGTCGTTGAGTTTGTTGAAAATAGGTAGTTATACATTTTATGCATTATTTCAGCAGTTAAAGGTCGGTTCAGAGACGTATACCAAAAAGGAGTTTTAGCTATGAAACCAAATGTTTCTTGAACATTTTACTTCTTCCAAATCTGCTTCAAATGGTAATAAACTAGTTCAAAACCATTTCTCCAAAACTATTTAAGCTAGGGATCTTGTTGAAATGGTCTAAAACACACTGCAAGTTTCACAACGAACCCAACTGAACCGCTTAAAATGTGGATCAGAGCTGTAACTCATACAATATTGGGAGCTATAAACTCGGCAGTTCGATGTTCGGAAGGCTCTCTGTTGACAATATTGCACCTTTATTTAGAATTTGTTTATTAAAACATAAACGTAGTCACAAACAACTTTTAAAATGGTCAATTAAGACTTGCTTAAGCCAAACCAGTTACTTTTGAGTTAGAGTAGCAAGAATTGTCCTATAATTGGGTAGCCAACATAAAGGGTATGTCAACGTCGTTGATGACTAACCGTTTCCTTTCACTCTCCACCTTCTTTCTGTGCATTTTTATTATTTTCATTTATTTTTTTCATATTTAAATAATAGATTAAGCCAGGCGGCAAGACTTCGCGACTGCCTGGTGGTAGCTGCCAGATTCTGGCGACCTTCTCCTCCCCCCGTTCCCCCACCGAACGAGTGTGTTCCTATCTACTCTATCTGTATAATCAGGGGTTGATTTCTGTTTTTATGTATTTGCATTATTAATAAATTCCTGGCCCCCTTGCATTTGGCTATATACAATTATATATATATAATTTTTTGCGTTGCTTGCTTTCTATATTTATTTTATAAATTGCATAAATTGATGAAACATGAGGGTGGCAAATGCTTGGCTTTGTCCGCTTCTGGACAATGTTTTGTTTGGTCACTCAAGTTCCGTTTTTTTTTTTTTTTTTTTTGCTTTTTTCACTTTTAATTAAAACGCAATGAGCGGGGTTCGGTGGGTGGCGGCTTGGGTTGGGGGGGAAGGTTGAATTGACATAAATTGATTTTATCGTTGCAGATTTAATGACAGCGAGAAACTTGCCACGACGACCCCATTCCAAGTTGCCCAAGCGGTCCGGACACTCAATGCAATTTTTGTAATGAAAATGTTTAAACGCATAAAAATCGCCATTGCTTCTTGGGCCATAGGGCCAAGGATTTTTATGCACTGCTGTCGCATTTTCGCGTTTACATTGTAAACTGGCTGACAGGCGATCGGCGAATGGGCAGGGACCCAGGCCTGAGTCATGACTGGCCACATGGGCTTGTCTGGGCGAGGGTAGAGGGCCAAGACTCCTCTGCTGCGCCAGCCAGGACTTTGTACGTGTGCAGTCGGCAAAAACGCAAATATTTTATTACGTTTCAGACTTGAGTAGTTGTGTTGTAAATTTTACAGTTTTACGGTGCTTAAGTTGTGCTTACACTATCCCCGGGGGGGGGGGCAAAGGAAGCAAACAGAATTGAACACCCAAAAGTAGGCTTTAATATATTTCCAACTTAATGAAATTCCATTTCTTTGATTTAATTAAATGCCAAATAGTTTCATTATACAACAAAATGCCCTAAAATTGACTAATCTCCTGCTCGAAGAAATGTGTGTCAAAATTTACACACAAACACCTGCACACACACCCACACACACAAACATGCACTTGCACACACTTGATGTAATAATCGACACGTGGCTATGCCATAAATATTGAACGACATTTTAAAGTTTAATACGCCACTTAGGCACGAATTAGCATACAAAGTGAATTAATTACCTGAGTTATACAATTAAGTAAATTTTATTATATTGAATTTTTAAAGCACACACTCACACACACTCACACAATTAGAGCGAATGTAATTAGAAACACAAATATAATTATGGTGGACACACAAACATGAAAGAGTTCAAGCCAAAGGTGAACAAGCTAAACTTGTAGATATATACATATGTATATGTATATGTAGAGCAGGTAGGTAATACAACACGCCACATTCGGTATGCATTCGAAAGTATACAAAGTTTTCAGCTAAACGCCAAAGGGCATAAACACTTCTAAACACATTTAAGTGGAATCAATAAATTGTTATTTTAAGTTATATTCGTCATACTTCCTAGTCGAACTTATGCACCATAGATGGGCGCCTGCGGCATTATTTCTCAAGCGTGGCAATTGTTTCTATGACTGACTTTCTCGACTTGAAATTAAAATCACTGAACATGGCTTCTCTATCATTAAATGTACGTTTCCTATGCCCCAGCTCCACATGTATCATTACAGTGATCACATCCGCCTGGTTACACACACACACACACAAATATCACAAACAAAACTTGGCAAACAAAATATTGAACTTAAGTTTGTAGGCAGGTATTTAAACTGCTCCATATTTAGAGCTTTATTTATGAAAGAGCTCTATGTTCTGAGTTTGAAGCTGATTGGTTCAAGCTTTTGAATAAATCGAGAAATTTAAAAAAAATGCTTGAAGTTGTAAAAAGGTAAGTAGAAGATGTAGATCGAAAAGAAAGTCACGTATTGATAAATATATATTTCACAAAAATGTAAGGTGCAAATATTTTTAGATTTTATTTATTTGTTATCTAAAAAAAATGCAAAAATTATTTTCGCTTGAAGCTATTCGATATTAAAACAAGAAAGAAAGTCGGTCAAGCCCGACTATAACATACTCTGTACCAAGAAAATGTGTCTTTTGATCATAACTCGAAAACCGTTCATCCGATCTTCTTCATTCCTTTGGCGGATCGATAAGTTATTCTAATAACTAAATATGTCCAGAAGGAACAAGCCATCTATCTTCAAAACTGTGGGAGATATGACGTTTTTTCTAAATTGCGGGGGCGGGAGGGGGCGTGGCCAAAATTGAAAATAAACTTGATCTGCCTGCAGACATAAGAAGCATATGTCCCATACACGTCAAACCTCTATCTCTTACCATCTCTGAGATCTGTGCGTTCATACGGACAGACAGACGGACATGGCTATATCGACTCGGCTGTTGATGCTGATCAAGAATATATATACTTTATGGGGTCGGAGATGCTTCCTTCTGGATGTTACATACTTTTGCACAAACTTATAATACTCTATGTAACTACGGTACAGAGTATAAAAATGACAAGAATTAATTCGGGGTTCCCAAAAAATTGACTAAATGTCAAAAAAGAGAATTGCGCTCTGCTCATATACTTAAGCCACCTTGAGCTAAAATCGTCAAACTTGTGTTTTTTATCGGGAAAGTTATGCTAGTTATTTTCTAAACTAAAATATTGAATACTAAATACGTTTCCCAAAACAATTTGACCGCTATGGCTAAAAATAAAAATACAAATCCGGCCGAAAGAAAGCTAATATGGGAATATTGCGAAAAAAACACATGTATTCTACAAATTTGTAAGACTTTACATTTTTCGCGTGGCAAAGTCAGAAATATTCCACGTGAAAAGCCCAGAAAAACCACTTTACACGACGATAAACGGATTGCCAAAATCAGTAAAGCCGATCCGTTCTTGACTTCGACGCAAATCAGAGGTCAAATGGTGACAGATTATGGCGTGAATGTGTCCTCTCAGACCATAAGAAGACGGCGAAATGAATTCGGGTTATATGGACGCATTGCCCAAAAAAAACCATTGCTGTCCAATAAAAATGTTAAAAAGCGGCTGCAATTCGCCAGAGAGCTTATTCAAAAAGGTCCCAATTTTTGGAACATGATTGTTTGGAGCGACGAATCCAAGTTTAATGTCTTTGGGTGTGATGGTAAAGCATATGTACGACGTCCTCCCAACAAACAATTGGACCCCAAATACACGAAGAAGGCCGTTAAACATGGTGGCGCTTCGATTATGGTCTGGGGCTGTTTCACCGCATCGGCATTACGAACGGCGAAAAGTACAGGGACATCCTTATTAACAATTTATCTGGAGAATATGCCGATAATTTGCCACTTGCCTGGATATTTCAACAGGACAACGACCCGAAACACACCAGCAAGATAGTCAAGTCGTGGCTTAACCAAGAGGGAATCAATGTTTTGCAATGGCCACCGCAGAACCCCGACTTGAACCCTATAGAGAACTTGTGGGGAATTCTTAAAAAAGTCGTTGGCCAAAAAAAACCAGCAAATAAAAACGATTTGTGGCGAATTTTGCAAGAAGAGTGGAAGAAAATCACCCCTCAACAGTGCGCACGTCTTGTGGACTCAATGCCAAAGCGTTGCTCCGCAGTTCTTAAGCAGAAAGGTCATCCCACTCAATATTAAAGTAAATTTATTAAAAGTATAAGGAATATTGGGCAAATTTTAACTTTTTCAACCATTTTTTTACAGGTGGCTTAAGTATGTGAGCAGGACATTTTGGAGATGGTCTCAGATTTTTTAAGTTTTTCGTTGAATATATATTTTTATAACTTGGTTATTCTTCTAAAAGAACACTGATATATAGAACTAATGTGACACAAAAAATTGGAGCTGTGAAATAAAAACCTTTCTTAATTTTCGTTCAAATTCTTGGTTGAAGTCTTGTGGCTTAAGTCTATGAGCACCACTGTAGATCGAAAAGAAAGTCACGTATTGATAAATATATATTTCACAAAAATGTAAGGTGCAAATATTATTAGATTTTATTTATTTATTATCTAAAAAAAAAGGCAAAAATTATTTTGCAGACTAGAATGATGTGAGCTAACTCGATAAGTTGTTATTAAATTGATGCAAATTTTAAACTTTCCAAATATCTTCACCTAAACCATTTTCACCCAAGCTGACACGACATTGGACAGTACAGCTAGCCGTGGATAAGCTAAACCATGGATAAACTAAGTGTCTCTAATGAAATCTTGAGAATTAGAAGCTGCCCTAAGAATGGCTGTCCCGTCTGCTGGGATTGTGGCTTTAGAAGTGCGTCCCTTCATGTTTTTGACGATACCAAAAACTTTTCGTAAGGAAATTGACTACTACATTTTGACTACTCACAGTTTTGAAACTTTTCAATCTCTGTCAAACACTTGCCACATATACATTTACAAATTGCTTTAACAGAAGATGTGAAAACGGCCCTTTTATTAAAATATATGGAAACTAAACGAAAGCGTTCGAATCCGATTGATCTGAAGAATCGCTTGAAGCTATTCAGTATTAAACAAGAAAGAAAGTCGGTCAAGCCCGACTATAACATACTCTGTACCAAGAAATTTTGTCTTTTGATCATAACTCGAAAACCGTTCATCCGATCTTCTTCATTCCTTTGGCGGATCGATAAGTTATTCTAATAACTAAATATGTCCAGAAGGAACAAGCCATCTATCTTCAAAACTGTGGGAGATATGACGTTTTTTCTAAATTGCGGGGGCGGGAGGGGGCGTGGCCAAAATTGAAAATAAACTTGATCTGCCTGCAGACATAAGAAGCATATGTCCCATACACGTCAAACCTCTATCTCTTACCATCTCTGAGATCTGTGCGTTCATACGGACAGACGGACAGACGGACATGGCTATATCGACTCGGCTGTTGATGCTGATCAAGAATATATATACTTTATGGGGTCGGAGATGCTTCCTTCTGGATGTTACATACTTTTGCACAAACTTATAATACTCTATGTACCTACGGTACAGAGTATAAAAATTATACCCTTATACCCTTGCAGCACGTTTTTCTAACTAATTTCCACTGTAAACAAGCAAGTTTTTCTCAATAGGACATCGAACTCTACTTCATACTCCACTTTTCTATGACAGCTATACTATATAGATATCCGATTTCTACGAAGCTAAGTGGAATCATGGGAAATCATAGCAGACTAAATAAATACAAAGTTTGGAGGCGTTTTCATTGAAAACAAAAAAGATTTTCTCACAAAAACTCGTTTCCTAAGGCAGCTATAACCTGTAGTCATCCAATTTTGATAAAACTTAAAAGAATTGTGTGAAAGCTTATAAAATAAATATAAGCCAATTTTTAAGATGTTAACATAGAAAATAAAAAGTTTTTCTCACTAAGACTACTTTTCTGACTATTTTTCTATGGCAGCTATACTATATAGTTGTTCGATTTCGAACAAACTTGGTGGAATCATGGGAAAGCATATCAAATTAAGAAATACAAAGTTTGGAGGCGTTTTCTTTGAAAACATAAAAGTTTTTCTCACTAAAACTCGATTCTCGACCGATCATTCCTTTGGCAGCTCTACATTTTATAGTCATCCGTTCCGGATGATATTTTGCATTATAGGATGTGTGCCCAATATGCATAATCTCTGAAATCTACATAAAAATTAAATATTAAATGGCAGAGTTGTAAAGGTTATTTAAAATGTTGCATACTTTTCAGAGCTGCACGCGCTATCAGCTAAGACAATGTTAATATATATATACATTAATGTTAATGCTCTGTTAATTAACGGAAGAAAAGGTTACTAGACATTAATTCCACTGATTAACGGGTATATCGAAGTCGGTCAGGGCCATTTTGTATATTTTTTGCAGTAACTGATTCATTTTATTCTTTCGAAGTGGCAACGAACTGCTGAACAAAAGTTGTAAGCAGTAATAGTGTCAGTGTACACATAACTCAAGCATGGACTAAGCGAGACAGCATCGGATAAGTGGTTTACAGAAGCTTGAAGCCTGCGGTTCGGTTCATAATATGAGTATTGAAGTTAAGTGAACCTTGATTTCAGCACTGTTTAGCTCAAGCTTAGTACATAATCAGGCAATATCAGTAATTTCTTATATTACAAATTTAAAGCTTTTGCTAGAAATTTGAGCTTGAATTTTCAGAAAATATTTTAATCATCTTAAAGGCTTAATTTATGTCTACTTTTCTCTCTTTTCAACTGCTCAAGAGCTTGCTTATTTCTTGAGCCATGCGTCTCTTTCATAGTTTTTCCGAGTTCAGCAGAAAGATCATTGAAACTTTATCACTCAACTGGGAACCAATTATTTAATGATTTTCTTTATATTAATTTCAATATATTTTTCTATTTCTTTGATGAAATGGGTTCTATTTACCAGCGGTTTTTGATTTGCATAGTTTTGCTTACTAATTCATATTTAATTTCTTAAAAAGCTTCTTGCCAATTCCGTCAAAGCAAATCCAACTGAATTATTGCCCCGAGTTCGTAAACTGTTTTATACTTGTTGTTGTTTTTTTTTTCGCAGGGTATTTTCATTGCTTGCTTTGATGTGCTTTGTTTTTGCCTTAGCCTCTGTTTTTGCGGTTGCTGCGGCGGCGTCGAATAAAAACTAAAAGACCAAATAAATGCAAACTTAAACTATAAAATAAACATTAAACAAGCTAGAAATGTTTTTATGGCCACCAAGACGCTACGGCCAAAGAGGATGACGATGTCCATGCCCTGCCGTCATTTCAGTGGCGTGCATTTACAATACCCGGCCACAATTTTGTTGCAAGTGCAACATGTGTAGCACACACACACACACGCACAAGTTTTTATACTTTAATGAAGTCGGCGTGCAATAAAAATTGATTAAATATAATTCAGCAACAAAGTAGATTTTATAGCTGCAACATTAGAAACCGACTTTACGGGCGGGGCAGGAGGAAAGGAGGCGGCTTTGTATTATAGAAGTTTAATTGTCTGGAGGAGAGGCAGGTGCAGATGAACAAAAGCACTTAAGCAGATTCATTTCAGAGACTTACATACACAATATATATATATATATATGTATGTATACGTAGATGTATATGCACTGGAATACACACATAGAGAAGTGCCCTTAATTACTTTGAGTGGGAAGGGGGGGAAATGGAAATTTATTTTAATATTGGTGCGCAGTTTATTTTAATTGAAATAATTTTATTTGTCTTTATGTTTATTCATTATGCAGACTAATGAATTTTCTACCCAATACACGAACGCTATCTATATAAATTGTATTTGTATCTCTCAGTTGGCTGGTTGGTGGGGTGGTAGCTATTAGTGGGTCTATTGGACTGTGGGTGCTTGGCTTTTTGAATAATTAACGAGGGTGCCACTCACTCATTACACATGAATGTGTGCGAGTGACTGGGTGTGTGTGTGTGTGTGTGTTTGTGCACGCACGTTATGCCACATAATAATATTATATGTTATTTACCAAGAAAATGCTTAGTCAGCCTTATACAAATGTCTATGAATGTTCAAAATATAATTATAATAATAATTGAATTAGATTTATTGATTATTTGTTTAGGGCAACAACAATAACAATCCAAGGCCCTAAGCACGCACATGTCCCGGGACTGACTTCCAGTAACATGGCGGTGGGTAAAGAGGGTGCGTGCTTTTGGCGGGGGAGACTAACAATCAAGTCAAACGATAACGCTAAATCAACAGAAAGAAAAGCTGCACTTTGAATTGTTTTAAAAGTGATATTGGGAAACTATTTGACTATTTTCAACATGCATTGCAGGGTATAAAGGCAGACACTGCCCATGTCCTAGCCTTACATCTGTTTCTATAAAACTCGGAAACATAAAACGGACATATTCTCGTTTTTGGGGTTGTTTGTTGTTTGACAACTTAGCATTGACTCCCTATGTTAAGCTTTCTGCAATGTAATGGGGTCTTGTGTTTCAATATCGTATTGATAAATCAATTTGTTGAATTTTTTTAAATGGACAATATGCGATAATCCGATTTGATATTTGATTGCTAGTTCGGTTTTTGTTAACAAGCTATGGGAAACAAGAAAGAAAGTCGGTCAAGCCCGACTATAACATACTCTGTACCAAGAAAATTTGTCATAACTCGAAAACCGTTCATCCGATCTTCTTCATTTCTTTGGCGGATCGATAAGTTATCCTAATAACTAAATATGTCCAGAAGGAACAAGTCATCTATCTTCAAAACTGTGGGAGATATGACGTTTTTTCTAAATTGCGGGGGCGGGAGGGGGCGTGGCCAAAATTGAAAATAAACTTGATCTGCCTGCAGACATAAGAAGCATATGTCCCATACATGTCAAACCTCTATCTCTTAACATCTCTGAGATCTGTGCGTTCAGATGGACGGACATGACTCGGCTGTTGATGCTGATCAAGAATATATATACTTTATAGGGTCGGAGATGCTTCCTTCTGGATGTTACATACTTTTGCACAAACTTTATTATAAGTACCTATGTATCTACGGTACAGAGTATAAAAATATTTAACAAATTATTGTGTTTGTTGTGATTTGATTCATCGAATCGGATTATAAATTGTATACTTCTTTGAGGTCAAGGTTCAAGGTACGTCTTTGGCTAGTTTTACCAGGCATTTTGTACCCTACAATTCAAGGCAGATCAAATTTTGGCACAAACTGAATACTTCCTTATAGAGGTCTATTCGTAAATGCTAAGCGAAGGTTCGTTCGTTTTTTGGTTCAACTTAACTTTAGTTTAACATGTGGCGCCGTAGGCGGTCATTCCATTTTCCTGCTTGACATAAGTTCTTACGGATTTGTGTGGTTTTTTAGATGTTTTACAAATTTCAATTCCATTAGTACATAGAGAAAAACAAGGATACTAACAAATATCCATTAATTGATTTTCGGTATCCATTTGAAAAGGATATGTCTAAAGTATAATTTTAATCAACCAACGGAGATAAAAATTATTAAAAGGATATGATAAATGATTATCATTTGGATGATTTTACAGCTCCGCTGGATGAATCAAAGAATAATTAAGACATATCCATTCCAAATGGATCTATTTTTTTTTCTGTGTAGAAGGAATGAAGAAAATTTTGGAAAACTCGTTTCAGATATGGCTGAAAGTATCCGGAAAAGTTGTATTATACCCTTGTCCGTCTGTCTGTCTGTTTCTACGCGAACTAGTCTTTCAGTTTTACAGCTATCAAGCTGAAATTTTGCACAGAGTCTTCTTTTTGCTGCACACTACTAATATGTCGGAACCGACCGTATTGGATGACTATATCTCATAGGAACAATCGGTCGGAAAACTAGTTTTAGTATGAAAATCTTTTTTATTTTCAATGGAAACGTCTCCAAACTTTGTAATCGTAGGTTTCGTATGCTTGTTTATAATTCTACCAAGTTTTATCAAAATCGGACAACTATATGGTATAGCTGCCATACAAATGATAGGTCTGAAAAACAGTCTTAGTTAGAAAATCTTTTTTGGTTTTTAATGGTAGCATTCTGCAATTTTGTATTTGTTTGTTTCACATGCTTTCGCCTAATTTTACAAATTTGTGTCCAAATCGGATGACTATATCATATAGCTCCAATACGAACGATCGGTCGGAAAATGGGAAAAAGAGTATTTATTTGAAAATATTTCAGCGAGGGCATAAAACCTTCGGCACAGACGAAGTTAGCTTAGCTTTTTCGTTATTTCTTAAGTTTGGGCTTTAAATTTTGTTCAATAGACTTCCAACTTAAATATTGTAGCTTGAGTCGAAATTCATACGGAGTGGACATGATAGATTGGTTCATCGATTGCTTGCATAGGAGCAAGGTTGAGCTGGTAGATCGAAATGCACACTATACCTATTTATTCAATAAATTGAAGCCTCTTTAACAATTCACTGCTAGTATGCTTGAAACAATGCAGAGTCTTAAGATAGAGGAGCTGCTCCTGCCTACAAAAAGTGTATTGAAGCTATAAAATATTATTGCAGAAGGGAAATATTGTCAAGGGAAACTGCAAAGCAAAGTTTCAAAAGAAAAATATTAATAATAATGCTTAAAACCCTCACCACCTCTTGCTTGTAAGGGTATTCCTTTAGTCACTGCTCTCGCACACGGTTAATTTCTTTCAAATTGCCACAGTCTTTGTCTCACTCGTAGTAATTCAATTTAATTTGATTACCTGGCTGACTTATAAAGTTGCTGCAACCAAGACAAATGCAACAGCCAGAGCAATCAATGTCGTCGCATGGGCCAAACTGACTTTGCCTATGGCTGGCAATTAACTATTTGCTTTTGAAACAAATCAACGGAAGCGCTTTATTTGCCCAACCTTAATTACAACAAACAATTACCACCAAAAAAAAAACGAAGAGAAGACCAAAATTCACCCCCTAAAAATACCAATAACTAAGGGAAATGACAAAAACGAAATTGCCAGCAGTTTCTATGCATTTAGTTTAAGTATGGGGGCACACACACACGCGCAAAATGAGGGGAAAAGACTCATTTACAATAAACATTATACACATATTTGAGTTAATTATATTGCAACAACAAGTAAATGACAATTAGCAAAGAAGAGGAAAAAAAAATAGTTGCTTGACAGAGAGGAAGACTTAATTTACAGGCGATTTTTTTTTTTTTTTACTACCTACGACGACAGTGTACAAAATATTTCTTCTCTTTCCACAAATTACAATAAATTATTAAACATGCCACACGGTCACATGGTTGTTGCTGCTGTTGTTGTTGTTGTTGTTGCTGCTGTTGTCGGTATTTATATTTGTATTGCAGTTGGTTTTTTTCCAACGGTTTTTATCAAGTCATATTTAATATTGTATTTGGCCTGTCTGGTTTTCTGGTTCTGGCCCGTTGTAAGCGGCGCTCATTTGGCTTAAATATTTCGTGTCAAACAGACATTTGACATAAATTTTATGTTTGCATTTAAATATACACAGGCAATATGTGGTAGTCAACAAGGCGCACAATGCAAATAACAAAAAAAATACAGAAGAAAAAACAATATAAATAAAATTATAAAATAAAGTAAAGGGTTTCAATATGTCGAAAGCATGAGACTGTTGGTAAACTTCACATTTACCCTTGACCTACGCACAAAACCGTTTTCCAACCAAGCATAAGGATTTTAAGCCTTGATACTTCGGTACTTAGCCTTTTCATCTGCACCACTAGGACTTATACTTGCTGATTGCTTGCTTATTGCTTATGGCTGTCATTTGTCGCTCTATCACGCGCATGTTTGATAGTCGTATGCGCTAAGATGCTGCCTTGTGGTGGCCTAAGTATTTGAGTTAGATTCCCTGACAAGTCGGCCCTGCCTGTTACAAAAGTGAAGTAGTTTTTCACAGCCTTCACATATGCATATTAACAGAGCATTGACATTGATGTTAACATAACGTGTCAACAGGTAAGTATTATGCTGACCCCAAAATTTATAAAAAACAAGAGCGTAAGTTAAAGTCGGCCCTGCCCGAATTCGAAATACCCGTTACACAAGGTAATTAGTGTTTAATAAACTCATGTGGCTCAGATAAGTATGCAACGTTTTTTTAACTCTGCCACTTATTATCCAATCTTAATGAAAATTTGTGAGATTGTACATATTGGCATTTTTTATTGCGGGGGTGAAAGAGGGCGTGGCCAAAATTTGAAACAAACTTGATCTGCCTGCAGACAATACTAGCTTACATCTAAAATTTGGTTGCCCTAGCTCTTCTACTCTCTGAGATCTAGGTGTTCATACAGACGGACGGACGGATGGACGGACATGGCTTTATCGACTCGGCTGTTGATGTTGATGAAGAATATATATACTTTATGATATCGGAAATGCTTCCTTCTGCCTGTTAAATACATTTGCACGACTTTAGTATACCCTTTTTACTCTACAAGTAACGGGTATAAAAAAAACCCCAGCAAACATTTTTTACTGTTGCTTATCTACCTAATCAAGAAGAGTTAGGCCTAGCAGAAGCTATTTCCTATTTACAGAAAAAAACGCTTTAAAGAAACATTTTCTTATCTCCTGGAACAAGCATTTTCTTGTCTCCCTGAAGTGTCACAGCGAGGCACACATCTTGCTAAAAGAAGTTGAGGATACGATCTTCAAGGTAAAAGAACAACCACTGAAAGAATATCATTCTTATTTTATCTAAACAAAGACGGACGAGAGTCAAAAAGTCAAGAAACTTCTTCGGAAGCAGTGCAGTGATGGCAGACGAGCAATCGACGGCAGCTATTTCCCGAAAATATTGCACTCTCTGAGACTCCGGAATAGTTTGATTTGAATAGATACAGATTCTAAGAAACGTTGCAGCAGACAAACAATCGACGCCAGCAATTTGCTTTACATATCGCATCCCAGAGAGCTGCTGAGACTGCTTAACAATCTCAATTGCTTCCCAGAGAGCTGCTGAGACTGCTTAACAATCTCAATTGCTTCGCACTGAATAAGTGGGGCGGCAGGCCAGGTTAAGATCAGCAGAAACGCCGGAGCAGGCGAGCAATCGACGTCAGCAATTTGGTAGTTACATAGCAATTCAGGGATTTGCTGAGTCTGCGCAACCATTTCAATTGCTGAACCAAGAACAAGTGAAGCGGCAGGCAAGGTTAAGACTAGCAAAAAAGCCGGAGCAGGTGAGCAATCGACGACATTAGTATAGACATCGCATCCTAGTGATTTGCTGAGACTGCGCAACAATCTCAATTGAACAAGTGAAGCGGCAGGCCAGGTTAATATGGGCAGAAACGTCGCATAAGGCGAGCCATCGACGCCAACAGTTTGAGAGAGAGCTGCTGAGACTGCACAACAATCTCAATATCGGCGCGATTAACAATTGAAGCGACAGGCTAGTTTAAGATCTACACAAAGGGCGGATCAGGCGAGCAATCGACGACAGCAGTATGCTAAACAAATCACATTGCTGCAAGAGCAGTAAAAGCAGAGGATCTGAGACGGCCTGTTTTTGCTTAGATAATTAAGAAGATGTAATGAGTGACAATTATATAGCAGATTCAAACTGTCAAAAATATAGGGAAATTATAGAAAATTGTATTTGAATTTGGACTATCATCAAGAAGGGTTAATAAGCAGATGTAAATTGGCTAATTTCTCATATGAACTTTGATTGAGAAGAAGATTTATAGATGAGTAGGAGGTGTAGATTGAATGCTATAAGCAAATAGCGAAAATTGTACAACTTTTATATGAATAAGGATTATTTTGAAGACTTTTGGGCTTGGATTTTTATTAGGGTTGTGAAAATATGTTAAAAATATCGTATTGATGATTATCATTTTTTAAAAATATCATTAGGTTTTTGCAATATTTATCACCAAAATATATCGTTATCTGATATTTTTGATATTTTTATATTTCAGTATAAAAATCTTAATCCCCCCAAATAACATTAACTTTAAATTCATTATAATTTTATTGAGCGTTTTATTATTTAAAAATAAAACAATAAACTTTTTTCCATTAAAGAACAGAGATCTTAAGGTTGAATAGTTTAAGTAAGGATACAAGAAAAAACTTAAAAGACTTCATTTCATTTTTTAAACAACGAAAAAGTTAAATTTTCTAGAAAAATGACATATATTGGTAACATGATTTTACCTCCAAAATTCTTTTTTTAAGGATTTCAAAAAAACTCTTTGTTTTATATATATATATATACATATATCTTTCATGCGGCTTCGCGTGTCGCAGACAACGCATTTTATGGCGCTCTGAAGGAACCGAGCTACCTGTTGGTATAAGGTAACTCATGGCCAATTTTGATAACTTCGGTAAAGTTTTTTCCTGGGATTTCCAAAACTCTAAGGGATCTGTCTCCCAGCCAGCGAGTGGTAAATTTAAAAATAGTTTTATTTCTGTATTTTCCTTGGCATCTGTAATTGGCTTTATGGCAATTGATCTATTGTGCCTCTAGGAAGATTTCGCTTGTAAAAGCTCTTTGCCGCTCTCATCTTCTCTTTTTAAGATTTCTAAGAGTAGTGTGACCAGCCACAATATCAAAAAATATATTTCCAAATAATATCGATATGCGATATATCAGGAAAAAAAATATTTCGATATAAATATCTATTTTTTTGTAAAAAAAATATCGATATATTGATATTTTGATATATTATCAACAAGCCTAATTTTTATGAAGATTTCAAAGATGGCCAATAACGATGCGAGTTGAAAATGCCGAAAGAGTATGTAGCAACGATCCCCGGGTAACTGCTAGTGGATTGTGTATATCAAATCGAACACAAAACAGCTGGGGAGATTGTGGAATGCTCACGGAATTATGTTGAATGACTACCTCAACAATGGCAATATATATGGGCTAATGGGTTTTCAAAGAAAAAAGTAAGCCCTGGCATAGACAACAGTTGCCCAGGCGAAGCTACCAGTTGCCGAGAAGTAAGAGTTCTCTGATATGTCTAATGCTACCTTAAACCTTTATACTACAAAAACTGCCTGAAACTTCTTATTTAATGAATATATTAAAGAAAATGGTATACAAAACAGTACCTATATATACAAGTTATAAACCTCTCAACTTATGTTGAACAAAAATTCACTTCACTTTAGTAGTTTAGCTGTTTTGCAACAACGAAGCGTAGCAAGTGCGTCTAAAATGGGGGGCCAAAAAAAAGAGGAAGGAGAAATACAAACTTAAACTTGCAATGTTGGCGCCACACAAACACAGATACAAAACTACACACACACACACACACTTAAGGAAGACTGACGCGAATATTGCGCGCGCTTTTTCTTGGGGCGAACATCTTCGGCGCGACTTTGACTTCGACTTGGAGTGCAACAACGAAGACGTTGCTGACATTTGCTGAGCGCCTGGCAGGGGCGCAGTCTGTGCATTCAACTGCATTTTTGTGTGCGGTGCAAGCACCCCCGAAAAGTGCAGTACACGCAGTCAGTTGGGTGTTCCCTTGTTGTTTTCTTTTTTGGTTTTTTTGGCCAGCGTCTTTGGGTTGCGTATTGATTTTATCAGCTGAACCCGCAGGTGCTTGCATTTTTAGTGGTTTCTTTTTGTTTTTTTTTGTTGCGCCAAATTTATGAGAGCACATTTGAAAATTTATGCGTTGCTGAGAAAAGTTTTAGATGCAAGGCAAAATATTTTCTTTCTCTTAAAGTTGAATTATTTTATTTGTAAAAGTTTTGCTTATGAATTATTGTATGTTTGTGCAGGAAGGCAATGACCCTCGAAGTTTTCTTTGCCGCTTTTTGATGAAACATGACATTGTATTTAAATATTATAATAAGTGCCAGCCAGCCACCCCCCTCAACCATCTGCATTACTCTGGCTGATTATTAGATTGTGAAATATTTTTTGATATTTACTTTGCAGATATGAATCCTGTTTCTATTTTTTTGTATTTTTTTTTTGTATGTAAAGTGTAACCTCGAGGGCTTTTCAGCACAGTTGGGTGGCGGTTTTTTCTTAAAAAACAAAATAAATTTTAGGGGTTGTCCTCGTTCACTTTTGCAACTGAGCCAAATGCGTTTGTTGTTGGCTTATTATTTATGATTTACATTTTTCATCCCCTTCCACAATAAATTTACCATCCACACGTAATTAGTTGTTGCCGTAAGTCCACCTTCCCTTTTAACATTTCGAGTGTGGAATGAGAGACATAAAAATGCAACAAATTACACATAGATTTGTTAGAGATTCGGGAAAGAATCATGCACTGGCATATATGCCCTTTCGATAAGTCCTCACTGTGTGGCATTCACTGACTGCACTAAAAGAGAAAAGTATTAGTCGTGTGGACAAGTATTTTTAACAGTGGTCGGCACTGTGAGCAGAGAAGTAGCCACTGGCAACTGAGAAAATGTAAGTTATAATTGTATTATAACGTTTAAGCTCGAATGCTGGCCACGTGAGTCTAGCTAACGAGCAGTAGGTAAGGTTTTTTTCACCGGTGCGTGGCGAGGAGTAGTGTTTCGTTTAGGCATAGGCATGCCCCTATCGTGCTCTTCTCTGAAAGGAGCTTGGCAGGTGTGCCTAGTATGTTCCGGTTTCGAGTCACCCATTTTAGGTGTGTACTGAAGTGTTGGCCAATCTTGATTAGGTAGGGTTTTAACATTATTTGTATAAGATTAATGTTACTTAAGGGCTACTTGAGTGCCCGAGTATATAAATAAGGTTCAGGAATCTGCGCGGAAAGCTATTATGCCGAGTTCTGCCTAAAACTGATTGAAAAGTAACTTTTCTAAGGTCTTTCGAAGGTAAGACAGTCTGAAATGTTGCCAAAATAGTTGGTAATTTCAACGAGTCTCAAGCCTTGAAACCCTTTTTGAGCATAACGTACAGATTTGCACTTTCAACTGCGCAGAAAGGTATGTTTCCAGATTTCAAAGATCTAAACAACGTTTTAAGTCTCATTTCTCTTGGATCGTCCTCAATTCGAGCACTACCTTGAGCTTATCGTCGCAACTAACCCTTAAATCGAGGAATGCAAAGCGGGTTTAAACCGAATCGATACCGAACCGCTTATTCCAGCTGATAACCCAACCGACAGCATCTTGAAATTGCTGAACCGAACCAAATAACTCAAACCAGAACCAAACCAAACCAGAAGCTCAGTTCGGTTTAGTTCACTGGAGAGCTTTAAAAATTTTGAAAAAAATTGGAATTATAATCCTTTCCCCAAGAAAAGTGTTATCTGACCTTCGGTTAAACTAAGGAAGACCGATCGCGTTTATACTTAGCGATTAAGGATCACCCATTATAATACATTTGATCCCGTACATCTCCTGCAATTCCACACCACTCTCTTAATATACCTGTCATCAGAAGTGGACGTTGCCAAATGATTTCAGAGATTTTCCGCCCCATATCCTCGAAGAATCGATAGTCCAACTTAAGACAGCATATTTGGCTTCCTAATTAAGACATTCCAAACAAATACTGCCATATTCTCGCAACGAAATAGCCTAAATATCCACCTTCATATTTATATGATTTCTGGGAAGTCGCTTTAGGAATGTTAATACAGAAAATGGATTGAATCACTGAAACCGCGGTTCAGTAAGCTTCAAAAACAATGCAGCGAACCATCAGCTTGAAAACTTTTTGAACCACTGAACCGAACCAGTCCTTATATACAAGTGGTTGGCATTCCGGCTTCAATCTGTTCAAAAGCCAAGTCTAAAATGATGTCAAAAGCCATCTTCTGTTCAAGGATTGCCAGACGGACAGGGCTGTATCGACTCGGCGGTTGAGGCTGCCGATCAAGAATACCTAATTATGTACTTTATTGGGTTAGATTTGATTTTTGTTGACCGATCTTGCTTGTGGCCGCTTCGAAATTTGGAAATAATGTATCCATTGTATGGCTCAAAGAGCATTCCCCGCACCACAATTTCTGAGCTTAGAAGTGGATTTTTTAAAAAAGTTAGAAATATTTTGGACATTGAAACAAACACTAAGTGGCCCCCTGAACATTCCGCAACCCATTTTCCATCCTGGGGAAGTACTTTCAAACATCACAAACTATCCTTACAAATCGAGTTTCATCACATTGGTATTTCCTTTAGTTTCTCCACCCAACCGGCAGGTTTATCCAAATAGGAAAGGCCCATCTAGAATTAGTTCGCCAATTTTCTTTACAAACTCAGCTTCAAATCGGATAAAAAATAGTTTTTGCCATGCAGAATTTTCCGGGAGTTTCATACCAAAAGACATAGGAAATGAACCCTGAAATAGTGCTAGCCTCAAAAGAAGTTCAAATTTGATTTGAAAGTTCCAAAATTGCACACAGCAAAGTATGACTAAACTGCTTCAGCTGTTGCCAGCTTCTTTGGATAGAATAAACAGGTAAGGAGGTCAACAACAACAAACAAAGAAACGAAAGGCAAGGACATGGCCCTTTCCTTAAGGAAGTACAAAATCTATTGTATTGATGGATCAAGCATCAAAGGCTTTACTTTAAGTACTCTTCAAGCTTGCTATACATTTGATTCAAGGGTATCAAAACTTCGTTACAGTACCCTGGCATTTCCATACTACTTTTCATTCTTGCGTTTCTCTGCTTTTTTGTAATTTGTTATTAGTTGTTGTAGCTTGAAGCTTAGGTGGTTGCTCCCCCCTCTCCAACCACCAATCCATTCCATTCCTTCAATCTACGTTTAGTTCTTGGTTTTCCATTGAAATCATTTACATATTGCAAAAGTGAATAAGGTTGTGTATATGCGAGTGCCATATATAGAAAGGGGAGGTGAGTAGGTGGAGTCAAACCGACTTGTGCATTTGCTATCGACCTGACCCAACGATTTGTTATTATTATTCTTCTTGGCCACCGACGCCGCGCTGTTCATTAATTTACACTGAGCCTTCTGCATAATTGCCCGCACATTTCGTCAGCAGGCTTTGGGCTTTGGACTTGGCACTTGCAATAGCAATTTGCACGTCAGAAATAGTTGTAAAGTGTGTGGACCGACCGACAATTAAAGGTACTTACTGTTAGGTTAGGCATTGGGCACGGGGAATCGCCAGTGGGCGGTCGAAACTTACCTGCAATGAAAAAAAAGCAAAAGAATTTAATAATACAAACAAAAAATGGAGAGAAAATGTGGCTGTCTGCAAAGTGTTGCTGTTGTTGTTGGGTGGGTGGGTCTGCTGCACTGTGTCTGGGTCCAGACGATGACGACGAGGTGCACCGTTTAGGGGCGTTTGCGGCTTGAGCCTGAATGCCCGCCAGCCAAATCCCCGAAATTTTTCGTTGCGCGTCTGCCAAAAACGAGTCAACACCTCCCCCCCCACTCCACCAAATCTAAACCCGAGCCAATTCTAGGGGCTCGCAAGCTCGTTTCCTCGTTCAGATAAACGCATTTTCGTAACGTTCATTATAAAATATATGTACAGTGGTTGATGACTGGCGTGAAATGAGGCTTGGTCAAATCCAATTTAATTTCATTTCGATTTTTAATTTTTTATGCAACTTAACAGAGCAATAACATTAATGTTAACATTTAACATAGTGTTGTGTTTATGTCTAGCCAAAAAGTAGGCAACGTTTTTTTTTGTATTAACCCCCATAGATATGACAGTCAGCAGCAAAGCTCACAGATTCATCTCAGAACAGTTTCAAGTTTTCCAATGATCATTTGACTATTTCAATATTGACATTCATCATAGCTATGGGTCACTGTATATGGAGAAAATGCAGGCACCAACGCGTTGCTAACGGCGACCGCAGCAGACACACGGCTCGATATGGTTTAGGCCGGGCCCAACCAGCAACTTCTACTTCTTCCCCTAACCTAACTTCCCTTGGCCAGTGTTGCTATATAGCCCATATATGTGTGTGTGTGTGTGCGTGTGTGTATGTGTGTTTGCATTAGGTGCAAGCCCGTTGCATATGCAACTCGAGGCTTTTGGCAAAAGGAGTAGCAGAGAGTTAGAGCAGAAGCAATGCAGCAATGACTGTCCAGGCAGCAATGGCTGTTGGACATGTTCAAATAGTCGACATACCGAAAGGGGTAAGAGGAAAGGGGAGCATACGCACACACACACATACGTGGGGCACACACTTGCAGATATAGAAGTTGCCAATAACAGGCGCAATGTTTCGTTCGTTCAGCTTTTTTCCTTTGACCATCGGCGCTGGTTCGCCCTCCCCTCCATCCCCTCCGTCTAACTAACATGGAAAAGGAGTCCCTCCCCCCACCCCGCCACACTCCTTTAGCCAGCCAGACGCATTCATTTGTAAAGTTAAAGCACATGGCCTAAGGGAGCGACCAAAGAGAGTGGGCAGAGCAGGTGGCATGTAGGGACAGGCGGGCTGCTGTTGAAGGCTTTTACGCACCTTTTGCCAACGTGTTAATGAAATGCATTTCGAGTAGCCGAAATATGTGAAATCGTCGCGACGTTGCTGACTTTAAAGTCTATAAAGTTGGTATCGCGTATCCTTGGAAGCGATCCACGCATCGACCTCATTTCAGAGCCCAGCAATCTGTTATCGATCACTGGAACTGGACGAGAAAGGAAGAGGCTCTACCGTTGAGCTTTTCTTTTGTTTTCTTTTATGACTCCTTCCAAAGTTTCGAGCGTTTTACTTTTCATACTTTCGCTGCTATATGACCATATCGACTTTACTCTTGATGCTGATCTAGAATCTATATACTCATAACATCACAGATCGACGTGTGCTTTGAAATTCAAAGGTGGGTTTAGGAAAAAACAAAAGTCGGAAAATTCTCAACAGGTGACGCTGTAGGCCTACATTTCATTTATCAATTCAAGACTTTAAATGCTTCTTATTTGAGCTGATTCCTTTTTAATAGCATGTTCCTCTTCCGATTGACGTTCGCCACATTTCCGTTTCACATTGCCTTCTGAGAATGCCGACAAGGACTAATGTAAGCATATATTGAAATGAAAATGATAATTACAAGTTTTCACTTGTCAATAATTCAACTTTGGAATAAACAAAATAATAGAAAAATAAAAAAAAAATAGATTGACCGCCTACTGCGCCACCTGATAAACTGTAAGCAAATTAAACATTTTGTTAACTCTGTGGTAAGTCCAAAGAAAGCCACATACAGCACTGAAGCTTCCGTTAAACTTGCCAATTAGGGTTTCAAAAATAACTATCAGGCCTGTTTTTCGATTTCAAATGAAAACAAAATCGAATTATTTAAAACCATTTTGAGGAATCGATAAATGTGCCAACCCTTTTTGAGGGCACACTTGCCAGACTGCCCAGGTCTTCAAAGAATGGCTTACCCAGTTGGTGGGTGCATTTTCTAAGAAGTGCAGGGCAGCTGGGAAAGTGTTGAGTGCTGTCTATTTGCTTCTTATTCCGACAACTAGGACAGTATGAATTTTTGATCCTGGGTTTCTTGATCCAAGATCTTTGATACTTGTTTTAAGTACGAATCATTCTCATATCAAGCAGAATAGTTCTTGAATCAAGTGCCAAACACACTCAATTTAACGATATCTCATTCTTGAATCAAGAGCATACAGCTTTGTCACAAATCGAGAGCGTTCTTTCTAGTATCAAGAGCTCATCAGATCCAAGAGCACGATCGTTTACTCTTAAGTCAAGAGCTTCACAGACTCGAATTTAAAATCGGTTATTTTTTTTAGAGGTGTCTCCATGTCAGCAATGCCATAACTGGTTGGGAATTTCAAAGCAACATGAGTGCAAAAATCGATAGCTTCCCCACGCAACTCTCTCCTATAAAATACAAAACTGTAAGAGCAGACTTTACGCTATTCTCTCAAATGTGCTTGCCCTCCTCTCTCAGTTTCTTCACCTCACTCCCCTCCAGCACCAAGCTGAGAACGTATTAAGCTCGATTGTAAGATCGAAATTCTTGAAAATTCAAGAACGAATACATTTTTTTCAGGAATGTTTATGCCTAAGTTATTCGTTCTATTTTTTTCTGGGTGTCACATTTTTTTTACAGGTACAATAGCTGTGCGCTTTGTTGTTGTAGCTTTAAAAATGTGCTTCCTTTTACAATTTCATTCAGTTTTCTGTTGAACATCTCCTTTGTATAATTATGGAGAAATATTTGAATTCCTCAATTACAGTTTCTTTTCGAAAAATTTTCCATTTCCCTGCTTGGAAATGTTATTATTGGCACTTCTACTTTGTCTTCACAAATCCTGTGTTTGGCCAGGATATATGCCTTCCGTTGGCCTCTAATTTCATTAGTTTATTTCTAAAAATATAGCAAGGCGTCAGTTAGTCACTTTTTTTTTCTTCTTTCTTTATTTTTTGTGTTAAGCGACAAGAAAAACCAGGCGGAATTCATATTTTTTCTTAGCCTATACAGAGAGAGCCTGGCAGTTATTGCTTTTAACTGTGTTGGTGTGTCTGTGTGTGTGTGTGTGTGTTTTGAACATTCCAGCAATGTCCCAGCCCGTAGCCGGACGATGAACATTGGCAAAACGCGGCATAGAAATCGAATTAGATTTTTCCGATTGAATTTTCTACATTTTTAATTGCTTTCGACGTTTCAACTTGTCGACGTTCACTACTGCGCCGAGCCCGCCCCGCCCCCTCGCCACTCTTTGCTTTGGATTGTTGTTGGGTTTTTAGCCAATTTTGTGACGTCGACTGACAGTTATGGGCATTGGCCAGGCTGGCGGCGGCGTTGGCGGCGACGGTGGTGGCAGCGGCTCATATTAAATGCAAGTAAGTAAATCAAATATGTGCCCAGTGCCTAATTTACTTTAGTTTAGTTGCATTTTTGCCAGCTGCATATTTGATTTGGGCAAATATTTGTCAGATTGAAAGCGAGAAATAAAGAATGGAAGAGGTAAAATGAAAAATGTTGGGGAATAACATATCAACATGGGCATAGCGGCATTTTTTTTTTGTGCTGAATAATTCTGAAATGGGGTTTTCATTAAGTTTAAGTACTGGATCGAACAAGCTAAGCGACTGAATGAGCTGAGCTTACCCAAAGTAGGGCGATCAAGCACTTACATTAACCAAGTACACATCTTAGTACTTAAAATAATTATTTTCGCTTCGATACAAGAACTGTTTGACAGGTCCATACTTGAATTAAGTTCCAAGTTTTTGTTAGGAATATCTTGAGTGCGTTTCGATGCTGAGCTAAGAACTTTTATTATACTATTTTAGACTAAAATTAGTTGTTAATATTACGGGAGAGATTGGTTCGAAGTCTGCCGAGCATACAAATGTAAAATCGAGGATCCACATTAAAAATTTCTCTTGCTATTCACTGGTAGGATGTTCTATGTCTTTGTTCCAAGAATCGTTAATAGTTTCAAATCAAAACTTCTTTTCTGACTGTTCTTTTCTATACCAGCTATACTATATAGATGTCAGACTTCGACCAAGCTTAGTGAAATCATGGGAAAGCATAGCAAACTAATAAATACAAAGTTTGAAGGCGTTTTCTTTGAAAAGAAAAACATTTTTCTCACTAAAAATAGTTTCTCGACCGATCATTCCTATGACAGCTATAGCCTATAGTCAACCGATCTTGACAAAACTTCAAAGAATTGTGTAAAAGCTTATAAAATAAATATATGCCAATTTTAAAGAGGCTTACATTGAAAAACAAAAAGTTTTTCTTACTAAGACTACGTTTCTAAACTTACTTTGCTATGACAGTTATACTATATAGATGTCCGATTTTGACCAAACTTGGCAGAATCGTAGATAAGCTAAGAAAACGAGTTAATACGGAGTTTGGAGACGATTGCATTAAAAACAAAAAAGTTTTTTTCACTAGAACTAGTTTTTCGACCGATGGTTCCAATGGCAGCTATATGTTATAGTCGTCCGTTGCGGCCGGTTTCGACAAATGTGCAGCGTATTTGTACCAGAAGACTTTGTGCAGAGTTTGGGGAAGATAGCTTTCAAACTGACGGACGGACAGACAGACATGGCTATATCGACTCAGCTCGTCATGCTGATCAAGAATATATATACTTTATGTGGTCGGAGATGCTTCCTTCTATGCGTTGCAAACATCTGGATAATCTATACATATATATAAAATTGAAAGTATGTTTGTATATTTGTTCCTTATGGGCGTCTAAACCGCTGAACCGATCTTCACATATTTTCCACAGTATGTTCATGTCGATCAGGAAATTGTCATAGGCTATGTCTCATGTCTGTGACTTGGTTCAAAAACCGCGAAAATTGAAAAATTAAACCGTTCATCCGATTGCGAAGAAGCTTTGGAGAATGGTTAGGTGCTTGCCCGGGAAGGCCTCTAAGTTGAAGAAGTGGGCGCAAAATGGTCCTAAAACCGCGAAATTTGCTAAATTCAACCGTTCATCCTATTGAAACATTGGGGATTGGTTAAACGCTTGCCGGTTAAGGTTTCTAAATTGACGGACCAAAAACCGCGAATTTTGCAAAAAAAATTATACCTATCATCCGATTGCAATGGTTGGACGCTTGCAAGCGAAAATTTCTAAGGTCCAAAAATCCGCGAAATTTCTAAAATAATCATATGTATATCTATGAAATCGCCTAAAGCTTAGATTAAAACACAGCCGTGGGTAAATGGACGATGCAGATTGAACGGCTGAATTTTGATATTTTTCATTTGAGCTTATATTATTTTGAAGATTTCATAGACGGCAATTGTAGACTGGTTAATAGGAGGTGTATACCAAACTGTCAAAATAGCAAAGTTACAGTTAAAACTTTCATTTTCTCACAATGCAAAGGACCCGGGCGACGCCCGGTATTCAGCTATTTCAATACAAAAATGTTCTCAAAAAATTCTTAAGCTGTTCCCAATTTGAGCCTGAAACAAAATCTCTATATTGAATCATATAATTCAACATTCAATTCAATACCTTGAATTATTTAAAAACAAGAAAGGTTTAACTGTGGATCATAGCTCTGCCATCAAAGCTTTACCACCCATAGAGACTTTTAAAATAAATTTGACTTGTTGCCTTTTGCCTTTCTTCAAACTACAAACTTCTGATTAGTCTCCACCAAAGTTGCATCATCACAGTGACAAATTTCGTATTAAATTTAAACAAACCTTCACACATTGTCTCGTGTACACGCATAGATAGCCGCCCAGTGTTGTGTGTATCTTTTAACTAAAAGGCATTGCGCATTTTGCAGATACATTTCGTAAACGGAAACAATTAACATTTCCTCATAACAGCATGTAATTAAAATTATAATAAGATGCCTTGCCAAAGATATAGAAAAGTAATACAAAATGTGATACGTGAATCTGTATCTCTGCCTGTAGTTGTGTGTACAATGTACATTTATCGATACACCGTGGGGAGGAGGGTGCCGGGGCACACCGCATTATTACGAGCATTTTCAACAAAATAGCGGCGATAAATTTCAATATCTTGACAGTCATGGCACTACACGTACCCACATTGAAATGGAAAAATAATAACAATAATAACTAACAAAAACAGAAAGAGAGGGAAAAAAAAAAGCAGACACAACTCGAGACGTGGATGCATCAGATACAAAGAAGAAAAAACACGACTGTAATTAAATTCATGTAGTTGTATTTAAACAAATATACGAGAGATACTACAGATACATCTATCACTTGTGTTTTGTTTTTGTATTTAATTTTATTTCCCCCGCGCTAAGACAACAAACTAAACTAAAGTAGGCTAATTGTTTTTGTTGTAGGAGCGCTGCTGCACCACAGCGGCGGAGACAGGGGGAGGGAATGGGGGGAAAAGCCTGTTCTGGCTTCATTATGGTTATTATTTGCTGTTGTTGCTGTTGCTGTTGCTGCCGCCGCTGCCTTCTTAGAAATAATGTACAACGAAAATTAATATTATGCAGCATGTTGCGCCAAGCCAGAGATACATTTGCCTGGCCTATCTGGTAATTAATGTTGGAAAATGCAGACGAGCAAGCGGGTCCATAAAAATTACACAGAGATAGAGAGAAATTGTTGTAATATTAAATTGAGTTTGTTTTTTTCCTCATCTTCATCATCAACTCGGCCTTATCCGCTTCATTTGCTGGTGTGTGCGTGCGTGTGTGTGTGTGTGTGTCGAGTCATTAGAAAACATAAAATTTAATAAAAATTCATAAGTGCTGCCGGCGGCATGGATTTTGATGTTCAAGTTGCAACTCTCCATGTGGCTTGTAATTTATTAAATGCAACCAAAATGCGGAAGACCGAAAAATGTATTTTTAAGTTGATTTTGATATTAAAAAATATTTTTCTGCCAGCGCATTGAAGGAAATGATTTACAAATTAAGGCAGCTGGCCTTCTCGGGGAGTGGCACTGGGCCCAGACAGTTGCAGGCAGACAGACGCAACTTTATTATTTTTAGATAAATATCTTTCGATTTTGCTCTCTTTCATTTCCATTTCCTAGTCAGCGCAGTCGGCCGTATTTATTTACTTTACTTTTAATACCAATTCTTCAGCGTTTTCTTGTCCGAGGCATGAGAAACCCTTTTTGGCATATGCGCAACTCATCTGGCAGTCAATTTATTTTCTGCTAGGCGGTTTTTTTTTCTTCTTTTCTTTTTTTTTTGTAGACACACAGAGAGATACATATGTGGCATAATTGCGGGGAGGGGGAGGAGTAATGCATCATCAATTAGATGTGCCACGAACTGTGGCATTGCGTTTGAAGTTGCCCCTTGTCGGGGAGCGAAATCAGAAATAATGGAGACTAAGATATCTATAAATTAATGACGACGACGAAAATGGAAGCTGCTTAGGTAATTGCTGAATTTGTTTGTGTTAGTTGAAGGAAGTTTTAAGAAGTCCAATTGAAATATTTTGAAATTAATGCTACTAGCTGAAGGAATTGACTCAGAACCTAATTAAACTTGGCACATTGAAAACAATGGACTTGATTTGGACTATTTTTTGGTACGAATTTCAGCAATTTGTCATTTTAAGGGTCACTTGACGCCTTATGCAAAATTTGCTACCAATCGATCCACGAGCCTGGGTTAAGGGAACGGAATAGATTTGTACAAAGCATGTGCATTTTTGGTCCAGTGCGACAATGGGAAACAGCGATCTGGTCTGCAGATTTGGAGCTCTAACATTGAAAGCCAAAAATATGAATAAGAAATAAGAACCATTCAAAGTTTTAAAACTCAACCTCTAATCGATATTTTCCGTTTCAAATTTGCAAGCGAAAACAAAGAATAAGTTAAAGTCGGAACTGCACGACTTAGACCAACCCATTACTTAAGAAAGTAAATGTTAAATAACAGAGTATTAACATTAATGTTAGCATATCAACACTATGTTGGCACACCGCCCATGCTTATACGAAAAGAATACATCTTTTCAACAACCTTGATTGCTTAACCTTTTATGATCCGATCTTAATGAAAATTTTAGAGATTATTTGGCATAACCGTAACCCTTTTACCATTATTACCAGGGATGCAAACCACTCGAATATAAAAACTGGTTCGGTTCAGTGGTTCAGACAGTTTCTGAACCGCCGGTTCGGTTCATTACATGGTTTTTTGAGCAGACTGAACCGCGGTTCCGGTTCGGTTCAGTGGTTCACAAAGGTACATTATGATTTCTATTGTCATGTGACTTTTGCTCACTTTCAAATTGAATTCCTATTTAAATATCTTTAAAATTCTTAGAAGATTGTCCCAAATATATTATGTCCGGATTCAAAGGATTCGTCTACATGTTCCTTGAGGAACGATCTTCGAAAACAGAGAATGTCGGCTAGAAAAGATTAGAATAGAAAAGTGTAAAAACTCCCCTGGTTAGGATTGAATTAAGGTGAAGAAGTATTACAGAAAATTCCAAATATTGTCCACCAGAGGAAAGAGGGTAGATTCATGGTACGTATATTAAGAGATCGGCGGGCAATTACAGAAGACTTGCAGAATTACTTGTACTTACATTAAAAGTTCCGGCATCGGTAAGAATTTAGAGAGTCAAACGAAATGTAGAAAAATAATCTTAGGGAAATGATTCAAATTCCCAAATTAATAAGTATCATTGGCTAGAGGAAAGCGAGTCCCGTCTTAAAACTCGTCAGAGAACTGAACCGAACCGAACCGTTTTTATTTGTGGTTTTCGGTTTAGTTCAGCAATTCTTAAAGGAAGCCGGTTCGGTTTGCGGTTCGGTTCACCAGCTGGAATAAGCGGTTCGGTTCGGTTCAAAACCGGTTCGGTTCAGAACCGGTTTGCATCCTTGATTATTACCGTTACTAGTTAACACTCATTTAGGTAAAAACTCCCTTCGGTATTAAAATTAATAAAATAGACCTTCAATTTGACTGAAAACTTATTTATATTCAGTTAGCTCTTTTATATTTCCAATGCATTGAATCCTCATTTGAGAATGACAGATTTTTTATAATAAATTTATCAATTCTTTTAAGAAGATGGTTTAATTGAAAATTTTGAAGTGGGATTCTTTAATTAGACACATTTTTCCAAAAATTTTTAAAACTAAAAAAGAAATAGAGTAAAGTTAATTTCGGCTCGGCAGAAGTTTGTATACACTTGCAGCACAACAAGTTTTTCTTACTAAGACTACTTTTGTGACTTTACTTTTGTATGACAGCTATACTATATAGATGTACGATTTCGACCAAACTTGGCAGAATCGTGAAAAAACATAGCAAACTAAGAAATACAAAGTTTGGGGGCGTTTTCTTTGAAAACAAATAAGTTTTTCCTACTGAAACTAGTTTCTCGACCAATCATTCCTATGGCAGCTATAACCTATAGTCAACCGATTTTGACAAAACTTTAAAGAATTGTGTGAAAGCTTATAAAATAAATATCTGCTAATTTTAAAGAGGTTTACATTAAAAACACAAATGTTTTTCTTACTAAGACTATTTTTTTAAACTTACTTTTCTATGGCAGCCATACTATATAGATGTCCGATTTCGACCAAACTTGGCAGAATCGTTGAAAAGCATAGAAAACTGGTAAATACGGATTTTGGAGTCGTTTGCATTGAAAACAAAAAAGTTTTTCTCACTAGAACTAGTTTTTCGACCGATCGTTCCTATGGCAGCTATATGTTATAGTCATCTGATCCGGCCGGTTCCGACAAATATGCAGCGTATTTGTAGCAGAAGACTTCGTGAAAAGTTTGGTGAAGATAGCTTTAAAACTGACGGTGGAGATAGCATAGAAATAGACGGATGGACAAACGCTATTATGCTACAGTCATACGATCCGGCAGGATTCGATAAATATGTAGCGTATATAAACCAGAAGAGTGGAAGTGAATTTAAGTCGGTCACTGATGTTCATTCAAAGAGCATCACAACATTAGTTATAAGTAGCATATTGACATTATGTGGGCAGACAGTGCCGGAAACGCCGAGAAGTATGCTACCTTTTTCATTTAAAGAAGCCGGATTTTGCCATATATGTAGAATAGAACCGTCAATGTTTTCCAATAATTAGTCTTGGAAGTGTCCATTGCTTTAATGTTATAAGTACGAATATGAAATGAACATAGTATAAACTTTAGGATGCATTTTAGGCAACAAGCAGCTACACACGCACGACTATAGCAAAAGACTTCTTTACAGTCTACAATTCATTTTTTTATAGTCTCTGAGATCTCGTTGTTCAGACAGAGAGAGATGGCTGATCAAGCACATACATCAATTTGCAGACAAGTTCATTAGTTTTACTCCAGCGGAAGAACGCAACTTGGTGGTAAAACATTTACTAATTCGAACAGCTCATGTCGTATACTTCCCCACAAACACTGAAAAATAAAGTGTATGCAAACTGGTTATCGCCGCATGTGATCAATGCTAATCCTCTCCTACTCGATCTCAGTTAATATGTTGTATTCTTTAGCCCGCAATTAGACAAATGCTAAGCGCTTACTTTGTAGGCCAAGTTCCTGCTGGTTTTCTCACCCAAACATAAAAATCAGCAGCAACAAAGTTGCGTGCCATAAAAAATTGTGCACTCAAAAAAAAAAAGACCAAGAACAGAAAAGAAAACAAAATGGCATGAAATAAAATTTATATGAATAACAAAAACCAGCAACAACAAACAGTTTACAGCTCTGGGCGAGCGAGCTCCACAAGAGGAGAATGCAGCTTGTTGCAAGCTGCCGAGAAGAAGAAGTTGCTGCATGCGTCCGGCATAAAAATTGTGTTTATGCGTGTTTGGTAATTTTATAAAAGTTAAATTAGTTTTAAGACCATAAATTGTGCTCGCTCTCGCTCTGCCATTTTAACTTTTATTACTTTTAATATAAAAAAGCCGGCGACTGCGAGCGGCAGCGGGCGGAGCGGACCAGCTGTAAAAATGCACGCGGCCATAAAAAGTTGCAGGAGGCGGCTGGCGGCGGGCGGCGGCATGTTGCTGGCAACATCGTAAAATAATTTCTTGCAATCGCATTTTCTCAACTGCTGCAACATTGTGGCAACATTTATACGAATTATTATTACATTTTAATGATTAATTCTAATGATATGCGACATGAAAACGAAATGGCGAGCCATAAAACGAAAGAGAAGGAAGGATTCGAGAGAGAGACCATTCTTTTTTTTTTTTGGTTTTGCTTGTGCTCTGCTCACATAAAAATTGGCGCAAGTTAATTGTGGTAGTTATTTGCTATTTTGCTATTTGGCCATTTTACAATTTTACCACAACTTTTCACATTTCTCAGCGGCAGTCGACAATGTTGCGGCAAGAGTTGCATTTTACGCTTTTACGAGGCATTTTTTATATGGCTTACTTAGTTGATTAAGGGCGTGGCCAATGGGGCAGATGTTTAGATTTTTGCCAGAGACCAAACTATGAGAAAATGTGGCGCAAATTGTAATAAACTGTGCACTTAAAGTCAACAAAAGAACATTTTTGTAATTAATTTGATTGCCTTTTGAGAGAAGAAAATAATTTTTTCACTCACTTGTGTGTTTTTTTGAGCAGGGGACAACAATAGAAAATGGTCGCCTGTGCCAAAGGATCAAGCAAAAGGTTGCATATCAATTAGGTTTCAAAACGAATCCTTCGACCCGGATATTTTGAAATCAATAATGTGTAGAAAATGTTTTTTTTCCAGGAATCACAAGAGGGTCATTCGAGCCGGATGTTGTGGAAGCCATGATTTTTTAAGAGGGCGAAGAATCTTAATGGAAATAGGTCGCCTAACTCTTCAGTTCGCCTTGAATCAGCATCAAAATGGAAGGGCTGTTACTGAATTCTCTACATCCCTTGTATGAAATACATCCATGAACTTTACATGGACATTTCCTACTACAGCAGGACCTTAGCAGTTTTTATACTCTGTACCGTAGGTACATAGAGTATTATAAGTTTGTGCAAAAGTATGTAACATCCAGAAGGAAGCATCTCCGACCCCATAAAGTATATATATTCTTGATCAGCATCAACAGCCGAGTCGATATAGCCATGTCCGTCTGTCCGTCCGTCTGTCTGTCCGTATGAACGCACAGATCTCAGAGATGGTAAGAAATAAAGGTTTGACATGTATGGGACATAAGCTTCTTATGTCTGCAGGCAGATCAAGTTTATTTTCAATTTTGGCCACGCCCCCTCCCGCCCCCGCAATTTAGAAAAAACCTCATATCTCCCACAGTTTTGAAGATAGATGGCTTGTTCCTTCTGGACATATTTAGTTATTAGGATAACTTATCGATCCGCCAAAGGAATGGAGAAGATCGGATGAACGGTTTTCGAGTTAAGGTCAAAAGACTGTTTCTTGGTACAGAGTATGTTATAGTCGGGCTTGACCGACTTTCTTTCTTGTTAGTAATGAAACCATGGGTAACTTTTATAAGAAATACTGAAAACATTTCTTAAAACAGTCTTGAATTCAGTTATTCAATTCAATTGAGCATCAATAATAAGATTTCACTAGGCAGTCATAAAAGATCCTTCGAGTCGGATATTTTAGAAGCAATAATTTGTGGAAAGAGTGGTGGCTCTAAATGGTCGCTTCTGCAGTAATACCAAAAAAAAAAAGTGCACATCATAAAGATGTCACAAGGGAATCCCTATTGGTCCTTCGAGCCGGATAGTTTGAGAGCAATGATATCTAGAAATGGCAAAGAAAAATGTCGAAATTGCAATAGGAAGAAGAGAAGATTTCTCAGGGGAATCCCAAAAGGACCTTCGAGCCGGATATTATGGAAGCAATGATTAGTAGAAAGGGCAAAGGCATCTCAACGAAAAAGGTAGAATATGCAATGAGAGCTTGAAGAAGGTGGATATCCATTAGACTTTTAACGGGAATCACAAAAGGTTCTTCGAGCCGGAAGTTTCGAAAGCACTGATTAGTGGAGGGCAAAGAATGCTCAAGAAAAATGTCGAATATGCAAAAAGAACTTGAAAAAGGTGCGTATCAATATGATTACCCAGATCAATCACAAAAGGTCCTTCGAGCCGGATATTTTAAAAGCAGTGATTAGTAGCAAGGGCAAGGGTATACCCAAAGAAAATTGTCGAAAATACAATAAAAACTCGAAAATGGTGCTTATCATAAAGATTTCTCAGGGGAATCACAAAAGGTCCTTCGAGACGGATATCTAAGTCTTTGTGAGGAGTTTGAAGAATCTCCAAAGAAAAACAAGAAAGAAAGTCGGTCAAGCCCGACTATAACATACTCTGTACCAAGAAATTTTGTCTTTTGATCATAACTCGAAAACCGTTCATCCGATCTTCTTCATTCCTTTGGCAGATCGATAAGTTATTCTAATAACTAAATATGTCCAGAAGGAACAAGCCATCTATCTTCAAAACTGTGGGAGATATGACGTTTTTTCTAAATTGCGGGGGCGGGAGGGGGCGTGGCAAAAATTGAAAATAAACTTGATCTGCCTGCAGACATAAGAAGCATATGTCCCATACACGTCAAACCTCTATCTCTTACCATCTCTGAGATCTGTGCGTTCATACGGACAGACGGACAGACGGACATGGCTATATCGACTCGGCTGTTGATGCTGATCAAGAATATATATACTTTATGGGGTCGGAGATGCTTCCTTCTGGATGTTACATACTTTTGCACAAACTTATAATACTCTTTGTACCTACGGTACAGAGTATAATTACGAATTTACAATAGGAATCCATAAGATTTTCCAAGAGAATCATGACTGATACTTCTAACCTAAAACTTTGGAACAATGTAATGTGGAAAGGCGCAGGATATTTAAAGAATTAAGACGAATATGCAAAATGACCTAGAAAAATGCCACAAGGGCTTCTCAATTGGTCCCTCGAGCCGGATAGAATGTTTTTTTTTTTGAGAGTTCGTAGAATCTCAAAAAACAATTTCGCATTTAGAACAGGACCTCGAAAAAGGTAAGATTTGCCAGGGGAATTACGACTTATTCTTCGAGCCGGCTACTTTGGCACAATGTTTTGTGGAAATTCAAAGGATGTCTAAAGAAATAAGACCAATATGCAGTAGGACCTCAAAAAATGGGGGTCTCAATAAGATTCCAAGAAGGTCTTTCGAGCCGGATATGCTAGAGGGGGGAATCACAAATGAAACCTATTTTGATCCAGCTAAAATCGCTTTTTAGAGATCAAAAGTTCGTATGGTTGATGTTTCAAGTAGTAAAAATAACCATTTGGTTCACTTTGATCTCGTTATTCAATTTTATTCTTAATCAGTCTGAGGTGTTTCAACTGCATCTGTGTTCAACCAAACCGAACTCTTTCTAGCACTTTCTAATTCCGCCTAATCAAACAGACTTTGACTTACCAAACTGCCCTCGTCGTACTTTGCAAGCACCAAAAAAATTTTGAATTTGTTGATGTCATTAATACAAAAAAATTTTGCTGCAAGTTTTCACCCAGGTAAGAGGTATTTATTATATTAGTAAACTTTTGATGTCTATTTGGACTTCCATTGATTTTCCGCAGATCGATATTTCTGGATTGTTGTTTATTCTTTTATAACGGCCACGTGACGACCTCGAAAATGGCTCATAAAATGTTTGTAATATATTGTGCAATATTCTGGTTTTTGTTTTTTTTTTAGCTCCGCTATAGTTATATATTTCTACATATTTCTATGTTATGGCTTATCGCCTTTAGAGGTGTGTTTGTGTGTCTGCGACCGTATTGTAATTTCGTTTTATGCGCCGTTTTGTCAACGACTTTTGGGAGGAAGGCAATAAAACTTTATGCATTTTGTTGTAAATATAAATAATAATTATCTCTAGAGTTTCGAATTGGATTTCTAAGCGCGCGCGCACACAAAGTCGCTCGTAATAATGTTAATAAATGTTATTGTTATCATAATAATAATAATAGTTTGAAATTGGTAACTTTTGGCATTTTATTAATGGGTCGAACGTGAGCGCTGGCTTTGGGCAATAGAAAAACACTCACATTCATTTCAATAGTTATTTACACGCGTCTTTATTTTAGGTTTCAACAAAACAAACATTGAAGCCATTCGTTTAGACAAAAGGCAAACACAAGAGAGAGGAGAGATCTATGTGCCATTTACACTATTTACTCGACTGTTTTCAACTTAATATTTATTTATTTGTAAGTGGAAATTTTAATGATTGAAAACTGAATCATCGGCCCAATAATACCTACAGTTTCCACAATATTATTTCCATTTGTTTGTTTGTTCAATCTACATATAGATTGCTTTCTTATGGCCCAATAAATTGGGCTAATAATTTTTCATGGCGAATTTCGATTGCAAAAGCATAATAAATAAAATATAAGTATAACTAAGTCGTAAAAAAATGGCATATAAAATTTAATGCGCTTGAAAATTATGCGCAAACTATTTAAGGAATTTTCGCAAGGCAAAAGTCTCAAAAATTGTTCACGTTCGCGCAGCGTATGCATAATTTATTGCAAGCAACAAAAAAAAAAAAGACCCGAGGGTAGCTATAGATGTTGGGCTAGGGAATGAAGAGTGGAAGATGATATTAGATGATATTATTATTATACTTGAAGAATCGATGAAGGGGTTTAACAATTTAATTATTTCTCAATGTTTGTCTGCTGTTTTGAGGCATGCAAAAGGCTCTGAACTGACAGACACTGACAGGATGCCAGCTATCTGGCAGTCTGTTCAGACTAAGTAAAATAAATGAGAACATTGACAGATTTCGTATGTGTGGATTTGTTTTTGGGCCGTTTTCGTTGTGTATTTGCTTTTTTTATTTATTTATTTTACTTCTCTTAACAATTATGCCATCAGTCAACTGGCACTGCCTCTGGCAGGTACTCTCACATGTATGTCAGCAACTGGCAACAACAATCAAAAGGCATTGATGTGAAACTTGCTGTATAAGTTGTGCTTACTTTATACTCGATACTCAGAAATCGATACTCGTTTGATTTTCTTTCGGTATAAGTTACTCTTCAGCCTTAGGCAGAGTTTCCGACTCTAATTTGTCTGAAATTTTCCAGTGCCTTGTATATATTATTTATAAATCGAAGCGATTCATGTTTGTTTGACAGTTTTAGTCTTGGATCTTGAGTTTACCAATTCTTTTTCAATATATGGCCAAAAAGGCAACGTGGAGCTTTCCTTGACTGAGGTGTGCCTTCCCGAGAAACTTGAAATTGATACTAAGTACTCTTAAGTACTACATGCTCTGTTTTAGATACTCAGTTCAATACGATATTTATACTCGGCACTCACTATTAGAAGACTACATACCAAGTACTTGATACACAGCACTCCATACTTAATTCTCAGACCTTTATTTTCAGATCTGTTGTTCCTTGCAGTACTCGATACTCAGTACCCGATATTAAGCACTGGATACTCAGTACACAATACTGAGAAGTCAGTAATCGATACTAGGTACTCAAAACTATTCACTTGATAAACAGTACCCGATACTAAGTACTTCACACTCAGACCTCGATATTCAGCACCCACTACTACTTTGAAATTGATGAACCGAACCGAAAACCACAAAGCACAACGGTTCGGTTCAGTTCACTGATTTTCCCTAGGAAATATTTTATGTGATTAAATTGAGGGAGACCGACCGAATTTATAGCTTTAAAGGATCACCTAATATGATACAACTGATCCTGTACATCTTATAACATTTCCCACCGAGCTCTAAGCTGCATTGCTGTGTTGGAACTTGCTTATTGATTCGAGTGAGTATATCCTCTACCTGCTCTATAACCTTTAAGGAAGGATATTCTTTCACAATATTCTATGTTTTTTTTTTACCTTAATCCAATCGAATCGAATATTGCACTATTCTTACAGTCTAATCCTCCTGATCGGCTACTAAATATTCGACGTCATATATTTGCGACAATATAAGGATATACAAGGATTTTAAAGTTGCTCAAATGATTTCTGGGAATTTGATATGGAAAATGTCCCAGATGTCATATATTCACTTTTGAAATCGTAATACATAAAGAGGGAGGAGACTTTTTTCTAATTTATAATAAATTGGGAGTAAACCAATGAACCCATGCAATGTTCTGAAACGCAGGTTGTCTGATATCTCGATAAAGCTTGCATACTTTGTGGGGCATGTATCATTGTTTTTAATACCTTGTACCATAGGTTCAAGCGCTGCTTCCAGCTGCAACTGCAGCATTAAAATTCACACTGAGCATACACTTTCGTTGGTACGGAGTATATTTTTGCGTGCTAGACCGACTTTCTTTCTCGTTTGGTGTCTAATGTGGTTAAGAGTAAAGTGTTTTCCCAGTTTCTCTGAATACATTTCAATGTAACTTTAGAAGAAAATATGAAAAAACAAGAAGGAAGAGTCGGTCAAGCCCGACTATAACATACTCTGTACCAAGAAAATTTGTCTTTTGATCATAACTCGAAAACCGTTCATCCGATCTTCTTCATTTCTTTGGCGGATCGATAAGTTATCCTAATAACTAAATATGTCCAGAAGGAATAAGCCATCTATCTTCAAAACTCCGGGAGATATGACGTTTTTTCTAAATTGCGGGGGCGGGAGGGGGCGTGGCCAAAATTGAAAATAAACTTGATCTGCCTGCAGACATAAGAAGCATATGTCCCATACATGTCAAACCTCTATCTCTTACCATCTCTGAGATCTGTGCGTTCATACGGACAGACAGACGGACAGACGGACGGACGGACAGACGGACAGACGGACATGGCTATATCGACTCGGCTGTTGATGCTGATCAAGAATATATATACTTTATGGGGTCGGAGATGCTTCCTTCTGGATGTTACATACTTTTGCACAAACTTATAATACTCTATGTACCTTCGGTACAGAGTATAAAAACACTGAACAGATCTTAATACTTATTTCTTTTAGCAGTTTGATGCCAATGGATTTTCTTGCAATAGTAAAACAGTTCGGCACACCCGAATTCCCTTAACATGCAATGCAGATAAGATAGGTACAACCTTTATAAAGCCAAATCCACCTGTACTCCTATCCGCCTTACATACTTTTAGCTTACTTTCAAGCCTGCCCTCGTTCATGCAATAAAAATACTTACATACATATGCACATATTTAAAATAACAAACCAATTGCTCTAAGGTAATAATTTATAATATATATAAAAGAGAACAACAAAAAAATAATACCGAAACGCAGCAGCAGCAGCCCCCCGAATATTTATTGGGCCACGTAGTAGTTTTGTTTGTATTGGGGCAACAACAACAACAGCAACAGCAACAAAGAAAGGTTACCAGCAAGCAGGCAAGCTGGTCTAGAAAACTTTTGCTGCCAGAGAGATACATTTGGAAACTTTTATCCACAAAACAAATCGCACAAAATCGAAACGTGCGGACCAACAACGTCGTCTTGTCCTGACTGCGCCGACTGCTGGATAATAATTTCTGAATTCCTGCTCATTTTGATTGCCCCTAATAACTGAGTAGTGTTGCCGCCTCTGCCGATTCCGCCAATTTGTATGTGTGTGTGTGAGTGCGAGTGTGCGAGAGTGAGTGCCCCGGCCTTAGCTCTAACTCTAAGAAAAGTCGTCTTGCAACGAGTTTTGTTTTGGCTCCAATGACGCCGTCTGCGTTATTATTGTTACAAATATTTTATTCCAATGCCATATATTTTATTTGCTGCCCTCCACGCCGGCGCTGCCTTTTGGCTTTCGCATCGGTTCTTTTATTTTATTTTATTGCATTGTTTATGCAGGGCCCAAAGTAAATTATGTTTTGGTCTTCGCCTTGGTCGGCGGCATCGGAATTGAAGTTGAATTGGTATTGGTTGTGGCCAATTGTGTCGCTTGGGCATTTTAGAGTGGCAAGGGTAGGCATTAGCTTTGAGATATGGCATGTCATTCAGAGGAAATGCACACGACTGCGGACATTTTTATATGAGAGGCTTTTCTACTGCTACGAATAGCTGTTGAAGGATTCTGGATAGAAATGTCTCTTCGAAAAGTAGACACTGAGCACTTTCTGCTACAAAGGATCAATTCATAATTCTACCTTTTCGTAATCTGTGTGACAAACACTTCACTCTGATGTAGTGTGGAGAGCCAACCCTTACTTACTCGCTTGTCCATATAGGACCACCAAATGTGCTTTCTCAGAGCCACTTTTTGCCGTACATTGGATTGCCAATCCTTCCTGAAGAAGAAAGAAACAAGAAAGCGAGTAACTCGAGCACAAAAGCCTGTTGGAATTTGACAGAATCTTACAAGATATCCGTACCATGTCTCTAGAACTTAAGATTAGATACAAAATTCTGTTGATCAAAAAATTATCGAACCCCAGGGCTGAAACCATGGCATCTTTTGGTCCTTTTATCAGTCCTGGTACCACATGCTGATTCTGCATACTCTGTACCAAAAGCTACAGCCAAAAGAAGGCATCCCCGACTCTATGAAGTGTTTATTTTATGGCTCAGCATCGACAGACGAGTCGGTAGAGCCATGTAAGTCCATAAAAACATACACTGGTAAAACAATTCGCCCTGAAAACTAGAAATTCTCCTATGAAATCCGTATTAAGGCGATTCACCCTAAAATTAAGAAAACTTTTTCTCATTTATGGAAAAATTTTCTGAAACTTTGAAAGTTTTCCATAAATGAGAAAATATTTTTCTTAATTTTAGGGTGAATCGCCTTAGGACGAATTTCATAGGAGAATTTCTAGCTTACAGGGCGAATGTTTTTTGAGTGTATCTTACAAAGGGTAAAAGATAGGTGGCACAACAACTTTTTATAAGAGCATAGCAACCAAAGCTGTAAACTAGTTCTGAACCATACCCCAGAGCATCGGTTCGTTCTTAGTTTGGGTCCTCTGAACCGCTCAGACAACCGAACCTTCTTAGCAGTTTACCTCGGTTCGGTTCGCAGAAAAATGTAGTTAGCTTTTCCAAATATACCACAATATCGGAACCGGAGCTTTAGCAATCTTAAATAATATCCAAACTCGAAAAATTCTCACTAAGACTACCTTTCGGACCTTACTTTTCTATGGGAGCTATACTATAAAGATGTCCGATTTCGACCAAAGTTAGTGGAATCAGGGGAAAGCATAGTAAACCAAGAAATACAAAGTTTGGAGGCGAATCCATTAAACTTTTCACTACCGATCATTCCCATTGCAGCTATATGCTATAGTCATCCGATCCGGCCGGTTCCGATAAGTGTGAAGCGTGTTTGCAGTAAAAGACTTCGAGCAAATTTTGATGAAGATAGCTTTTAAATACGATTGACTGAGAAACCCCGTAAAGGAACCTTTGAACTATACATTTCCGAATGGCCACTGATTAAGCCAAAACGAACCACTGCCAAAATTACAGCCTCAATTTTTGGAATTTCTGCCGGTTAGTTTTCCTTTCAGTCCCAGCGTGCAGTGGCAACTTCTCAGCTCACATTACCGACCTGCGGTTTACAGTTATGATTTTTTAGCGTTTTGTCCCATACTTGTTGATGGATTTAAAGACCGTTTTATGGTAATATCACAGAGTTCTAGCATTCATTTGGGTGAATGTTTTTGGTTCGAAGCTTGGTACAAATAGAAACATCGAAGCAATGCCAAAGTGTTTTTTATACCCGTTACTCGTAGAGTAAAAAGGGTATACTAAAGACGTGCAGATGTATGAAGGAAGCATCTCCGATATCATAAAGTATATATATTCTTCATCAGCATCAACAGCCGAGTCGATATAGCCATGTCCGTCTCTCCGTCCGTCCGTCTGTATGAACACCTAGATCTCAGAGTCTAGAAGAGCTAGAGCAACCAAATTTTAGATCTAAGCTAGTAATTGTCTGCAGGCAGATCAAGTTTGTTTCAAATTTTGGCCCTCCCGGCCCCGCAATAAAAAAATGTTGAATAACTCCCACAATTTTTAAGATATCATGATTTTGCAGTGTAGTCTATGAGACCAATATCTACAATCTCACAAATTTTCAAAGGGATCGGATAATAAATGGCCGAGTTTAAAAAATATGTTGCATATTTATCCGAGCCGCATGAAGTTATTAAGCACTAATTGAACTGAGTAACGGGTATTTCGAAGTCGGGCAGGGCCGACTTTAACTTACGCTCGCGTTTTATATTAAGTATATTGTGAGGCAGGGATGCAAACCACTCGAATATAAAGACTGGTTCGGTTCAGTGGTTCAGACAGTTTCTTAACCGCCGGTTCGGTTCATTACATGGTTTTTTGAGCAGACTGAACAGCGGTTCCGGTTCGGTTCAGTGGTTCACAAAGGTACATTATGATTTCTATTGTCATGTGACTTTTGCTCACTTTCAAATTGAATTCCTATTTGAATATCTTTAAAATTCTTAGAAGATTGTCCCAAATATATTATGTCCGGATTCAAAGGATTCGTCTACATGTTCCTTGAGGAACGATCTTCGAAAACAGAGAATGTCGGCTAGAAAAGTGTAAAAACTCCCCTGGTTAGGATTGAATTAAGGTGAAGAAGTATTACAGAAAATTCCAAATATTGTCCACCAGAGGAAAGAGGGTAGATTCATGTTACGTATATTAAGAGATCGGCGGGCAATTACAGAAGACTTGCAGAATTACTTGTTCTTACATTTTCGTCAAGTCATCCTTAAAAGTTCCGGCATCGGTAAGAATTTAGAGAGTCAAACGAAATGTAGAAAAACAATCTTAGGGAAATGATTCAAATTCCCAAATTAATAAGTATCATTGGCTCGAGGAAAGCGAGTCCCGTCTTAAAACTCGTCAGAGAACTGAACCGAACCGAACCGTTTTTATTTGTGGTTTTCGGTTTAGTTCAGCAATTCTTAAAGGAAGCCGGTTCGGTTTGCGGTTCGGTTCACCAGCTGGAATAAGCGGTTCGGTTCGGTTCAGAGCCGGTTTGCATCCTTGTTGTGAGGAAATAAAAATTTCGAAGTCTACCTTAGAAAAATGTTCCCACAGTAATATCAAGCTCTTATTTTTTGAATCATTCAATAATCTTTTGAGTCGATGACCTTAGAAAACAGTGGGTGATATGGGTGGAGATGTTAATGGTAGTTCGGAACATTTCAATAGATATTTGCATTGAATTTTAACAGAATAACAGAAAAAGTCGATAGGAAATAGTCAATTATGTCTATTATTTATGTTTAGCCGAACCAAAAGTTTAGGTTAGGAACAGGTTCAGGTTCAGCTTTCATGCCTTAAGAGGTTCGGTTCACAGTAATCTGAATGTCGGAATTCTGAGTTCAAACTGGTTCGGTTCAAATCCGGATTACATCCCTGTTTTTATGTAACAAGACACCCACAAACACTAAAGAATGCCATTCTTAGGAATCTTTGCTATCAACTGCAAGGTTTCACATTTTTGCTATAATTTTGCGATTTAAGTTCGCAAAAGTTTTGCAAAATTGAAAATAGGAGCATATCGCTGTAACATTTGACAACCTAAATATTTCAAAATTTAAGGGGAAAACTACAAATGGTTTTATGATTAATATAAATTTGTAGGTAACTTTTGCCACAATTTGGCATAATTGCGCGCAAGTTTACCGTCTCTAACTGATTATCAGGCTGAGTCAACGACGACGTCGGCGGCGGCGTCATCGCACGATTAATCAAATCAAACGAAATCAAATCAAAGACGATTTCTCTGCACATGCAGAATGTGAAGTGTGGTGTGGTGTGTGTGTGTGTGTGTGTGTGCGTATTTCTCTCTGTGTGCGTGTGTGTTTGGGTTGCAGTACCAGTGCAGATATCTGCCTTGGGCCCTGGAGCTGTGCTATGACAAAGCATTTTTAAGCCATTTGATTGACTGACGTTAAAATATTCACGTGCTGTGTGCATAGCAGTGATTTTAATCGCAAGCTCGCCCCAATGCATTTTTCCACTCTTCAGCTCTCTATGCGAAAAAAAAAAAAATAATAATTATTAAAAAACCATATGAACACGAGTGTGAGTGAGTGCAAGTGTGTGTGTGTGTGTTTGTGGAGCTTAGCATCAAAAAATCGAGTGCAGGGACAGATGCCGATGTCGGGGCCCTGCCTTTGGGCTGCCTTTCTTGTAGCTCATAAATGTATCTACGCTCAGCTCTGGGGCCTCCTTTCCTAGTCTGTCGCTCTCTCTGCGTGTGTGTGTGTGTGTGTGTGTGTATTGGGGGATTAATGAATTTGATATAATGACATTTTAGATTGCATCTGCATAACATTTAATTGTGTTTGCTTGTCAGACACAAGTCGCCGAGCGCTAACACGCATTTTGTGCCTTGTCATTTAGAAAAATGAACCAGAATGTGGGTGCAAGTCTATCGATTTTAGGAGTCTCCTCCCTCTCAACATTGCTGCATTAAAGCTTAATCAAAGCGAAAAGTACAAAAGTAAAATGACTGACCACTTTTATTTTTGCACAGGGCGGGGGGTAAATATTAATCACAAAAAGAAAAGTGGAGTAACAGTGCAGAGTTGTTTTGTGGCTGCAGTTGCCTAATTTGCCCAATTAACTTAATAGGCATTTATTATTTAGCAATAAAATATGCAAAGCAATTGTTGAAATGTGGCACGCGGAGTGAGGGAAAGAGTGAGACACATAAATACAATAGCTTGGCGACTAACTGTACTACCTGTCGACTTGGCCAACTACAACAAACAACAACAACAGCTGGCATAATAACTTTGCCAAATGACAGCAAACAAACTGCTGTAAAAAAAAAAACCATACAAATTGAAGCACAACGAACTTGGTAATACACTCGGAAAAATTGTGCTTAATTGTAGCTGAAATCTTACTTTGAATTAACCAAATTAGTTTGGTAATAGAAAGTCAATTTAAATTCTAATTCATAGGAACACTCTGACCATTTCCCACGTTTGCTCTAATGTACCCCCCCCCCCCCCCCAAACTTCAGAGAGTTCATTGCGCCCGCAAAGAGCACAACTTAAGTTTGTAACGTTAAAAATTATTGTTTATATTAATATAAATGGTTGCGTATTAACGCACACACAGCACACACCACACAACATTGTGGTTGGTGTACGGGCACAGATATAAAAAAAAAAATAATAATAAAAAAAAATTATTCCATTCAACGTCATAAACTTCAATTTTCGAAAATCATTTCCTTAGCAGCTGCGCATTAAACAACAAAACAACAGAAAGAAATACAACAATAAAAAGAATAAAATGAATTAAGGTTAACTGTGGGCATGAGTTGCAAAACTTGCGGCTGATATACTTGTAAATCAGACATAAGCCTTTAGTTAAGAAAACAGTTGAAAGTGATTACAAAATGTGATTAATTGAGATAACACAGGAAAGAAGAATTCGACTGGGGTTTTTCAATAATTGCATTAACCAGCAATTGTGGGCAGTGAATGGTTTATGGTTCTTGGTAGGTTTGCAAAGTTGTTTTCAACCAAAACGGTTTATTTTACGGTGAACCAAAGTTATGATATACCTAAGCTGAAGCTGAACCAGTTCCGTATCTTAAATTGCGGTTCGGTTCACCAATCATCATATTCGGCCTAGCGATTTCTTCTGTTATTCTGACGGTTTTAAACAAACAATTAGTTTTTGCTTTTTCTTTCTTCTTCCTTTTTGGTTAATTTTCTTTGTAGTGTTCAATTTGAAGATTCTTTGAAGTTTTCTTCTGGCTCTGAAGCCATTTATTCTTTGTCTTAGCAGCAGAAAAGTTTCGTGAAAAAATACATAGGTATGTTAAGAATTATCTTTAAAATCCCCATCCCTTTTAAGCCTCTGTTTTTCAAGATTCTCCAGTCCAAGACTAATAAAATGATTCACAAATTATCGGCTTATAATTACTTTGATAATTCTTTTCATTTTCAGACTACGAAGTGGAATTTTACTTGACAGTAAATTATATTTTAAATAATCTCATGTGATGTGTTCTACAAATTACTTTTGACCCAAAATCAACAACATTTCAATATAGTTAGAGTCATTTTTAGGTCGTTTACCAAATAAACTTGTATAAAGCAGGGGCTGGAATCAAGGTTCAAACCAAAACCTTTGTCCAAAAACATTAAATCTGAAATTTCCGAACCTTAACCATGGGTACATGTTGGTTTAAACTGACGAAACGCAGCTCTTAGAGTTTGTGTTACGGAGTTGGCTTGGAGGTAAAAAGGTTCAAAAAAAATGTTAAGATTTTTTTTTGATTATAAATTCTTTTGTCAAGAGTGCCCTATCCATTTTTATGGCAGTGCAAACACTAATTGTGCTTAATATCTGCAAGCTCAAATCGCTTAAAAAAATTTACTTTTTTGTGAATTTTTTGTGACGACACAGTTAAAATCTCTTTATTAAAACTAAAAGCACATTCAAGTATGACATTTAAAGAATGTTGTATAAAATTTTCACGAAGAAATATTAAAAAACACGGCAATGGCAGCAAATATTCGGAAGTCTCTCGGAAAAAAGGTGAATTGCGGTGCCCCTCATAACTTGGAGCTGGATCATCCGAATTCAAAAAACCAAAACTTATTCGTTAGATAATAGTTTTCCCCTGGTAACGCTGTCGAGTTTTTTTTTCGAAATTTTAATTTTTCACTTTTTTGGAAAATTTTGAAGTGAAAAAATGTTTTTTTTTTTAAATTCGGCTAATTTTTTATTGTAAAAAAATTTTTTTAACAAATTTGAAAAAAACTCGACAGCGTTACCTCGTAAATTATGTTCAGAAATAGTGTACAAAATTTAAAAATGATCGAAAAACCAAAACTTATTCGTTAGATAATAGTTTTCCCCTGGTAACGCTGTCGAGTTTTTTTTCGAAATTTTAATTTTTCACTTTTTTGGAAAATTTTGAAGTGAAAAAATGTGTTTTTTTTTTTAAATTCGGCTAATTTTTTATTGTAAAAAAAATTATTAACAAATTTGAAAAAAACTCGACAGCGTTACCTCGTAAATTATGTTCAGAAATAGTGTACAAAATTTCAAAATGATCGGTTTAGTAGTTTTTATGTTATGAGGGGCCCCGACTTTGAATACGTGAGTTGTGGGAAAATCGCTTTAATGTTTTGAACACTAAAAAATTTGTACGGTACCTGAAATGCGACAGGTATAAAAATACTCGTAACTTCGTAACTTCAATTTTGGTCCAATCGACTTGAAATTTTGACACAATATTCTTAACATTTTAGGCATTCATTTAAAAAAATAAAAAAAAATGCGAAAAAAACAAATTTTAATAGCTTACCCCCCCCTTAAGGTTATACAAAAACGCTGCATAGTTTTGGGAGCAGCGAGCTCCTTTTGTTAACATAACGTTGAAGTGCTAGCATTAATGTTAATGCTCTATTAAACATTAATTCCTCTGAGTAACGAGTAAATCGAAGTAGGACAGGGTTGACTTTAACCCAGTCTCCTTATCAGAAAAGATACAGAAGAAAGTATTAAAGAAGGATCAATTGAATAAAAACGAAAATGAGCACGAAATTAAGCATGAGAGTAAGCACGAAAAAGTTCACGAGACAGAGTACGAGAGTGACCAAGACAGTTAAGCTCTTTTGACACGATCTGAGCACGAGATTCTGAGTGTAAGAATGAGAGTAATCATGAGAGTAGGAAGGAAGGGTGAGCACGAAAGTGAGCATGATAGTGGCAGTTGGAGAAATCAAGGGAATAAGCATATATGTGAGCACGAGATGGTGAGTGCGAGAACAAGAGTAATCAAGAGAGTGAGTTTCTACTCATGAGCATGAGAGTGAGCATAAAGGGGGAATGGGAGTGAGCGTATAGAATAATCACGAGTGTGAGAAAAGGTACGAGAGTCAATAAGAAAGTAGAAATGGCGAGCGAACGTAAGAAGGAGTATAAGAACTAGAGTGAGCAATAGAGTAAGAGCAGGAGCTAGCAAGAAAGTCAGCACGAAATTGGGGAACGAGACTGAGAACGAACGAGAGTAAGCAAGAAATTGGGGAACGAGACTGATAACGACAGTAATCAAGAGTGTGAGGACTAGAATAAGTACGAAGAAACACGAATACAGCTTATAGGAGTCACTTTTGATACAAGCAGAACTGCAAAATGTGGAAAAAGTCCTAAGCCTGGACCTGTTTCGAACCTATAATGTAGTGAGTTGAACGAAATTGTTTCTAAAGTTTATTAAATGATTCACATAAAGGAAGAAGTAAAAAAAAAAACTGCTAAGTTTCATAAGTGTCGGGTTCACTTTTACACTGAGAAAACAAAACAAGCTGCTCGCCGAAGGTGTAGAATATGAGGAAATCAGCTTATTTGCCAATAACATCCACATTTTTCATTCAGCAATCTGAATGCCACATGTAAATCTGGGATTTTTACATTAACATTTGGCTGTTGAATGTCTACATGCGAATGTGGAAATTCTAAAAGAAAATTGTCACTTAAAATATGTGCTGAATAGTTCCATTTCTTATTAAGAGAACTATTTTTCACACGTGACATTTTCCAAATAAATGTTTAGGTTGTCAAATGCTGAATGCAACATATAGAAAATCTACACCAAAGGTGTTAATAATCCCATTCGCTCATCGTCGCTTTATTACTGTGACTTACGACAATACCGCGCGAGTGTTTGATAGTCATATGAGCTAAGATGCCGGCATTTGTGTTAAAATTCCCAAGACAAGGTAAGTGAGTTGTGGGCTCGAATTCCAGATAAGATAAGGGATAAAAAAAAACACATTTTGTCTGATCAAAAGTGAGGAATTTCTGCATATTATGCTTGAATGTTAGTTTTCAAGTAAAGTTAGGAACCAAGGTTCGAACCAAAGCCTTAAATCTGAAATTTACGAACATTAGCCATTGGTAAATTTTGGTATAAAAATATCTGTCTGGTACCTAGCCCAAGTCCTGATTTATCAAAGCCCTTATATTCATATTTTTTGTCACAATTTCAAAGTGATGCACTCCACTGTGCCCTAAGCAGCAGCAGCAGTATGTTCAGTTTTTGCCCTTTGCACATCGTTAAGGAATATTATAAATTACTACAACAACAAGAACCGCCGTCTCAGCAGCAGCAGCAACAACAACAATACCAACAACAACCACAGCAACAAAGTTGAGTTTCTTGAAATATTTATTTTATATTACGTTCTTCGTTTTATTTTTATTTCGTCTTCCTTTTTCGTACCAAGAGGGGTGCGGTCTAAATTAAAGAATATTTCCTTCAGCCAGCGGTCTCTTGTCTGGCATTTTTTTTTCTGTATTATTTTATTCATTTATTTATTATGATTTTGTTGTTGTGTTCTGCAAAGTGTGTAGCCCCGTCTTCATTTAAAGTGCGGTTTCTTGTCTTTCTCCATATATATTCATTATAATGGTCGCGGCGACTGCGAAGCTGCCACACATAACTTCAACTTTGTATCTGTATCTTTCTTTACCCCCGCAGTGTGTGTGTGTGTGTGTGTGTCTTGTATTTAAGGAAAAAGAATGATGCAAAGACGATAAAATATAATTTCGGCTTTATATTTTATTTTAATGATGAAAAATGTTGAAACTTTATTACGAACTCGTAAAAAATTTAAACGTAGGTACACAAAACCAAAAGAGAGCTGCCTCTGCTCGCGCTCTCATAAATAACACTCACACACACACAATGAACCATGTTAAATGTTATAAAAATCCAAAGCGTATTTATTTTTATTGCACAATGCAAGCAAGTTTGTGGCCGGAGCATAAGGTACGAGTATCTCACAGATACCCGGCAGGCAGGCAGGCAGCTGGGGTAAACGTAAAAGGTGTGAAAATACATGTCATAAGATACAAATGTATCTAATTGAATGAAAGCAACACAGCAAGCGATTTGCTCTAAACACGCAGCCGACCCTTCCCGTCCCCCCTCGGCTCACTAACTGTTAGTGGAGCGTGCGAATGACTGTCCATTTGCCGGCGCGCACACAAAAGCGTGCGGCAAACGCATCAAAGTCAAAGTCGAAGCCGTGGCAAATTTTTGTTTGCCCATTTTCCACCGAGAGTTGGTGGTAGAATGGCTATGTCAGGCAGTTGGTTTTTTTTCCATGAAAGCTAAATGGGATTTTTCATTTTTCAGCTACAGATATATCAACAGGATCTGTAAAAGATCCAAAATTGAGGAGAGCTCCCTCCAACATTTTTCTCACTTAATATTGCTTTATGACCGATCGTTCCTATGGCACGGCATTATAAGATCAATCGATATCGATTATTAATCGATAAGCAGGGCTACCCTGCAAAATGTTTAGAACAGGCGTGAGCCGAATGCTGGCAATCGATAATGACGAATGAAGTTAGCATCCTTGCCAAAAATAAACCAAAATCCGAGATATTTAGGTTAAGATCAATCCCAAAACAATGGCAGAAGTCGACCAATCCCTGATTTCACCAGTTTTCAAAAAATAACGCAACTTCCTAAGCAGAGAAGAAAACAAACGTTCCTAATATATTTTCGGGTGCTAAACTAAAATAAATTGTATGTTTTATTCACATTTCTAGGTCCTGTGGCCACATTTATTAACCTATTTACACCAAAACTTGTTTCTAGTTAAACTAAGTTGCATAACGATCACGAAAAATCCAAACCAAAGTATTGTTCTGATTCCTAGGATACCATTATTTTGATTTAGATATGAAAACAAAGTATTTTTTCTGAGAAATTCCATTTTTTCTCCCCCAAGTTAATAAAATTCGTAAAACTTTTTCGTAGTCTGAAAAAAATCACAAAATTAACTACTTAACAGAGCATTGCTCGACTTTTTTTGAGTACACTTATATTTTCTTGATATCATATTGCTTTTAGTTAAATCTATGATCCAAAAACTAGACAAATTCTCGACTTATTTAACTTAATATTTCCCATGAAAATTATATAAAATTAGGAAATAACACCAACAACATTTTTAGTTTACACAAATTTCAGAGTTAAGTTTTTTTGCAAAAATTTTTTTAAAAAAATCGAAATTTGATTAAGTTTTAGTTCATAACTTCTTAAAGAGCAATAATATTGTAAATGCTTGAATTTAGTAAATTTTAGAGCACACTGGTCCATTAACTAGTTAATATACTGATTTTTTTTAAATGGCGGATAAATTTTAAGGAATTTTTTGTGCTTGGGGAACTTGCAAGATTGCTCGATATCCGCACTGCACTCAATCCTGGTAAGGATTGCTTAAAAAATACCTTGATGAACTTAAGATCGATATTAATACTTGATATTACATTAAAATAAGCTATCTACTAGACCCAAATGTGGGTTTTAAAACGACTTTTAAAACGATATTTTGAGCTCAAGGTCATTAGTTGATTTCATACCCCCGGTTTTATACTTAATATACTTCAGCTTTCTCCTAATGCCAGCATTGCTATGACTGTTTGGGAATTGCAAGGCAGAATAGGTACACAAAAAAAATTAATATCAGCAGAATCAAAACCACGAAAACAGCACTCAAAAAAAGGGGCTAAACAGCCCTAAAATACAGAAATTTGCCTTAAAATGGGGTCAAAGTCGATTTGCCATATATTTTAGATAAATAATTCCGTAGATTAGGAAATAGACTTGAATAATAAAGAAAATATTTACTATTTGCTAGAAAATATATTTTTTTAATTGTAGAAAAACATTTTCTAGATTTTAGAGAAACATTTCTAGATTTTAGAAAGGAAAATATATTTTCCAAGTATTACAGAGGAAGTGAGTAAAGGAAGAAGTGGAAAAAAGTAGTGAAAGGGACAACAACAATACGCGCAATAGCCTCCTCTCTTTATTAAAATGGTCTTTAAATAATTTGAGGCATCACAGTTTACAAAAGCCTTTGCGTATGTATTTTGTATGTGTACCCATTTTGCTCTCGTTTTCTTTTCGCTCTTTCGCCGAAACATTGGAAGTCCCGATTTACTTCCATATCAGGCTCATACCATTTGATTGTTAAGTACGGAAATAAGCGTTTTCTGATTTATCTAGGCTTTTTAGGATTGTTGTAAGTCTTTCGAACGTGTATCAAGTGAAGATCTGTTGAACAATAGGCGTGCTACAAGAGAAACTAGCACTTGTGCTGGGCAGTACTGGCTGGAACAGTCATGGGCAGCACTTTACTTTAAAGAAACGCGAATTTTGACATTTTTGAAAATAATTTTTAGCACAGTTTAGTACTTTTGTTTCAATGTTTTTAAAGTAAACTTATTTAGGCCATGTTTTCGGTTGCTAACACTAAATATTTTCTAAATCGATAGAGAGAGAGTATTTGGTTTTCGTCTCTGTCCAAAATAGATGTTCATTCCTTTGCGGTGGCTGTTTGTGAGCTTTTCATGTTGTGGCAGGTTAGGGCCTCGCCTTGCCTGGCGCGCGCACACACAGAACACACACATACACATACCTACACACAATAGCCAAAAGCGCGTCGCGATGTCGACAACAGCTGTTGAGGCCCGTGACGACGCCTGAATGAGAATGATGACGACAACCGCAAGTGAGAAGTATCTGCCACTAAGTTTCTAAGTATCTTTAGCTAATCACTGCTGCAGGCAGCAGCTTTCTAATCTTTGGAAATTGCTCAAGACAAGCGGAGTTACCCAATGTTTGATCGATTTCCTACACAAAGTATGTACAAAAAAAAAATGGGGAAAAAAATTATTGGAATTAAATAAATGCAATTGCGAAAATTGCCCGTATGCTGTTTGGTCTCTGGTCTCGACTGCATTTTTAATTAATTTATTTTTCTCCGATATGCACAAAGACAGGCGGGGCAGGGCAGGGCAGGGCAGGGCAGGGAGGGAGGGAGGGCAGGCCAGGCGGCAGTCGGGCAGGCGCAGCAAAGACAAAAGCCAAGACAAAAACTTGTATCTTCAAGATACACATAATTTCTGCTTCGGTTTTTTTTATACTTGTTGCTGTGGCACTGCCTGCCATTCATTTATTTATTTATTTAATACTTTTTCCTTTGCCTCTCGCTTTGCCTGTGCGTGTGATTAATCGGCCGCTCATTGTAAATATTTGTCTTTAGTTTGTTGCACTCTCCGATTCTGCGGAGCTCTGGGCAACTCCTTCAACAGATTTGTTCTTCGTATTCATAAAAGGCAGCCGTGGTGATTGTGTGTCAAGTTGACTTTGGTTTTTAGAACCCTGTAGGGGTAAGCGAGTGATTTCTGTTTAATGTTTGACATTAAACGAAAAATGCATTTTCTTTTCTTTTTAGAGAAATCGTAGAAGAAGCGTGTGGGACTTTGGGTGGGGTTTTCGTCATCAGGTTTTGTTGTGGTTTGATTTTTATCAAAAAGTATTGGTTTGTGCTTTGAAGTTGGTTTAAGGGAAAGCAGAGAGGAACATGATTGGCCTTGGTCCTTCGAGCCGGTTCCTTTAGAATTAACATTTTATCATCTCAGTGCTGTAAACCTCTTTTAAATTACCAGAGCTGCCATTAACAAGCCCTATTACATTGGTCCTTCGAGCCGGATTCTTCAGTCTTGAATCAATAATACCCTCGCGCAGTACAAGCCCATTCCCACTTCAAGAGTTACTTTGGGAATCAGCTATACATCTTTAAGGTTATATTACTTGGGTTCTTTGAGCCGTAAACAACAAACTTGGATCCAACCCCAGGAACCCTTTCTCAAAAATTTAAGTTATATTTTAAACAGTTACAATAAACCTTCACAGTTACATTGGTCCTTCGAGGCGGATATTTAAAACTTGGATCAAGAGAAGTAGATGCCCATCTAAGGCAATCAATAGATCCATTTACTCTGTCAAAAGCGCAGCACGCATATATCTCTCTACTTACATGTCTCGAAAGTTGAGAAATCGCTCGAATGCTACGACATTTCTTCCCATCCCTTAACAACGTTCTCCCTAATGCTATTACCTAGTAGAGTTCTTTTGACTCAAGCACCAGGGTGTTTAACTTACAACTGGAAAATGCTTCAGCTCGAAAATAAGTAAGTAGAGGCACTACCCAGCAGAGCTGTAAACTACAATAACCATTACAATTACTATTACAATTGCCATTACAATTACCATTACAATTACCAGTACATTTACTATACAATTACCAGTACAACTGCCATTACAATTAGCATAACAATTACTATTTCAATTACCATTACAATTATTGAGATATTTAAAATTATAATTACCATAACAATTAAAACTATTTTGTAATAAAAAATTTAATAACAATTACAATTAATTCAATAATTATTTTAAATAATTTAATTATTCGGTAGTTAAAATAATTATTGTAGTTTCAGTTGCAAGTTGTAATAATTTGTTTAACAAAGATAAAGTAAAAATTACCGAAACTACTACAATTACTTCAATTACCAAATAATTAAATTCTTTGGAGTAATTATTCAAAATAATAGTAGTTATTGTGAACATTTATATACACCTATGATTGTAATGGTAATTGTAAAGGTATTTGTAATGGTAATGGCAATTGTAATGGTAACACCATATAAACCAATAATTGTAATGGTAATGGGTATGGTAATGGGCATGGTAATGGGTATGGTTATTGTAATGGGTATTTTAATGGTAATTGTACTGGTAATTGTAATGGTAATTGTAATGGTAATTGTAATGTTAATTGTAATGGTAATTCTAATGTCAATTCTAATGGTAATTGTAATGCTATTTGTAATGGTAATGGCAATTGTAATGGTAACACCATATATAGTACACCAATAATTGTAATGGTATTTGTAATGGTAATTCTAATGGTAATTGTAAAAGTAATTGCAACGGTAATTGTAATGGCAATTCTTATAGAAATTGCAGCTTCAGCTCTGCTCCCCAGGGAGTTGTTCTTACTCCATGACAGTCAAACAACAGTTGCGACTTATAGAATCGCTTGCCCGGCATTTGCTAATTTGTTCAACATTTTCAGCTACTTCTCTAGGCCCTGCTGCTGTTCTGAGGTCTACAATATCCTAGCCCCGTCGTTTCTCTCCCTCCCCTGCCTCCATTATCTACAGCCACACACACTCAATCAAGTATCTCTCTTTGGTTTTTGTGGCCGCTCCTTAAGTCTCTATCTGAGTCTGCAGTCTTAAGTTTTCTTTGATACTTTGTTATATTTTATACGGTAATTTATAATAAGTTAGTTTTTTTTTTGGGCCCACGCACATGAATGAAGGTAAGACCCAGGCCCAGCCACTCAGCAGGCCACAAAATTCTTCAAGTGGAGAGGGGCAGGCAGGCGGCAGCCAGGCAGCCACGCTGGCTGACTTACAACTAATGCAATATAATAAATTTATACAAAGTTACAAATAAATGAGAGTGTGTGCCTGTCTGTGTGTGTGTGTGTGGGTAGAGCTCTTGGAAAATAAATAAATAAATATTTTTAGAAGGATTTATACTATATTGGTGTATGTGAAACGAAAAAGAAAAACCCTTCTGCGTTGGGCCCCAAGACTCGAACTGTTTCTTACTTTGTCAGTTTGTTGTTTTGCTTGATGATGGCTTTGCCAGGGTCCCCGGGACTTGGACTCGGACTCGGACGCCCCTTGGTTTTGGGTTATTTATCTGCATAAATTATTTATGCCGCATTACAAGCATAAAAATAAATAAAATAAATGAAGCCTGGCAACTAAATCCGATTAGAAAACGCCGAAGAGGCCGCAGATACAAAGATACGAAAGATACTCAGTCGTACACGGCGGCACACGCAGTGCATAGATACAAATTTATTTTTATAGATTAATCAACGTTTTTACTTTGTGCAGCTGCTTGCCCCAATCCCATTTTCCATTTCCACATCGTATACAATTTATTTTGCGCTTAGCCATAAAAATGAAATTTTCCGCCAAAGTATTTGAAAATATAAACATTAAAAATTTTATTACACTTGCTTTTTTTTTTGTTATTTTTCTTAATTAAAAGAATTAAAACGGGAGCACAACTGCTACGAATCTGTTTTCCATCTATGAAATGTAACATTTAATTTGAGGAGAAAAAAAAAACTATTTGGGGGCAGCAGAGAGTACACTTCAAATGTTGCTGCCATCTGCTGGCGCTCAGCGGTATATGCGAGGGTTTATCATGGAGTAGTTATGAGCTTTTCTTGCCGCATTTACTCTTACCCAAATGGCTATCAAAGGTGGGTCAGAAACACATCTTTGGAGCCATTAAGCTTAGCTTAAACCCTTCCTAAAAGTTTATGATCAGATTTCGAATTTCCGTCTTGAAATTGATGTAAGAACTGGCCAAGTGCAGTAAAAGACACGACATATACTAAAAGTACGACAAAAGGAAAAGGAAAAAGTCCCAAATCTATAAACAAAACCAGAAATGATATTTGAAATCAAACAAAGGAGAAAATATAAGATTATTTTTCAGTTCCAGGGGTCGAACACAAAACCATAACCGATGTAAAAATGTGAAGGAAAATTAACTTTGGCTTCCACGAGATTTATATACCCTTTAAGTTAGCAAAATTGATTTAAACAAAACAGGGATGCAAGCAGGTTACTAACCAAACCAAGCCATAGCCCAAAAACACAAATCACAACGGTTCGGTTCAATTTAATTTGATTTACAGCACATCTCCTGCAAATGTTCTCTTGGAATTTCATTTTAAAATTGTTGAAAATTCAAATATTCCCTTTAGAAATCATAATATACCCAAATAATGAAGAAAAAGTTCTAGGAAAAGACTCTTTGAGTGAGCTTTGATCTGTTTAATAAGATAAAGCTTTCTTTGACAAAATGTTTAATATATTTAGATTTAGTTGGTTCAAACAGAATCCTGGGAAAAACCAGAACTAATAATTTATAATGTCGTCGAACGGACCCTACTTTATGTTACATTAAATAGTATCGGTATACAACTATACTTAATGTTTTTCAACAAAAAAAAACCTTCCGATTAGATTTCAGAGCTGGCTTAAGGGGTTAAGATTCGGTGGAATTACGGGCAAAGAGGAAGAAGTCTTTGTAATCATTGCGGATGTGCCGCCACTTCAAAAAATCGAATATAGGACTTCTTGAGAAGGTTTAAAGGTAAGTCGACACGATATACTAAAAAAAAAACACATTTGAGTGATAAAATAAGATGAAATAAAGGGCGACCCAAGAACAGAATCAATTTTTTTTTTCATATTTTATGGACTGAATTACCTTTGAAAGTTTGGAAAATATACCTTTCTGCGCAGATCTAAGGATAAATCTGGACTGAATACTTTAAAGGGGGTTTAAGGCTTAAGACATGGCTAAATTGGAGGAAGTTCCTTTAACAGAAATGTGATTGTTTCAACATTTTGGACTGAATGACCATCGAAAACCCGAAAAACAACCTTTCTCCTTAAGTTTTAAGGGTTTTAAGGGTTGAAATTTGGCGAAGTTAAGCACAATCCTTGAACAGAAATGAGTTTTGGTATTATGGTTTTTAAAATTTTGCTGTATTTTCATGGGAAAATTGGGGTCTTCATCCAAGAGTTTAGAGTTATCAGAATTTCAAACAATTTATAAACATATATTTCGTTTTAGACATTTTTTGGACTGCTTTACCTTCTTAAGTGCGGTAAAAGTTTATTTCCGCACAGGAAGGATGGTGGATTTTCTGCGAAAAGGGAAATAGGCCTACAAAATTGACATTGAACCACTGAACCAAACAAAAATTGCGGTTCAGTTGGCTTCAAAAGCCATGTAATAAACCGAAACTGAGGTTTAAAAAGTTTGTGAACCATTGAACCGAACCGGATCATAAATTCCATTGGTTTGCATCCCAGGTCTTGGTTGAGTGTATTTTTGTAGTTCCAGTATATTGATTTCCCTAGCTAGAATTCTTGATCGAAGTGTATCAAAATAAAGTGTATCGAACTAGTCCGACTTCTTTAACTACCCTCGCGTATAAAATATGCCTCAATAATATAAAACAGAAGGCGATACATCAAAGGGGATTATACAATTTATTTTAGCTCGCCGATGAATATTTCTTCTTTTTTCTTTTTTGTGCTTTTGCCCATTTTTGTTTGTTCCTCATTTATATTTTATTTATTTACTTGCAGAAGATGGAGAGAAGATGTGTATACAAACCGAAAAAGGAAACCATGCAGATGCAACAGCTGCACAAGCATGCAGATACTAATGTATCTCTCCTAATAAATTATATAAAATATATATACATAACATATACAATATTATTTTATTCCTCGCAGAAGAAGACGGCAACGGCGTCGGCGACGGCACTTGAGGCCAATTTACTCAGCGTGCAGCGGAAGCATCGTCGATTTTGCCGGGAGGGTCGGACGGGGTCTGAGAGTGACGAGTGTAATGACTTTTGTCGATTGGGTTAAGTGGCTTGTTGGCTTCCTTTGCTCACCTACACACACACACACACACACCCAAACACAGGGAGACTCTTCAAATGCAGCGTGCGAGATTCCTTTTTTGAGCTGCACACATTTTGTGTACGTCTCCTCTCTGTCATCTCTGCCTGCTATACTTATGATTGTTGCCCTTTTTTTCCGTTTTCTGGTCGCCGTTGAAGTAGTTTGAATGTGGCACGTTTGGCTGTTCTTATATATGTAGAGTCTTCCTCGCTTCCTTTATTTTTTCTTGCTGCATTTTGTGTCCGTCTGTCTGTGTGGCTTCTTGGCTGCCCCCTATCGAGATGCGGTAATTTGTCTGCACTTTTTTGTGGGTTAGAGGTAAGCGACACACGCTAATTATGAGTGTGAGAAGAGACGGCGGAGACCAACCGAAAATGTGCGAGGAGTTTTTGTGGCTATTCTACGGATTGATTAATTGAGAGGCACACGAAAGCGGTGAGTTAGGAGCCAAAGGAAATCGAAAGGGGTAACGAAATTGAAAGTTTTTTGTTTGTTTGTATGATTAATCAAGGCGCAACAGGCAAAAAAAATAAAACACATATATAAATTTAAAATTAAATAAATAATAAGCCTCAAGAAGTACCATTCAGTGCACAGATATGTTCATACTCTTCCAGGATTCGTAAACATTATCGCCTACAATTTTCAGTTCTTAATACAAAAATACTTGATTGAAGCACAAAATTCTTATTTCAAGTACGACTTTTCAGAAATTTTTGATCTTGGACTGTTTCGGAACATATTAAGTTTATTTTAAATTATTTTTAAGTCGGTTTGATCATGCTTATAGGCTGTAGTAGTCTTGAATCAAACCCAATTACCTCTCAAACTAACTACAAATAATTCTTGCTAAAAGTCCAGTAATTTCTATTGTCAACACAAAATTATTGTAGAAAGAAAATAAGAGTACTGCAAGAGTATAAGCACAAAATGTTCCTGGTTTGAGCACATAAAACGATTAGCCTATTCCAAGTGTTTTTATGGAACAGGGTCTATGTATTGAGCTAAATATCCAAAGGCCATGAATTAACCAAAGATACAGAATTATTAAGGGTCACATATTACCAGGGTTCGGAATTCCTCACGAGCGAGCCGCGCGCTCTGCCTCTTTTCGGCTCTCGCTCAGAGCCGAGAGCCGCTGTTCGAGAGCCGGGAGCACTAATCGTCTCACAGCTCGTGAGCCACAGCTTCTGGCTCAGAGCTGAGAGCCACAGCTCGGGAGCCGTGAGCCATCAACCGGCTCTCGGCTCGTGAGTTACAGCACTCGGCTCTGAGCTGAGAGTCACAGCTCGGGAGCCGTGAGCCATCAACCGGCTTTCGGCTCGTGAGCCACATCTATCGGCTCTGAGCTGTGAGCCACAGAACTAGGCTCTTGAGCCAAAGCTTTCGGCTCTTGAGCAATAGCTCTCGGAGATAAACGAAATTCTCTTCGAAGCCATAAAGTATAAATATTCTTGATAAACATCAACAGCCGAGAAGATATTGATATGTCCGTCTGTCCGTATGACCAAAAATATTACAGAGATGGTATACTTCATATATACATATGCAGGCATATCAAATTTAGGGGCTGAGCTCAGAGCCGGGAGCTGTGGCTCACGAGCCGAGAGCTATTTCTTACGAGCCTAGAGCTATGGCTCCCGAGCCGAGCGGGTTGACAGCTCACGGCTCCTGAGCAGAGGCTCTCAGCTCAGAGCCATGTGCTGTGGCTCACGAGCCGAGAGCCGGTTGATGGTTCACGGCTTTCGACGTATTGCTCTCAGCTCAGAGCCAAGAGCCGAGTGCTATGAGCTGAGAGCAAGAGCTGGCTCTCGAGAGCTCCGAGCAAAGAGCAATTCCGAACCCTGCATATTACTAACACTCAATAACAAAAATGCTAAAACCATTTGGGAATTTTAAGAACTGACTAGCTTTAAAATTATTTGCATTTTCTGTTGCACACTTTTCGGAGCTAGCATTATAAGTGAGTACAAACTCAATCTATCAAACTTCGTACTTGAACTACGATCTCATTTTACTTATATTTGTCATCTTTCTGTGAGAACAAAATGATCTTGATTCCAAAGCGTCTGTGCTCATCTCAGTAATATTAACAGGCTTTTTTGGGTCTTAGATTTTTATTTAATTTAGATTTTACTTGAAGTTTCAAGTACAAATATGCATAAATTCATCTCCTATCAGTTTAGTACGCCGGCAGCCCTTTTTTTTTGAGTATGACACCCGCAGGAAACTGTGGTTAAGCCCTCGAGCCGAACCATTAAGGGGGAAGCACTTTGAGTTACGATTTGATGCACATTATAGAAAAAGAATTAATACCAACATCTATGTATTCATATTCATTTTTAGCCGAAGATTAAAACTCTGGGCTTATATGAATCTGAGAATAAGCAAGACGACTAACATCTATGTATTCATATTCATTTTTAGCCGAAGATTAAAACTCTGGGCTTATATGAATCTGAGAATAAACAAGACGACCAACATCTATGTATTCATTTTCATTTTTAACCGAAGATTAAAACTTTGGGCTTTTATGAATCTGAGAATCAGCGGGACGACCACGATCTATATACAAGCGCCCTCTATTTCTCGCTCTCTCTTTTATTTTCCTAATGGCAAACTGCATAAACTGTTAGGCGTATACACAGAGAAAAACTCACATTAGGGTTACAGATCAATCGGGATCGAAATTTTAACGTTTTGTTTTTAAATCTTTAGGTTGGTTTTGTTATGGAAAGTACTTAAATTAAGTAAGTAACATTCTAAAAACGGAATACGACAACCAATATTATTGAAATGAGAAGAAACATGCAAGAATCAAGAACTTCTAGTACTCAAAGAATGCTGCAAGTCTAAGAAATCCCTGTTCTTTATTCAACTACAAAATATACTTACAATGCTATCTCCAGGTGCGAATTCCCAACTGCTTATAACACTTTCCATTTGGAGTGTGTGAGAATTCGGCACTACATTAATAGCATTTTGGTCTTTGGTTTATTAACTCCTTAACCCCTTAACTCTTTTCAGCCTTCTTTAATTGAATACAGAGACCTCATTTCAAGTACAAATTGGGAATAGTGTATGGGAACATTTTGGACTTATTTGATGAGGCTTCCATTTTGTTTCAAGGTTATATAAAAACTGCCTTTTTAAATTATTTTGACTTTAAGAAAGAATGCTTTTCAAGTTATTCAAGAGGTAAACGGATTGGCCTTAAGACTATTATTCCCCTTAGGCATGATCAAAATGATTTTAAAATGGTTGGAAATGTATCTAAAATATCATATCAAAACTTGTTATGAAAACTGTTTTCGTGATCATTTCGTACTGAAAATAAGTGCTTTGTACTTGAATCAAGTATTTTCGTACTATCAACAACGTTTGTAACTAATTCCCTAATAAAGTTCTTGATATTTTTATGAATGAATTTGTCTTCTCTGTACATGTCACGGAGAAGTGGTTCGGTTCAGGTTTTCAATCTTTCGAACCAGACTCCGAACCGAACCATTTAAACAGTTTTAAGATCCCTAACCCCAAAAGTTCTATTGGCAGACTACATTTATTGAGTTTTTTTCAGAAACTGAAATTAAACATGTTTTTTCGATGATTCGCTGACACAGAAGTCTTTGTCATCTTCATGCTAGCTTTTAGCCGTATAGTTTGGGTTAGTCGGAACCCTTTTAAAAAACTTTTCAATTTAAATTTTCTGCACAGAACCTCTTCAGCAATCGGCTCTTGAAGTGTCACTCAATAACCAACCGGTTTTCCATTCATACATTGAAAGCGGCCTCTCCTCCATCAACATTAAGGCGCACCGCAGAATTCGCACTTTAATAAAAGTTTTTTTTTTGTTGTTATTTATTTATCCAATAGACATCGACAGCGACGACGAAGTCATGGACTCGCATCTTCATTGGAATGCCATATTTGTTTGTCCAGATCTGTGCGTACCTTCTCCGTGCGTTTTTGTCCGTGTTTATTGTCGCATTTGAGTGCATTAATCAAATAAGTGGGAATGGGGCACATTAGCGTGTTCAGATGTTCAATTTTTTTTCCATTGGTTTTTGTTTTCCTCATCTCTCTCGCTGCTGGCTCGTTAGCGTCTCTTTTCAATAAATATTTTGTTTTTATGGTTTTTTAAATATTTTTCTACTGGCCGTTTGCTTTGCTTTTTATGTGCGTTTTAGAAATTCTTTGGAAAATGCATCTGCATCTGTTTGTTTGCCTAGGTATTAGGGTGTGTGAGTGTGTGTGTGTTGGCCATGTTTATGCTTTCCTGCTGTTTGCCTTTCCGATTGTTGTTCTCCCGCCTTCATTCACACATTTCATTTATTAAAAATTGATGCATTTTTCGTTTGGCTGCCTGCCGATCAGTCGCTGGGCTCAGTTCTGTCAAGGCAATGGCCATATATAAAAATCAATCGTCTCCTCCCTGCTCTCCTCTTCCTCCTCCTCAATGCAGCTTCTTTAATATTTATAATTCTTTTCCATTTATTTATATGTTCTCTTTGCTCTTCATGCCACATAAGCAGATAAAGCCGATAAGTGTCAGTTCTTGGCCTCGGTCGCTTGTTCATTCTTGGGTCGCTCGGTTCGGTTCGGTTTCTGGTGATTAATTGCACTTTTATTTGTCTGCGTTTGCCTTTGTTAAAAATAATTTTGGAATTTTTTTTTGTTTTTCATATTTTATTGCCGAGGGATTTTGGTTTTTAATGTGAGTGCATCATTAGAGGTTGTATATTATACTTTTTTTTTATTTTGACTCACTCTCATTTCCTTTGCGTGATCAGTTCAGTGAACTTTTTAAAGGGACCAAACGAGGAAGAAAGATGTTGGAGGATGTGAGTGTTCATTTTGTGTTATAAATACAGTTTTTGCTTTAAGTAAGCACAAGGGATATTCTACTAGGCAGATGTTGAGGGAATATTTAGCAATGAATTCTAAACTTACACTTAAACATATTCTAATAGATCAATTTCCCTATAAACTTGTGTACGCATGATACAACCGTGCATTACTTTGGATCAGGGCTACAAAAAAATGTTTCGGAGCTCCGGTTCGCGGGTTCGACTCAAAAATTTACCCATGTATAAGTTTTGGAAATTGAAGGTTCGTGGTTTTTAGAAGAAGGTTTGGGTTCGAGCCTTGGTTTAGCCAATGCTTTATACACATTTATATATTAATTTACCTCAAAGCGACACGAATTTTAAGAGAAGAATGTGATTTGTAGAACACTTGAGATTATTCGATTTATATTTTAAAGTAAATGTTAATTTGTAAATCATTTAATAATCTTTGGGGTCAAGGATTTTAATAAAAAGGGGGTTGGGGATTTTAAGGGTTTTTCTGAAAGTTTTTATAGATTTTTCAGTATACAAAAGGTATATTTTTTTAATTTTCTTCATTTTTCTTGAACCGAACCGCAAATTTAGGTCTTTGGTATTTGGAAATTAAATGGTGCTGGTAACTCTCCTTAATAAGCAGTGTGTTTTGTTTTGAAAATACAATTAAAATTGACAACTTTCCCTTATTTTGACAGTCAACAGTTAGCTCACTATTGACTTTGACTACAAAATGTTGCAAAAATCATTTCTCATTAAGCCATTCGAAACGAGAGTTTTTTTAGTTTTACATATATAAATCTTATCTCATTCCCCAATACATTATCGTTTTTTGCATTTTGCCCTCTAGGTTCCCAAAACTGCCTCTTGGCTGCCAGAATTCATTCAAAATATAAACATTATTATATGTTAAAAACTAATTTTTAACACAATTTAAACCAAAACTTAGCTTTTTTAATGGAGAAAATCTATTTGGGAGCTAGAGCTTCCTTGGAATTCCCTATCAGTTTTAACACTCCTGAAATGAGTAGACATCTGATGACTTGTCGACAGAGAGTTAAGTCTATTGAGAATATCATTGGGTCGGCTTTCCGACTTTCTCCCATCACAACGATTGTTGAAAAGTCACCAGGTGTTTTTGTGAGAAGCTTGTTTTGGGGTCAAATCAGGTTTGAATATTAAGCTCAATTCAGTTTCTTTCATTTTTGGAGCAATCCTTTACGGATTGATTTTAGTTCGCATATTTAGCCCAATTTAGTGTCGGATATTCTGGCACCAAACCGATTTTAAGATCAAATTAAGTACGAATATTGGGCTTCAATCAATGTCTTGATTTGTTTTGACCGAGGGAACCAGTTTTGATCGAATAACAAGCTATAATTAATTTAAATTTAATTAAAGTTAAATTTAATTCAGCTATTTCGAACTAAAGTCTAGCTCTTTCTAACTAAAAGCAGGGATTCGGGGAATTAAAGATCCGTACTTAAGTCAATCCATTAGTAAATGGTTTGAGAAACTCTGGGATTGACCGAACCTGACATCGTTTGAGATTTACTTAAGTCTGCATATTTTTAAAATATTATAAATATATATATAAATGCTGTCTTATTATCTGCACTTTTTGGCTAAACCTGAAATAATTGTTGATTTAATATACAAATTCTTTGGTGAAGAGTTTTCCATCGGAATTAAAACATTGCCACACAGAATAAAAGATCCAAAAGAGATCCATTTGGACTGGATCTGTTTTTAATTACTTTTAATCACCCAACGGTGCTAAAAATTATCCCTAGAATGATCTTGTATCGTATTCTTTGTATGATTTTTAGCTCAGCAGTGCAAAATATATACGGAATATCATCAAATAGATATTATTTAATATCTTTTTTCTCTGTTTCTTTGCTTTGAAAACTCTTTAGTTGATATTTCTGTCGTATATTCTTAACTTACTCTAAACAATCAACAAAAGTTTGTCATTTCTTTCAGTAATACCCACATTTCAGCCTGAATACAGCATATATACCAATTCTTGTTAATTAATAATATAATCATTTTTTATAGAGATGCATTTATATCGCGTACGATCATTAATGAAGCCTCTTGAGAGTAAGAAAGAAAAGCACTTACTACTCCTGAAATCACATCAAAACATTTCTCTAGTGATTAGTTCAAGGTTATCGCTGATAAGAGAGATCGTAACTCGCATCAAAAACCTCGAAAAACAAACCGAAATTTCAAACAAACCAATTCCAAAGCATTTCCGACCAAAAGTGGCGACCGTGATTAACTACTAAACTCCAGATTCTGCTACAAATAAATAATTATCCGCCGAGTTCAAGAAACTTTCATTCCAAAATTCTTACTTGGACACAAATCAATCGCAGAAACCACCAAAACCACAAAAATGCCAATACAACAATTGAATTGAATATGGCCGGAACCTATGACAAGACAAAAACAAAATGTGGAACACAGAGAACTCCACAAAAGTGGACATGGTCGGTCAACAACAACCACAGCAGCAGCAACCACCACGTCCACCACGACGACGACGACGATGACGATGACGACGTGAAGCACGTGAATGCTGTCAATCATGAGAAGGCGCAGCCAAAAGCTGCTGAACATTCCACACAACAACATGACAAGCGCAAAGCAATTTATGACGTCACGTGGCCAAGCGAAATGCCGCCGGCGAAGATCACCAAAGACGAAAACGCGCGAACATGAATCAAAACAAAGACCAGAGAGCGAGAGAGCGGAGCTGGGGCAGCGCTGCCCGCGTAGCAGCGGCAGCATAAGAGAGCGCTAGCGCGAGAGATCTCGCCTCGACTTATGAATGGGACTGCCCTGCAGAGAAAGTGTCTAGTTTAATACCAGAAGTATACCAGTCTTTAAAGACTCGCAACTGGTTGCACTTCGTATCCAAATCAATGTATTGTAGTCGTCCATTTTACACAGGCATGTCATAGGCAAAAGACAATTGTCCCCAGCAGCAGCCATTTGCAACCAGTTTAGTTCCAATTGTCCCCTCCTGCAGCCATTTCCAACCAGTTTAATACCAGTTGGCAACATGAGCTTTGCAGTTAATTATGTTTTATTTCACAAGTCTTTACTCAACCATAATTCGCAATACATTCTTGATACATGTCTTGATACAAACTTTTCCAAATTCACATTGACTTTGCATTAACTTTGACTTAATCCTAATTTTTCTTCACTTTGCATTAATTTCCACTTCTAATTTCCTCCGCACTCGGCTGCAGCTGCGCGGGTTAATAATAAACTTGAAATTAAACACAAAAAGCTTTACCGTCTGCCGCTGCGCAGTTGCCCCAACTCACCCGAATCTAGCTTTTTTGTTACCAGTTAAATTCTAGTTGCTTTACAACTTTGTGTAGGACAATTTTTCAGTTTCTCTGCAGGGTACTCACCCGCTCTTCTTCGCGTATCATTTCGGCTATGCCGGGTTTGATCTCCATATCGTCGGCCAGCGATGAGGAGGTCGTTGCCGCAGCTACTGCTCCAACTGCTGGATGGTGGTGTGTGGGTGGAGGCGGTAGGCGTGGTTCGGCAGGCGGTCCAAGAGCACTCAGTTCCATGGCAGCTGCAGCCATGGCCGCGGCTGAGCCCAACGGAAAGCGACTATCGCCCGCCGGCGAGCCGGAGGCGTTAGCGGATGGTGGGGGTGCTGGTGGTGGTGGATGGGTTAGATGCATTGGATGCGGCTGCTGTTGCTGCTGTTGCTGTGGACTCTGTGCCAAGGCCCTACCGGAACGACCCAGCGGAGCTGGCGTAGTGGCGGGTGACGGCATATCCAGGCCATGCATGGCCGATTCCAGTCTTCTGGGAGTACTACCACCACCTGTGGCCAGCGGTTGCAGCTGCACCGGCACCGGTGGCTTGGGCGGGGGAGTCATCAGCGAGCAGTCTCTTTGACGTTCGCGCTCTTTCTGCTCCTGCTCCAAGCGCTCGGCGGCTATGAGACTACTTAAGGGACTGGCGGGCGTATGGAATATCGTGTCAGCGGAGGGCCAACGACGTTTCCGCACATTTCGACGCTGCTCCAAGGGCGAGAGGCGCAGCTCGGAGCTGCTGGTGTCTCCCCAGTCGCTGCTGAGGCGTAACTTTTTCTCCGGCTGCATAAAAGCCAACAGTTCCTCCGCCTCTCTTTCGGCCAGCTCGCGACTAGACTCCTTGGGGGACACCTGCTGGGCAGCCGCTGCGGCCGCACTGGCCGCTTCCATGTGTGTGACATCCGCCAGACCGCGTACCTTCAGCATTTCCGCTATCCTCAGCAGAGGACCGATCTGATCTTGGCTCACATTGATCTCTCCGCGATACATGAACTCTACAATGGCCTTGAGATCGCACCAGTTCACATCCCGCATGATCACAATGGGATGTTGACAGGGGGTTTCGGCCAGGAGCGTTTGGAAATAGGGTGAGCAGGCGGATAGTACCATTTTGTGTGCCTTCAGGGAGCGTCCGTCGCAGGCCAGGGTCACATCCACAAAGCACTCGTTCTGCAGCAGCTGATCAAAGATGGTGGTGAGATTCGTTTGATAGTTGTTCCAGCGCAGGCAAAACTGTTGTGAACTGGAAGTGGGTGAGGCGGCTGAGGAGCTCACAGGTGATCCGGCTCCGGCGATCGGTGAGCGGCTCTCCTCCTTGGTCTCTCGCGGCTTCGTGGAGCATGACAGCTTCTCGGAGTGGGGAGAGGGGGAGGAGCTGGATTGTGGTGGTGGACTCTTGGCGGTGGGTGTGCCGCCACTACGTTGTCTTTGGGCCGCTTGAGCGGGTTCCGCTTGTGTTTCCGTTTCGCAATGATCCACAGAGGCCATGTTATCGGTTATCGGTTAACGGTGTTTACAACTATCGTTTATCGCGACGCATTCTAATTAAGCACGCGACATTCAAAGAGAGTGGGCATATGTGAGTGTGAGTGTGTGTGTGTGTGTGTGAGTGTGAGAGTTACGTTACGTTATTTTCGTGTGTTTTGTGAATTGGAATTGGCCAAAAGTCTTCTCAGCACGAGCGTCTGAATTAGACTGAAATCGTTTTGCACATTTTGATACGGAAAACTCAAAACAAACTTAACACAGGCCAACACACGACGATGATGACGACGACGGCGGCGACGACGACGACGATGTGGAAAACTCTTGTCTGTTGCAGTTGTTGTTGCTGTTGTTGCTGTTGCTGTTGCTGCTGTTGTTGTTGCCGCTGGGGTACCCGCAGCAACTTGCGAGTTGCGAATGCGAATTCGCTGAGGCCGCGACGAAGTTGCAAATAGTTCGCTGATTCTGCCCGCGTCTCTGCTTGCATTGCAGTTCAAGGCAAAGGAGACGACGACGCGTGCGTTGATTAGTCGTCGTCATCGTCGCAGTAGCGCGCGCTGCCTTCAAAAATTATGCGGAGAGCAGCAGCAGCAGTAGCAGCAGGCGCCAAAAACGCCGGCACACCGGCACACATGCACACAAAATTCCTTTGCTCGGAAAAAGCCACGAACAACGAGGCGGCGAGTTGGCCAGTTTGGCTCTCCCACACACAACAAACGCCGCACGAGTCGCTTTGCTGCCAACCCCCAAAAAGGCACCGGCACCCATACAGGCACATGGACACAACGCCGCTGCAGTTTTAAGTGTGCGAGTGTGTGTGTGTGTGAGGAAACCCAAGTTGACTGCGTGAAGAGAGAGAGTTGGCTTAGGCCTAATATTTTTCGTAGGTGCTTTGGCTAAAGAGAATGAGTTGACGGAGTAAAGGAGAGAGGGGAATGGCGACACCTTGTGCCTGGCCTGCAGGAAAGCTGTTAAGAATCATCCAAAATTTGGGAAAAGTTGTGAAATAGTTTTTGCATATTTTTAATATAAACTTAAGTGGAAATGATAGCCACATAAGTCAGGCATGGATTTAGTTGGTATTTAGGGTAGAGGTTGACCTTTCGTTCTAAAAAAGCGTATTCCCTGCATTTCACAGAACCACGAACAAAATCGACAATAAGCCACCGACGCCATCGAACGGTGTTCCAAAACCATAGAGTAGATAGGGACGGTAACAAATAAAAAACTATACAGTTTTTATCTAGAATCAGCCATCAGTTCAGGCTTGTAAAGCTTCTTCAGATATAAGACCCTTGAGAAATTTCATTAAGAGTAAGAGGGACGGTTATAAATCTGGTTTTTAGACCGCAATTGATCTACAATAAGATGTCAATTTGCTTTCGTAGAGCCTTATAACAATTCCATAAGCAACGGAGTAGATAGGGACGGTAACATATGAAACGTTTTACCGATTTTATCTGGAATAAGCCATCAGTTCGCCCACTTGAAGCTTGTACAGATTTAAGGCCGGTGAGCAAACGCATTAAAGGTAAGGAGTAGACAGGCACGGTCTTAAATCTGGCTATTAGACCGCTACTGATCTCCAGTAAGTCATAAATTCGCTAATGTGGAGCCTCAAAACAATTTCTCAAAAAGAACGGTGTAGATAGGGACGGTAGGAAATGAAAAACTCTGTGCTGTGTGTCTTAGTAAGTTATGAATTCGCCATAGTGACCTTTGAGAAGATTAATCAAGACTAAGGAGTAGAGAAGGACGGTAATAAATTTGTTTGTCAGGCCGCAGGTAGTCTACAAGAAGTTGTTAATTTGCACTCGCGAAACTGGTGTAGAGATAAGACCCATGGGAAAATTTCACAAAACAGCAGAGTAGAGAGGGGCGGTTACAAACCAGGGTGCTACACAGCTATTGGTCTCCCAGAAGCCACGATTTCACCCTCGTAAAGCTGGTGTAGAGACAAGACACATGGGACAATTTTAATAAACAGCAAAGTAGAGAGGTACGGTAACAAAAGTAAAGTAAGAAACTTAAAAATACCAAAAAATCCTCATGCTCAGCGCTTTTTAATTTTGAATACTTATGTATTCTTACAAATTCAGTTAACTAATTTTCTTTAACTCGAGTAGAGCCTAAATGTGATAACATAATGTGATTTTAAAGAAATCAGGCAGTAAATAACCACAATACTCTGATATGATATAAAAATGATCGTTAAGTTGCTTGTAAGCCGCAGAATATAGAAGGTAATGCAGAAAGAAGCTAATGAAATTCATTATTATTCTTAAAAGACATTTCTCCTATATAAATCCAGGTCCATATATATAAAAGATTATCTGGGTTACATTGATTTTCTGACTCATTAAGCCAGACTTAAGAGAAGGCTTGTCAATGCTTGGTGTATTAAGACAAGTAGAGAGGAACGGTAGCAAATAACAAAACTAAAAGTTCCTTAATGAATCTAATTCCAACTATGATATTCTTAATATTTTCCGTGTGCATAAATCTGATATATTATTTAAGACTAATCCAATGTGCTCACTCATCATTAGATTCTTAATGATTGGAAATTAGTTTTAGAACATACTCAGTTTGGGTTAGACCCAAACCCCACTCCCCCTGCTTTCATCAAAGGCCTCTCTTTCAGTTGCTCATGCAGTTGAGCCCTCCTCAACGGGAAGAAAAACTGGGCAAAAAGATTGTTCATTAATTAGTTCCGATTGCTCAGCCCCCCTCCCTATCAACCCCACCTACTAAAACCCTCTCACACACACAAACACACACACAGCCAGCCTTCGGCTCTCTTCGTCGTGGGCAGCGCTGCCGTCGCCGCCGCCGTCGTCGTGCATTATAAACAAATGCTTAGGCGAATAACTCGTGCACTCCCCTTTGGGGGCGCTCAATTCGCCGCAATCTTTGGCGCTCTTTTGTTTTTAAGAGACTTGAAACTGCCTGCTTCTCTCTGAATGCCATTGCACCTGCACTTATTGTTTTTCTCGCTCTGTTTGGATGGGGGGCGGGGAACTGCCCACACCCCATTATTGTTGTTACTTTTTTTCTGCCTTGATATTTTGTTGATTGTTTTTGCCTTGCGCATTTATAATATGTGTGCATAAAATAAAGATATACAAATCTAGCAAACACATTTTGCACAAGTGCGAACGAGACACATGGAGGCAAAGGCGGCAGTGCGAGCGAGAGGGCTACATCAGCTGAGCTCAACCAGTCATAAATTATGCATAATTTTTTCGTGACTGGCAAATGGCGTCTGTGGGATAAATTATAATGAACATCAGCTGGCCATGAAGAATACGCCAGGAAGAGGGAGCCCAGAGAGAGAGAGGCGAGATGAGGTGCACACACACCACACACACACACACACACACACCATAATCAGCATGTGAATTAAGAATAATCAGAAGGCGACTGTCGAGGTTACAAGTTTTGTTAGTACAAGTAGATCGTTTTAACTTTTACTTGTTCTTTTGGGTTCCCGAAGGATTTCAATTGATAGTTTTAGTGATGAGAAAAACTGCAAAAATATTTGATTTTTTTTCATACACTTTGAATTCAATTTAGCTACAGCATTATCCATTTTCCGAACTTAATACAAACTTCATCGCTTGAGATGAGTTTGTTCGATTTTCGATAACCAATCAACGAAAATAGTTATGAAAAATTCTAAAAATGCATAAAAGTCTTCCAATTTTTAGTCAAACATTGTTTCAACGCGAATAATTTATTTGCAAACATAACAATTTAATGAACCATTTGAAGAACTGTGAAGCTGATCTTAAGTTTTACCTAATGGAGTTGTATCGATTCTTATTATTTTATTGATTTACTACAATTTGCTCCGAACCACGAATTCCGACTTTTATTTTACAGTGAACCCGAAATAAAAGCTGAACCCGAACTTGTTCCAAACCTAAAAATTCGGTTCGGTTCATCAAAAATGATGAACAATAGAAATTTGACCATCTGCTTAGCGATTTCTTCTGCTAATTGGTAGGGTTTAGTGCGACCAACAACTAAAATGGGCAGAAAAGTGGAATAAAACATCTAGAAAACATTTTGAAGGTTTTTTTTTAAAAAAATGTTTAAATAAATTGGATTGACTTTTGCTCTCTAAAATCTTTGTAGGGGTTGAAAAAGAATGAATATAAAAACTAAAATCATTTTGATCAAACGAATTCTGTTTAATAACATTTTAAAATTATTTCCACTAAAATCTATTGGCGGGTTTCGCTGAGTTCTGCACTTAAAAGATAGAAGACTTAAACCATTTTAAGGAATCCACAAAGAAAGCCAGGTCTTCTAGGGGCACTTTTGCAATTACTGCCCAGGTCTTCAAAGAAGTTTACCCAGAAGGGCAGTCGCATAGAAGGTGTTGGTTGCTTTCTACTTTCTCCTCATTTTCACAGAAGTCATGGTGGAGCAAGCGCATCTTGGTGGCCAATTGACCGATGGTGCAGTGTCCCGGTATATCTCCTATCATAGTTCTTCCTTGAGCACTCGTCTGCTCCCTCAATGCCCAGACGAGGGTGATGCAGTTATGTTGGATTTGGTTCAGTGCTGTCGCCGTGCTGCAGTCTAAATGTTCCTTGGAGTTTTAACCAAAGATTTATGCCAGACAGCATAAATTTCTGCTTGTAAAACGCTACACCAGTTGGGTAGACGAAATGACAGCTGTGAAGATTTCGCTCCTGTGCCTTCTTCCGCTTTTGAGCCGACTGTATAGATGGAAATCTCATTCTCCCTCATTCTCCACCGTGGGATCCGTGTTCCAAAGTTGTCGCTTCCCTTTGGCCGCTGCATATATTCCTACTTCCTGTGGGACACTGCTGTGACCTGAAGTAGATGCTTTAAGAAGTTTTAGTTCCCGGAATCTTACTACGCTTTTTGATGCTTCATACTTCGGGAAAGTGTCTACTGGTTTCAGGTTGAGAATTACATACAGTGCCGCCTGGGAGGAGTAGATCGTAGGGATCCTGCAATACGCAGGCAAGCTGTTCATTGTACTTTATGGGGGTTGTTTAGGTGCGATTTGGTGTTGGCTGGCTTCCACCATGCCAGCGCTCTATAGGTAAGAATTGGTCTGACGACCAATGAATGATATAGGGTTGCAGTCCCCAATTCCTACCAAAAGTCTTATTGCGTAGTATGCGCACCTAATGCCTTCTTCATTCTTTCCCCAGGGTTTCTCCTCCAGGAAAGTTTTGAGTCAAAAACAAGAAAGAAAGTCGGTCAAGCCCGACTATAACATACTCTGTACCAAGAAAATTTGTCTTTTGATCATAACTCGAAAACCATTCATCCGATCTTCTTCATTCCTTTGGCGGATCGATAAGTTATCCTAATAACTAAATATGTCCAAAAGGAACAATCCATCTATCTTCAAAACTGTGGGAGATATGACGTTTTTTCCATATTGCGGGGGCGGGAGGGGGCGTGACCAAAATTGAAAATAAACTTGATCTGCCTGCAGACATAAGAAGCATATGTCCCATACATGTCAAACCTCTATCTCTTACCATCTCTGAGATTTGTGTGTTCATACGGACAGACAGACGGACGGACAGACAGACGGACGGACAGACGGACAGACGGACAGACGGACGGACGGACAGACGGACATGGCTATATCGACTCGGCTGTTGATGCTGATCAAGAATATATATACTTTATGGGGTCGGAGATGCTTCCTTCTGGATGTTACATACTTTTGCACAAACTTATAGTACTCTATGTACCTACGGTACAGAGTATAATGACGCCCAGATACTTTGCTTCGTTGACCCGATTGAGCGGCGTTCCTCCAATGAAAGGGGATTGTGAATTCAGGCATCTTGTATCCCCTTGTGAACAGCAAGGGTTAACCCCTAGACCGTTCTAATGTGCCCAACTTAGCGTCGTAGCAAGAGCAGATTCTAATAGCTCACAGATTGTGGGTAAGAATTTACACGCTATCATTAGAACCAGGTCAACCTACGTCCTTTTAACTTCAGGGTAAGAAGAAGTTTGTTGTGAATCAGGTTCCAAAGGTTCCCCCTGAGGAGTGTCTCTAGTTGTTCTTTTTCTGACGTTGCCTGCTCAGATCGAAAGTTTTAGATTCTAGGATGATCAAGATCGAAAGAAGGCAGTAACCCGTACTATCTCAACTTAAGGACGCCCCGCGTTAAATCTATAAGTAGCTACTCCTACAGCCCCATTCTCTGTACAAATACCAATGCAATGCAACTTCCAAGCTTCTAGATTTCGAAACTTTCTTCGCCTCTCTTGCTAATTATAAGTGAGTAATAATTGAGAGCAAAATTGGCCCTCAATTATTGAACTCGATCAATTTCTTAGCTCATTTTGTTCCAATGTTCCAGTTGCAATTTGCAGTGAACAAAATGCGGCCAAACTTCAACTAAAATGTTCCAAGCAAAGCCGAATAAAACACCGAGTGTGTGTGTGGCAGAGAGGATGTGGTGGGGTGGGGTGGGTGGCGCAAGAAGACTCTCCAGGGTTCGCGATTCCCAAAAACGCGTTTATACGAAAATTTATGTATTTAACTGGTGACGACGAAGCTGACGAGCCAAACGATGGGCACGAGATGTGGATGTGGATGCGAACGCCGACGCATGATGACCAAAAATAAGCGACGAAAGGCTTTGCGACAAGGCGACGGCCAAACGTGATGGTGGGCTGTGGGGTAAATGGGGAAAGATGACAACATTGGAGCCAAACAGACAAAGTTAGACACAGGGGCAGGCAGGCGACAGGGGGGGTCAGTGTCTGCCACACACATGAGTGAACGAACAAGCAAACAAACAAATAAAATGCTTCGAGTGTGCATGAAGGTGACCAAACGTACACAAGTGTAGGCAGCCCAAAGGAGCGGTTGGGGGTGGGGGTGGGGGGTCAGCGAGAAAAAATGGCGCATATTAAAACGCCAAATAGAACAGTGCAAGCAACACACACAACGACTGCAGCTTAGAGCCTGCATCCGGGAGGGGGGCAAAGGTTATTCTTCTGCTGCTACTGCCGCTGCTCCTGCTGCTGCTTCTTTCCTTCTGCCCATGTCTAAAAGTTGGCTTACACACAAAAGCGATGAGCGATGATGCCTCAAATATGCAAAAATGCCTAGCGCAATAAAACGAAACCACCCATGAGGCAAGGGCGAGAGGCAATGAAAAAGGGCTTACCCATTGATGGGTGGGGGGGAGGGGGATAGTATGAGGGGGGGGCCAGCTGACCATCGGGGTTGCAGTTGGTACAAATCCTAAAACGAAGTTCGAAATGCAGGCAACTCCGCGTTGCGTTGCGTTGCTAACGATGCCGCTGGCTGTCTGATTGGGAAAGAGTTGGTTGCGCGGCATGGGTGAGGGGGAATGGGGATGGGATGTGGGTATGGGGGGGGTGCTCGGTTGGTTGGCGGAGACTGTTGCATTAGGAGTTGGGGCAGAGGTAGAGGGGTGCATGCCACAGACACAAACAGATAGACAGAGCGGGCCGAGAATGAGAACGAGCAAGAGTTCTAGGCCAGGACCAGTCACACTGGGCGAAAATATCATTTAATTAGAAGTGAATTAAGGTGGATACGATAATGGGTTATAGCTTCAACATACCCTTGTAGCTAAGACTTCAACCCGATCTGGTCTGGTTGTGTTTTCTTTGGTCCTTCGAGCCGGATCATGAAACGCATATTCTAAATTAATGATCTTGCGAACTAAATCGAAAGCTGGAAATCAATTAAAAGTAACAAGAACTGAGTACTGAATACTGAGAATCGAGTACTGAATACTGAGTATCGTTAACTTGGCATCGATACTATGTATAGAGTACTGAGTATCGAGCTCTCAGGTTCAGAATCGAGAACTGAGAATTGAGTCCTGAATACTAAGAATCGAGTACAGAATAATGAGAATCGAGTACTGAATACTGAGTATCGTTAACTTGGCATCGATACTGAGTTTTGAGTACTGAGAATCGAGCTCTGAGGATCACGTACTGAATACTGAGGAACAGAGCATGATTAACAGAGCAAATATCGGAAACAGATTTTCGAGTACTGAGTATCAAATATTAAGTATCGATCACTGACTATCATATAATGAATATCAAATGCGGTGTATTAAGTACTGAGTATTGAGTTTTAAGTACTGTCTATCGATAACTGAGAGTACTGAGTATAGAGTACTGGGTATCGATTTTTGTGTATAAAGTACTGAATATCGAGTGGTGAGCATCGAGTACTGAGTACAAAACATTGATTACTATGTATTGAAAACTAAGTATCGAATACTGAGTAGCGAGTATTGAGTATCAAGAATGCAGTACTGAATTTTGAGCATCGCTTTAGCTACTAAGTACAGAGCACTGAAGTATCAAAAACTGGGCATCGAATACTGACTAAATATCAAGTACTGAGTATCAAGTACTGAGTATCAAGAACTGGGTATCGATTGCTGAGTATTTTCCCTGCTAATTTTGGTTTCTTCAAATTTATTTCTAGTTTTTCTGTGCGCCTTTTTCGTAATTCTTATAACAAATCTTTTTCAAATTCAAATTTCAGTGTATTACCCCCTCAGGCCCGCATTGATGGACAGTTAACGCGGCAAAACGAACGCGAAAACATGACCCGGTCGGTGGAAGATGGGGAGGGGGGAAACACTGCTGCTGCTGTGCTCCTGTGCCTGTTTCTCTGGCTATTTGCTGCCCTGCTGGCTTAGACAACGCAACTGTACCCGGAGTTGTCGAGTTCAGGTTGCGAGCACCCCTTGGCAAGATTTTCGCGTGCGTTGCAAGTTGGCCGAGTCCAAATCCGAGTCCTGCCCTGCTGCATGTGTGTCCAGCTGCTGCTGTTGCTGTTGCTGCTTCTGCCGCTCTGTATGCGTGTGTTTTTGTAGATTTTGCGCGCTGCGCCATTTGATTGCATTGCGTCGCTTCCGTTTCCACTTGGCCATTGTCGCTCCTTTAGCTGCTCCCCCACCCGATTCCCCCCTCTCGCTTACATTTATATACAAATGAACGCCTCCGTTGCCACGCCCCCTTCCCTACTCAAGTGCAGACGCAGGCAAATACTTTTTTCTGTTTTTTTTTTTTTTTATTGTATTTGTTGGGCCACATCGACAGGCGGCGACTGTCGTTTGTCGATGTCGACGTCTGTTGTTGTTAGTTGTTAGGCCATGTGGTCAGCAGGGGGGTGGGGAGCTGCATCCTTTTGTCGGGGATTAGTTGACAGCAGGCGCATATGTGACCATCTTTAAGCGAACTGCTTTAAGCGAGCAGCCTCCAAGACCAAGACACTTTTCTTCATTTGGATGAGTTGACTCAGGCGAATTGCCTGATTGAAGTTTTGTGCAAGAAATTGTCACAAAAGCCTCAAAAGATTTACCGCAGACTAATTAAAAACATTCACAATGACGGCAAAATATTAAAAAAGAAAAAAAAACAAGGAGAAAACAAAAACAAATCCCTGGGCTTTTGAGGGTGAGCAGTTGGCAGCGGTGTTTGACAATGCACAATTATTATAAGCAGGCAAATCAAGAAAAGGCAAGGAAATAATTGAAAGGAGCAAGGGAGAGGTAAGAAGACACAATCTTGATTGTTGACAAACGATTCGCTGTAAGTAAGGGGTGAGATGGGGTCTGGAGTAAGCCAAGTTTTGACATGTGCTGACTTGGGCAGGGGGCTATGCATTTTAGGCTGCATTTATTTTTAGAAAAACAAGAAAGAAAGTCGGTCAAGCCCGACTATAACATACTCTGTACCAAGAAATTTTGTCTTTTGATCATAACTCGAAAACCGTTCATCCGATCTTCTTCATTTCTTTGGCGGATCGATAAGTTATCCTAATATCTAAATATGTCCAAAAGGAACGAACCATCTATCTTTAAAACTGTGGGAGATATGACGTTTTTTCTAAATTGCGGGGGCGGGAGGGGGCGTGGCCAAAATTGAAAATAAACTTGATCTGCCTGCAGACATAAGAAGCATATGTCCCAAACACGTCAAACCTCTATCTCTTACCATCTCTGAGATCTGTGCGTTCATACGGACAGACAGACGGACAGACGGACATGGCTATATCGACTCGGCTGTTGATGCTGATCAAGAATATATATACTTTATGGGGTCGGAGATGCTTCCTTCTGGATGTTACATACTTTTGCACAAACTTATAATACTCTATGTACCTACGGTACAGAGTATAAAAATTAAAGTGACCTCAAAAGGTCTTTGAGTTCTCAGCTGCTATACAAAAACCGGATGGAAAAGTATACAATAATGTTAACTAAGGGCGGCTACACAAGTTAAAATTAATGTTTGAAATGGGAAAGAGAATTTTCCGAGTTGACTTATCGTTAAAGTTTATTGTAATCAGCACGGATCACACAAGGGCATAGTTAGAAGTACAACGTCCTAGAGATAAGAGGACAAAGTTACGGGACGAACCACTAGGAACCACTAGGAAAAATAAGATTAATTCGGCTTATCAACTACGATTAAACGATCTCTGCATTAATTCATATATGTATGAAGTTTACAACAAACATAGTTTAACGGTTTAGTATGAAGGGAAAACTACTAGACGGACCTCAGGATTCAAGCTCAAACCTATTTCTCAAATCTTTTCAACTTTGTAGCATTACGAAAAGACAGAAGTACTGAAGTGATTTTCGTGGAACTTTCTTATCCGAACGGTGATCTTTCCTATATAATTTCTACTATAGTTTTAAGAATAGCTGGTTCGTACCTTCTGGACATATTTGGTAAAGAGGACTCTATCCGCCAGAGGAATGGTACAGATCGGATGAACGACAGTCGAGTTATAAGCAAAACAAAGAATTATGTTGGGCAGCACCGGCAGCACTTCACGCACCTTAACACAATCTTTGGCAGGTACAGAGTGTATTAAAGTCGTGCTTGTTTGACTTTCTTGGTTGATAAACTAAATTTTAGCACATTTAAAATTGAAAATACGAAAAGATTCTTCTTCTTTCTAGGGCAAACCTTCTTAGAATTCGTCACAAATTTCGATTGTGGTCGCAAAAAACCATTGACCCACTCTAATATTTATACTTTCTGGAGTCGAAGTCGGGTCGCAGATGATTCGTTCTGGCTGTTACACATACCATTGCACAATCTTAAAATAGTAAAAAAAAAGTAGTGACTTTGCACAATGTACACAATGGTCTATTAACTATTTTCAATTGGCAGCTCATTTTTTAGGATTTTTTTTTAACTTCGAAATATTATAAACAAAACGAGAAAGCTAAGCTAACTTCGTCTGTGCCGAAGTTTTTATACAATTGCAAGTGCTCGCTTAAATATTTTCAAAAATATCCTCTTTTTTCCATTTTCCGACCGATCGTTCGTATGGGAGCTATATGATATAGTCATCCGATTTGGCCAAAAATTTCTAAAACTATGTGAAAGCATGTGAAACAAATAAATACAAAATTGCTTGATGCTACCATTAAAAACAAAAAAGTTTTTCTAACTAAGACTGCTTTTCAGACCTATCTTTTGTATGGCAGCTATACCATATAGTTGTTCGATTATCCTCAAACTTGGTAGAATTAAAAAAAAACATAGAAAACCTCCGATTACAAAGTTTGGAGACGTTTCCATTGAAAAGAAAAAAGTTTTTCATACTAAAACTAGTTTTCCGACCTATTGTTCCTATGGCAGCTATGAGATATAGTCATCCAATCCGGTCGGTTTCGACATATTAGTAGCGTGCAGCAAAAAGAAGAATCTGTGCAAAATTTTGGCTCGATAGCTTTAAAACTGAGAGACTAGTTCGCATAGAAACAGACAGACAGACGGACGGACAAAGCTCAATCGACTCAGCTCGTCAAACTGATCAAGAATATATATGGTTTATGGGGTCGGAAATGAATATTTCTGTGCGTTGCAAACTTCTGGGCAAAATTATAATACCCTATGCAAGGGTATAATGAAGTTGGATGCCACATTTAAATCCTTCAAAAGTAATTTGCAAAGGTAATACAACATTATTTCAAACAATTCTGCAAAATTTGGTTAAAGTCTAAAGATTTCCTGGCTGCCATCTGATCGTTTGAAAAATGGGACTTTAGGAAATCCAACTTTAATGCTTTTGACATTAGCTTGTTCATATTTAAAAGTTAAGAGTTAGATTCTAAACGAACTCTGAAAAAAACGGACATTTATACCCCACCGGAAATGGCATTTTCAGGTGTATTAACACTTCGGCACAGACGAAGCTAGTTTTGCTATTAAATTTTTTCTAATAAGAAAACTGTGTAAAATTAAAAGTACCTCAAGTAATTTTTTTGAGGTGAACACTATTTCAATTAGAAGTGGTCCGGTATTGGTTCGGGTTCGAGGGTTCCAAAAATACCATGAAATTCGTTTGTGGAGTACTTTGGAGTGCTGAATATACAATTCAAATTTAAATTGAAATTCAAAGTCAAATGAATGATATGATTTTAAGATAATAACTATTTGAAAGTATGGAAAAAGCCAAGAAAATATTTTTTCTTCTATGAAGAAATCTAGTGACTACATCGTTCAATACCCAGCAGCTATTTACATACATTTATCTTTCCGCTTTTGGCTTCAGAATGAGCGTTGGAAAAGGTTTGTGGGTTTCAACCTCTTTTTAGTTTACTTTCTGGCTTCAGCAGAAAATCCAACTTAGCAAGTTGTCTGCCCGTAAGACTTAAACTCGTGTCAGCGGCTAATTAGTCATGGACTAGTCGATTTTTTTCGGATTCTGTTTATAACTCACATGTAGCTGCTTAAATGCATCCATGTTAAATAAATGTTTGTCTGACTAAATCGCGTGACGTTGCCCAGAAGCCTAAGAGGGATCAGGTTGGACTGTTGGTTGTGGTATGATGATTCTAAGCCAACAATTGCTAATTTTTTGGTAAAATTGCAGCCTCATCACCTGCCTGAAAAATGAAAGTCACAAAAAACTCCACTGATAAGTGGCCTGGTTATAGCCCCCATCCTCTCCTCAACACTTTGGGTTGCATTTCCATGAATGAACCATTGAAACTGAATGAATTTGCTCGACGCACACACACACACACACACACACAGACACAAAAATGCATGAATGAAAATTTGCGCGTTGCATGCGAGAGGCGCAAAAAAGTGCATGGGATGCCAATTGTAAGTGCCACATGGCGCGTTTGCTTAATGGGCCACGCACGCGACCCCAAATGTTGTTGCTGGTTGTCAGTGACAGCCAAAAAAAAAAAGGGGAAAAAAGAAGGAAAATACGGCATTGCAGCCGGCAATGAGGTGCAGCAGTCTAACAAAAGTGCAGCCAACAAAAACAACAACAACAAAAAAAGAAAAACACCAGCCACCAATTTGCTGTCCATTCGATTGTTCAACATGCGGCACACGCGTCAAGGTCATCATCCATGGCGTGCGTGCTCTCTCCTCCACAAAACCCTACCAACTGCACACAGCTCAACAGTTGGCAGCTCATCCAAAATATACAACAAAAAAAAAAGGATGAAAAAACAGGCACATTTCCCTCCTCCCCGCCTTTTCTTTTTGCACCCTTTTTGCACTGCACTTTGATTGCAGTGGCCGCGATTATCCTGCGCTGCATATCAATGTCCTGTGTAAAAAATCACTGAAGGTCATTCCCATTCACCGCCCCTCGCCCTACCGTTTGGACATTTTTGCATTTTTTCGCCTCGCTTTTTTTTTTTGAACATGGCAAAGTGCATTCAACGCGTGGGCCAAGCGATTATTAGGGATTTCAATCCTGGCTGCACTTTTGCCACCATCCCCCGCCTCCCCCACTGCCCCCTCTGGCCACTCGTTTGCGGTTGGTGTTGCCATTTTTTGTTTTGTACGTTTTTAGCTCGCGCCGATTTTTGCATGAATTTTTGCAGTAGGCTGACCGACCGGCCAGCCTCCTCCATTTTGGTCATTTGAATTGTTGCACTTTTTTGGTAGCCTCCTCCCCCCGCTTCCTTCGGCTGCTGTTGAAGTGTGAAAATGCAGCGCAGCCGGCAGGGGGGTGGGGGGGGAAAAAAAAAGCAGAAAGGTTCTGCTCGTATGTGCCTTGATGGCTTTTTTGGTCATTGCGTTGATGCATTTTTGTTGCAACATGCAACTCTGTTGCCGTGTTCATTGTTGCGGCAACAGGCTAAAACCCAATTGACCGCAAATTTGTGGCTTACCTCATGGCTTTTTCAAACTGATTTTTATCGCGATGTGTCTACGAATTGAAGAGGGTGGTTAACGGGCAAATGGAATTGGTTGAATGGATAGTGGACGATGATGATGATGTTGATGTTGGTGATGTGGTTGTTGTTGTTGCTGATGCTGATGCTGATGGCTGGTTGACACCGTCCATAAACACCTTTGATTGCTTATTCATATTTAAGACTCCAATTGCAGCAATTGAACGAACAAATTGTGGGTAGAAAGAGTAGGGAATTTCTGATTGGAATTGTGTGATTTTGATATTGTTTGTTCTAACAGCTTTAAATAGGCCCCAAAGCTGCCTCTACACTTGTCACATAACTTTGAAGAGCTTCTCTAAAAATACAGGGTGCGCCATATAAAGTGTCGGTATGGCAACACTGAATAACTTTGACTTTTACCAACCGATTGCTTTTGTTAGGACATGTTTTGGAAACATCAATCTAGTACAATTTTGACCATGGAACGCTTCACACCAAAACAACGTGCCGAAATAGTGACGCTGTTCATCGAAAATAATCGTTCATTTGTGCTAACAAATTTTGATGACCGATGAGGCCCATTTCACGCTTTCTGGTGGTGTTAATAAGCAAAATTGTCGCATATGGGGCACGGAAAATCCACACCGCATCCATGAAATACCTTTACACGACCAAAAAGTGACTGTTTGGCCACCCAGATCTCCAGATTTGACCGCCCCAGACTTCTTTTTGTGGGGCTATTTAAAAAGCAAGGTTTACGCCAGCGATCCACAGACCATTGAAGAGCTTAAGGCCAACATTCGTGCCGAAATCGCCACTTTATCGACTGAGACGCTCGAAAAAGTGATGGAAAATGCCGCACATTTTGTTGTGGCCAATAAAGGCGGCCACTTGATTGATGTTGTGTTCAAAAAGTAGTCGAAATAAATTGTACAGGACCAAATTAAAGGAACAAGATCAACATATAGCAATAAGTTGTTTGTTTTTATATTTATTCAGTGTTGCCATACCGACACTTTATATGGCGCACCCTGTAGTAAAAGTTTCTTTCAAACTGAATTCTGAACGCTTGAGTTCGATTCGAGCTTATAGGACCATTCACAGCCTTTGAATGCAGCTTAAGACACTTATTTTAAGACAAAATTCTTTGCACTTTGTATTAAGACATGAATTATTAAAAGTTGTCACCAAATTTATATTTTAGTGGCAGCTATACTATATAGATGTCCGATTTCGATCAAACTTAGTGAAATCATAGAAAAGCAGAGCAAACTAAGATATACAAAGTTTGGAGGCGTTTTCTTTGAAAACAAAAAAGTTTTTCTCACTAAAACTAGTTTCTCGACTGATCATTAATATGGCAGCTATATGTTATAGTCATCCGATTTTGACAAAACTTTTAAGAATTGTGTAAAAGCTTATAAAATACATATATGCCAATTTTAAAGAGGTTCACATTGAAAACGAAAAAGTGTTTCCTACTAAGACTATTTTGCTAACCTTACTTTTCTATGGCAGCTATGCTATATAGATGTCCGATTTTGACCAAACCTGGCAGAATCGTGGAGAAGCATAAAAAACTAGTAAATTCGGAGTTTGGAGACGTTCGCATTAAAACCAAAAAAGTTTTTCTTACTAGAACTAGTTTTTCGGCCGACCGTTGCTATGGTAGCTATATGTTATAGTCATCCGATCCGGTTGGTTACGACAAATGTGCAGCGTATTTGTACCAGAAGACTTCGTGCAAAGTTTGGTGGCGATAGCTTTAAAACTGACGGAGTCCTACTGTGGGCAAAAAGTAAGGTGAATTTGATGTAAAAATGAAAAATCTTTATTTATTCTTCTAAATCAATTTCATCCCCTTTAAAGTAATCCCCTCCCGATAAAATAAACTTATGCCAACGTTTTTTCCAATCCTCGAAACATGCCAAATAGTCTTTTTTCGGTATAGCCATCAGCGCTTTCTTCGATTTTGCTTTTATCTCCTCAATCGACTCGAAACGCGTTCCCCGAAGTGGTCTCTTGAGTTTTGGGAATAGCCAGAAGTCACACGGAGCCAAATCAGGCGAATACGGTGGTTGCGGAACGATATGCGTCGAATTTTTGATGACTTTTTTGAAAAAAATTGAGAACTTTCGGTACCAAAACGAGATTTGACTTTTCGTAGGCCCAAATGGTCTTTCAAAATGGTTTTCACAGATCCTTCTGATATTCCGATCATATCAGTAAGGTCTCTAACAGTCAACCGACGATTTTTGCGCACTAATTCCTCCACTTCATTGACGTGTTGGTCATCTGTTGACGTCGATGGTCGTCCGGAGCGCTCCAAGTCATCCACACGTTCTCGACCCTCTTTGAAGTCTTTGTACCACTTATAAACATTTTCTTGTGACATGGTAGAATCACCAAAGGCCTTCCGCAACATCCTCAACGTTTCCGCAACCGAAATTTCATTCCGCAAACAAAATTTGATGGCACTTCTCTGCTCAGACATTGTAAAAATCGAAAAATGCACTCTTGGTCGTTTGAAAAACACAAGCGTAAATATATTTCTGATAATGACATTCACATGAAATTTGGCACAGATGTCATCAACAGTCCTGCCAACTCAAGAAAAAAAAAACCTGCCCGAATTGTTAGGCCCGCGAAGTTTAAATTGACCCTTACACCTTACTTTTTGCTCACAGTAGTAGATAACATAGAAACAGACGGGCAGACGGACATGGCTATATCGAATCAGTTCGTCATGCTGATCAAGAATATGTATGGTCGGAAATGCAATGCAATTTATGTATGATTCAAAGCAGCTTCCGAAGTAGCTTCATTCGGTTCTGATGCGATTCAGAGCCATATCTCTAAAGCAGCGGTGGGCATGACTTAGCTCCCATTGCTTTGAGAGTTATTTTTCAGCAAAATTCCCTTGCTTTTTGGCGCCAGCGGCAACGATTTAAATGACTGTCACTTACGAATCAGGTGCAATATGCTCGATCGAGACCTTGGCAAAAACAAATTTAGGCAGTGTTTTTCTCTTTTCCGTCTCGAGCCTCGTTAGTTGGAGTAGTTTTCTCTGTTGTTGTTGTTGGACTGGTTCCAAACTCAAATTACATGCCCAGCTGCTGCTCAAGAGTAAATTATGATATGATTTTGCATTTTGGTTAGATATTTTTTCAAAAATTCGTAAGAATGTACATAAGACAGTACCTTTTTTGATGACATTTTGTAAAAAAATGTTCAGGAATATAGAAAAAACTGACTTAGCTGACTATTGCAGACAAAATGTCATGATTTTGGTATTTTTAGAATGCAGTATTTTGGCTGTGTATATAATATTATACTTAAAATGTGGCTCTAAGCCATTTTAAGCCGCTTTGTGAACGGTTCACAGAATTGGAACATAGCCTAAGAGTCAAAATCATAATTTTGGAAAGCTCTAAGTATGTGTTGGATGTGGCTCTTAGTTAGTTGATACTACTCAAAGGCCAATAGTGTGCAAACCAAGTTTTCGTTGGACTGGAATTCTACTTTCCTCTTCCATTTACTCTGCTCACCATCTCCCTTCATACAGCAATTTTTTATTGACCAAAATGTCAAAGTAAATTATTAGTAAAAACTTTTTACTGTCACTTTTTTTTTTTAGCATTTCTAACTATAAACATTAATGATTTATACGCTTTGAATTGACTTTATTGCAAATGGAAAGCCATTTTATTTTCGACTATATCTAACCATTCATTTCATTTGCTTTGGTAAAATGTTTTCATGGGCATTTTTATGGAAATTGAAAAATCATAATGCTGACGACAGACATCCAACCCGCGCCACCCCAAAACAGAGGGGGGAGGGGTTGGGGAAAGAAAAAAACTCAATTCAACTCCAGTGTGGACCACCACTGCATGCAGTTGCAGGCGAGGCGGCACGCGGCACCGGCCCCTCCTGGCAATGACACCTAAGTGAATGGCTGTTGGCTGTTTCAGTTGCATGTCGCGGTTGAGTTTGTTATTTTTTCCAATGGGGCCAATGGGCAGGTCACCTGTTGCAAATTTATCAAATCGCCAGTTAAAGCTGTCAGATCGGTGGGGGATGTAGCTGGTAGCTGGTAGCTACAACCAAAGGCGATCAGCAACATGTGGGCAATTTAAGCCGACAAATTTATGAATGAAAATTGGTCAACACGTGGCGGCGGAGACTATTAGCAGTTTGTGGCATTTGGTATTAAATGTCACAACAAAAGCCAACAACAAAAGCAGCGGCAGCGGCAGCAGCAGCGGTGGCAATTTAATGCTGCTGGCGTCGCTGCAGCACAAATTGTGTGTGAAAAAGTGCATGCACACACACACACACACACAGAGTCGGGAAAAAAGCACATAAAAAGTGTGGCTGCTGCTGCTGCTGTTGCATGCAACAGTGCGTTTTGCTGCAACACACACACGCACACACACACATGCAGTCTGTTTTTTTGCAATTCTCGCGCAATGCGTTTGAAATCGAAAGTGTTGCTGACACCCACACACACACACACACACTCTGTTGTGGCTGTTGTTGTTGCTGTGGCTGTTTGGTGTTAACAGCATGTTGCACGTGTCAACATAAAAGCTGTTGCAGGTGTGGGTTTTTGTCCCACCATCAATGGACAAAAATCAGCCTGTAATTGATAGCGCATTTTGGCCCTGTCCTCTATCACTCACTATTGTTGCTGTTGTTGCTGTTGTTGCAGTTGTTGTCTCTGTGCATTTAGCCACCCAATGTTTGTATTTTTTCCATTTGACAGCAATTAATTCACTGCCTGCGGCGGCTGATTAAGTCAGCATAACATTGATGATGTGCCATTGATGGGCCCCAACTAAATCGACACAAATAAACAATGTCCAAAATGACTGTCAAGTGTAGCGGTTAGCCACAAACCGCACACAACTAATTCATTGTTAAATGTCACACATAGAAATAACAAAAAGCGGATGTAATTGCCAGTGAAGAGAAATATTAATAGTTTTTCGCATGGTTTACAAAATTGAATTTGTTTTTAAATGTTTACTGTTTATGTTAAATGTAACTTCCACAAGAAGTTGTTTCCAACTTTATCTATAGATCTCTAAGCCCAACTAACTGCTAACAGCTAATCATGCCACGAAAAGTTTATTCTACTCCGATCGACTTCAAAACTGGTTTTTACTAGAGTTATAACGAATATTTTTTCCGAAAATTTTTTGAATTCGAAAAATGCATCCCAAATAACAATAATCCAAATTTATTTGTTCAAAAATTTACTCGACTTAGAATAAATTATCTAGACGATTATTCGAATAAAGACAAGTCTGGTTGTTACCCGAAACCTGAGGAACCGGTTCGGCTTGCACTGTGAACCGAACGGAGCCGCCTATAAATGAAAGTGGGTTCGGTTCAAACAAAAACTTAACATTCTAAAGAACTTCTTAAAAATGTTGTTAGGAAATCATACGATTTATAGAAGAAAATAAAGCTTAAGTAGGAGACGGGCTATCTGCCAAATAATCAGGACCAGTCTTTCTTCGAAATTAGTCCTCTATCATAAGAAACATAACTAAAATGACCGAAATCGTGTCAAGTTGGAGCCTTAGTTTTTTTGTGTATAAACCACTTGTATCAAGGTTTTACTTTGTTATTTTTGCTTTGATTTGTTGAAGTGTTTTGATAAATATAAAATCAAACAAAGTTTTTATACCCTTGCAAGTGGCTCGCTTAAATATTTTCAAAAATAATCTTTTTCCCACAACAACCCATTTTCCGACCGATCGTTCGTATGGGAGCTATATGATATAGTCATCCGATTTGGACAAAAATGTGGTGAAAGCATGTGAAACAAACAACTACAAAATTGCATGATGCTACCATTAAAAACTAAAAAGTTTTTCTAACTAAAACTGTTTTTCAGACCTATCTTTTGTATCGCAGCCATACCATATAGTTGTTCGATTTTCAACAAACTTGTCAAAATTATTAAAAAGCATAGAAAACCTATGAATACAACGATTGGAGACGTTTTCATTAAAAAGAAAAAAGTTTTTCTCACTAAAATTAGTTTACCGACCGACTGGGCCTATGGGAGCTATGAGATATAGCCATCCGATCCGGTCTATTCCGACATATTAGTAGCGTAGAGCAAAAAGAAGACTCTGTGCAAAATTTCAGCTAGACCCTTTGCAAGGGTATAAAAATAGACCGAAAATATATATTATATTTTTTTCAGAAAATCAAAAAAATCCAAAATCCTTAAGCCTTTTCCTGTGCCTTTCGACCTGCAAAGGAAGCAAGCCATCTCGACTAGATGATCATAGAAAATGCGAGACTGTTGAGTGGTATGTGGACTGAGAACACATTTTGAGCCTTCGTTAACCACTTTTGGGTTTATTCGGAGCGGAGTTGGTGCAGTGTGGTCCTGTTGGGCCAGGGTAGCCTTTCCTCCGCTTCATTTATAGGCGATCTACCTCCAAGGTCTATTATATTCTGATAGGATTCGATGACCTAGCAAAGGATGCATAGGTTGTGGGTGAGTGAGTTTCTCTATCAAAACAAGAGTACATAGATCTCTCAGTACAGGCATGATTGGGATGGGCTTATGGTGCTGGGTGAAGAGCCGATTGTGGTCTTTTACCGACAGTTTATCTTTCTCCTGGTTTCAAGGTAAATATATATATTTATTCATTTATCTCTGCCTCACCCAGCAATTTGGAAAAATCGTAATTTCTAACACAGTTTTGTACTTAGACGCTTTGTACCTTCTAGACATATAGATGATATCGGATTAAAGATAAACAGTCAAGTTATAAGCAAATGAAAGTTCTCTGCTGGTATTTCTTATTGCTTTTCTAAGTGAGTCGGGTTGAACAGCTGCCTTATACCATTCTAATCCATATCAAAAATCTTCATTCATCTATTTTTACATGCAGGTCATATAGTCCAATTTGTTGATAGATTTGTGTGGTGTAATACAGGTTAAAAATAATGCATAACGCCCATTTACATAGCCTCTAGTCCAAATTTGTCAATGCAAAAAGCAGATTAAAGGCAAACAATTTATTTGTTCAAGTTCAAGTCTCGATCCTTAAAACTCGCCTTAAAGTATGCAATTTATCTGTATTCTTCTACCCTCTCCCTACCCCCCTCTCTCCTTTTTGCAGTGACAATTTGTAGCCAAAGCTCTTTTCTAAAAATGTTTGTTACCATTTTCGATACGCCTTTTGTGTGAGAGCACATACCCAGACCCTTTGGTTCGCTGTCGCTTGTCGTCGTCTGGGAGAGGTTTCACTAGCCAAGTGCGACGGCTGCAAGAGCAACAGCAGCAGCAGCAGCAGCATCAGCTATCTGCAGGGAGGACCGACCCCCACATGTGTCAGGGCCCTTATACTAAATGCGTTTTTTGCTTAGTTTTATTGCCCAATGCGTCGGTCGGCATAGAAAAATCGACAGGCAAAATAAAACAGCCTCAAAATGCAGACAGCGGCGGCAACAGAGTCGGCAGCGTCGCAGCTTCCCAATCCCCAGGCCTTGCTCCCTCTCTTTGAGTGCAGTAAAAATCAAGCGGAAATCTAGGCGAAAAAAATGCGTTGATACCAGGCGGCGGTGTGTTTTCTTTTTCTATTTCAAAAATTGTGTTTTTGTTGTTGGTTTTTTGTCTATTGAGTTTCAAATTTCGTGGACTCCTGCTGAAGCTGAAGGCTTTGATAAAAAATTTTTGTTGGCAAATGTTTTCTGAAATCCTTCACTCCTCGCAGACTCGCATATAAATGGTATGTTTGACACATAGCATGGGTGGGAGGGAGGTTGGGTGGGTAAAGTGGTGCGTTTCAAACAAAATAATATGCAAAATGTTAAAAAATTAAAATTGGAGTGGGAGTGGGAGGGGGTTGTTGTCCAGCGGCAGGAGCAGCAGCAGCAGCAGTAAAAATTCGCGAATTTTTAGTTGAGACAAGTGGTGGGGGGGGGGGGAAGGGGGAGTGTGCCTGCACATGCTCTCTGTTATCTGAAAGGGATTGGGGTTAGGGAGTGGGGTTGCAAGGCTTAGAGGGTGTGTATGCGTTTTTGTGTTTTGATTTTCTGTCGCCTTGCAAAAGGACAAACAGACTCCACATACATTTGGCTTGAGCCAAACACTAGGAATGGGGACAGACCAGGAGGACATTAAAAATAAATCAAATAAAATTAACACAACATCGGCAAAAAAAAAACATATGGCATCAAAAAAACTTGAAATGAAATGGAACAATTTTGTGGGGTGTGGGTTGATGAAAAACTGAAATGCAAAATGAATGAAGGCAGCAAATTTTTAGAAAATTATTATTTTATGGTAATTAAGTTAGACTTTAAATATGCAAATGGAATCAAAAGTGCAAGAAGTCCATCAATGCAGTCGGAAAAAAGTGGAGAAGATTGTGCTTGTGGTAAGTACGTAAATACGTGAGGCAAGTAAAAATTCTCAAATATATGATGCACCTTTCCAGCTTCTTTAAGATCTTGTCAAGGCATCTGTGGCCGGCAATGGAAGCAGAGACGTCAACAGAGAAGAGATGTGAATGGTTTGAATACATTCAATCATTTTGCTTTAACGCCTTCTATTCTCTTCCTCGTTTTGCTAAGTCGGCAGCTACCGAGCAATATAGTTAAAGCAGAATACGGCCGATTGAAAGGCCTCTTTGCTTATTTTTTTTTTCTAGGAGTATTATTTCGGTTGCCAGTAGGAACTTTTGTGCCCCCAAAGCCAAACTCTGGTCTAAAATCAATAACCAAATATAGGAGTTTGCTTATTTTAAATATGAAAATATACACAAATCGCTCCGGACCCAAGAACTAGCCAATTCAAATAGGATATCGATCGATTTTGAGCCTAAAGCTGTTTCTAGAAGACATGATCTTTCTTTAACTTTGTTTAGAGAACACTCAAATATATATGTCAAATAAAATACACTCAGAGAAACGCCTATTAAAATGAATTATACAAGGAACTTACATTTTCGGAGTTTAAATTTAGAATACTTGATTCGCAAAGCGAATTTTTTCGACCCAAATATTTTACCGAATTTATTCTTTTAGCTCTATTTTACCTCTTCATTCCCCTCGTCTAGACAAACCAGGAATGCAAACCGTAAACGAACCGCATACTTTGATAATAAACCGAACCACAAACTGAACCGCCGTTGTCGGCCATTTCACCATTTCACAAAACGGTTCGGTTCAATTCACAGACGAGTTATATATAACTCCGACATATAACCGCTAACCTTCAGACAATATTAATTGTAGGTTTGAGAATTTTCAAAAAAAAAGTTAGTTTTAAATTTCGAATAAATCATTTGCATTTGCTGATGGACCCTCTTAAACGGATGACTCCATCGCTTGAATTGATCCTTGGCGATACCGTGTTGATGTAGTTTCTAGGGAAGACTTGTCACCATTTTAAAACTTGAAATCCTGTACATTTCCTGCATTTATACACAGACCTCTTAATATAGTGTCCCATTTCCCTTAAGGAAAGCTATTGCTTATTATCTCAGACAATTCGCAATTGTTAGCTTGTACACAGTGATTTTAGAGCTATTCAAATGGTTTCTAGGAATTCATTTTCGGAAGACTGCAAAAACAACAATTTCTGACAATAGTTCTACATTTTTCTGAGTGTACAAATAACAAAGGTCCATGCAAATGTCTGACTAAAAGCAAAAATAATAAAGTATAATAAACATAAGCGATTAAGTAGACACAGGGAAGAAAAAAAACCAAAACAAAACGAATACAAAACTCGACATTTGCTTTAATATGCGAAATATTAACAAGACGTTGTTGGACGTGGCTGTGGGGGGATGTGGGGGGTGGACCAACAAATCATGCCCCAAACAATGGGCCACATTTTTTAAGTCGTTTTTGGTCTGGCCAACAACTTATATCAAACAATTACACATATTTTGCATGCGGTAGCAGCTCGAAATTTGAACAATTGCCGAAGACTCCAACAAGTTGCAGTAATATGCAAAACTCTCCCCGAAAAACAAGCAGCAGCGGCAGCAGCCACACACAATGCAAGTAACTCACCCGGCCTCGTCTTCAGATGCTGCTGAAGAAGTTGTAGCCGAACGTAACGTGGCCAACGAAGCATGCAAAGCAGTTGCAGTTGCACAGTTGAAGAAGCTGTGGCACAGTAGCACCCAAAAATAGTTGTCTCTCTCTCGCTCGCTCTCTGGCCCTATAAACATATATCGCCCACGATGAAGCACGACGCGTCGACGGCGGTGCTCCTATGAGAAAACGTGCGCCCACAAAACAAAAAGAAGCCACCGCGACGGCGGCTCTACAAGCGGCGGCTACTGGTGGCCCACAGCAAGATGCAAAGCTGAGGCTTCTCTATGTGATCCTATGTAATTTTTTTTGGTATACTCTAGAGAGTTGAAGACAGTGTACAGTTTGGCAGTTAGTTGGCGTGCGAGAAGCTTAAAAAAAAATCCCTGTGAAGGATTTGGAGAAAATTCTACAATTTCAAAAGCTTTTTCCTATAAAAAGCCAAGATTCTTGGGAGTCCCAAATATAGGAAAAATTCATATTAAACCGTGTAAGGGAACATTTTCAATCGAAATGAGATAGACTTTCAAACTTTATAAAGTTTTTCAAAAACTTCTTGCTTGTCAGAAAGAGGTCTGAAGGGGCAAGCGACACTACTAAACCTCTTTTCTACAAATGAAAACTTCTTCGAAAACTTCAGAGAGTCTGCTTCACCGTGCAAATCCGGTATTAGACTGGGGTATATAGTTTTTAGAATATTTTCCCAAAGTTTCAAATTAATCGGAAGATGTCGTCTTTGGAAATAAACCACATCAGGAGACTAAACTAGACTTTATACTTATTTTCTGGCCGATTTTGAACCGATCTTACTGAAATTTTAAACACTTCTTCTAGATAAGATAACCGATGATAGCGATTCTAGAAATAATTTGGCTTTTCCTTGATCATGTCTAAATTTTTAACTGAATTTACAACGTTTAACCTAGAAATTGCATTATCTACTGGCTAGAACATTATCCCATAATATGCATACAACTTTGGGTCGGAAAGATTTACTCTAAAGCCATGGTAAGACTTGCCTGGGAATGGTCTACAAGAATTTAAGCTAAACAACCATGGAACCAATGGTACATGCAAGCCTATCACTTGATATTAGCCGAAAAGTACCTACAAAAATAGGAAAGTAGTAAGAAACGGAGCTATCTAGAGAGAAAGCGGTACATACGGCAGGAGTTTTTGTGAACAATTTCAGCGCAGTCAACGTGTCCATAATGGTTAGAATTTTGCCTCTAAGATCAATCCACACCCAACCGTCAACTTGTGGATGAACAAGTCTCTGAGCTGTAGATTGGTTCAATCTGAGTGGGGCACCGTGTCCATAGTAAGGGAAGCACAGAGAGTCAAATTTCATGGTGGTGTCCTATTCTAGAGATAAGGCAGGAAGGTCCTCCTCAAATAACTGTATACTATAGGTACATCTATAGAGGGGGTATGTCCCTCTTATCTCAGCTTCATATGGTACTTATGTTAATGGTTATAAAGGAGCGGGGAAAGTTAAACTCAGAGGAACTCACACTTTTCACCAAGAAGTACAACATGCCGCAAGGGCATGGCCACCAAGAATTGGCCACTGCTGGAAAAGGCCTTCGAGAAAAGCCTTTCATTGAAAGTCTGATCTGATCTGAGAGGACATCTAAACACAAACTCTCCAAGGTTCAAATACAAATACAAGCAGAACTCTTTGTTACAAGGCGCCTTGTGTTTAGCCAGTTGGAGAGTTTACCGTTTGTGTGTGTGAGTGTATGTGGGCGCCACTAGAGTATACATACATAATTGTATATGCAGGTGGCCCAGCCAAAGATCGAATAAACAAACTTATTGAAATTTCGTTTGTGCAATTTAACTATTAAGGATTTTCCACTTCGTCTGAGGCTGATCGCAGTGCCAGGTCGCAGTGGGCTTATCCAAAGCCTCCTGCGCACACTTGAGAATTAAGAAGAGTGAGAGAGATGGCACTAACTTACCGCAAATTGAGGCGCAGTAGTTAATAATATCCATTTAAATGGCCATTAAAGGCCTTCACATCCATCTAAACTCCTTTCCGCTGCTAATTCACATACATTTTGGTATTTTGCTTTGATTTACTTTGGAACTATTTCACAATTTCACAACAAAAAAAAAACACCGCAAGAAATGATCAGCCAGCGGCGGCCCAGACGAACGAAAGAGGACGCAACAATTAATTGATAAAACACACGTCCTCGATACGCAAACACAGCTAATCATGCTTAACTTTGATTTGTTAACACTTTTGGGCTTTTAATTCAACTAATTAGACGCTAAACACAGCCAAATACACAAATTCGCGACAATTCACCGACGCGCACGTAATAAGAACTAGAGTTGCCACCAATCGATAACACCATCTAAGGCAACTATCGAGCTTTGCTGGGGATGGGTAAACATGGGCATGCCGATATGAGTCACGCTGTGGTAGGATATGCGATAAGATCGTTTCTTTTTAAAGTTGGAACAATATTTTTTAAATAATTTCGTCTTTTAACTTTCGTCGTTTAACTTTCGTCTTTTTTGATTAACAGATCTCAAAATTATGAAAATCTGTAAGGACACAAACTACATTTTGTTGTCAGTTTCAGGTGATAGGCTCTTTTCTATTGCTTCGAAATATTCTGAAATTTTTTTTATGATAATTAAATTAATTAATTAAGTAGTCTCTATCTTTTCTATGACAGCTATACTATATATAGATGTCCGATTTCGACCAAACTCAATGGAATCATGGAAAAACATAGCAAACTAATAAATATGGAGTTTGGAGACGTTTTCATTAAAAAAAACCCAAAAGGTTTTCTCTGTAGGAATATATTTTCTAGCGATCGTTTCTATGGCAGCTATATGATATTGTCATCCGATATTGACAAAACTTTGTAGAATTGTGTGAAAGCAAATCAAATAAATAAATGCCAATTTTATGGACATTTACATTGAAAACAATCATGTTTTTCTCACTAAGACTACTTTTCAGACTCTACTTTTCTATGACAGCTACACTATATAAATGTCCGATTTCGACCAAACTTAATGGAATCATGGAAAAGCATAGCAAACTAAGAAAAACAAAGTTCGGAGGCGTTTCCATTGAAAACAAAAAAGTTTTTCTCACTAAAACTAGTGTTTCGACCGATCGTTCCTGTGACAGCTATGTGCTATAGTCAGAAGATCTGGCGGGTTTCGACAAATGTGCAGCGTATATGTATTTAAGAACTTTGTGCAGAGTTTGGTGAAGACTGCTGGAGGAAAGAGCATGGAAATAAACTGACAGACAAACCGATCTCGGAGATGGTAAGAGAAAAAGCTTCGACATGGGACAAAAGCAGGCAGCTCAAGCCACGCCCCCTCCCGCCATTACAATTGGAAAAAACTTCAAATCTCTTACAATTTTAAAGATAGAATCTTCTTACCTTTTGGGCACATTTTGTTAGCAGTATTGTTCCTCGTTCCGACGTAGGAATTGTCGTTTATAGTCGAATAATAGTGAATACAATAATTTATGCTTGGCAGCACTGCCTGGAACAGCGATGGGCAGCACTTAATACACCTTAACATCTTGTGTGAAATTTTCTGAATATATTATAGTCCGTCTGAAGCAACTTTCATACATGTTTATAGTTTTGTTTGAAAAGCTCTAGCCTACTTTTTGTCTAGTTGGGCCTAGATAGCAATAGCTTTCAAAAAACTGCACTGATTTTGAAATGTTATACACGAAATCACAGCTATTAAACAGACCTACAAATGAGTCTCAAGGCTTTTCTCACATAAACAAACAGTTCGCGAGCTTTGAAGCTTCAAAAACCTCGAAGTTCTAGATTTGACCTTATTTTTTCACAGTTGGTTCAGTTTGAGGTTCGGTTCAAAGTGAAAATATGCTGGTATTTCGGGTTCAAAACGGTTTTTGGAAAGAACTCTTAGAGCAGCATCGACTTACCAAGCTCAGAGTATTTCAGCTTCGTGGTTGAAGCCAGTTTTCTGCCACCAAATTATTGTGGTAGCATATATGTAGTTGTTGTAGTAGTTTTGGTTTTGGCTTATAATGTCTTTCTTACGTTTTGAGCCAAGGGGCAGCCAGCAGCCAGAGAGTGAGGGACAGAGACAAAACTTAAACATTTTTGCAGTAGCAATTGACTTCATTTGCAATTGTTGTGGCCGCCTTTCCCCGCACTCTGGAATGGCTTTAATAAATATGTTCAAGGAAATGCTGTTTGGTAATTGTTTGCTGCGGCTGTAGTTGTTTGGTTGTTTTTTTTTTTTCTGGTCAAGATCTGTGGACCCTAACTATCCAACGTGAGATCTTGGGATATTGGGTAAGTGTTTTTGAATATGGCCAAAAGTTGGGCAAACATGTTGCCTTAGTTATTAACTTTGGCAGACCCACACACAGACACACAGATGCAGTCGGCGGAGGAGGAGGGGAAATGGAAAATCGAAATGAATTCACGCATTTTGACAGCCTGGAACAGGGCCTAGCCTACACGGAACGGTGCTGTGGTGCTGTGGAGTTGGCGCAGGTCAGTAAACCGCCAATAAAATCAACGTTACCAGGTAGGTAGACTGGCTGCAGCAGCAGGCCGGGTATCCCAAAAATGAAAATTGAACTCATATTTATTTTAACTCTGGCTTGGACCTCTCCTCGCAATTGGCATGGCAACGTCGTTCGTGTTTCCTAGGCCCAATTCATCAACAGCCGTCCAAGCATTAGCCGCCAGCCAGGACCTGCTCCTCTCCTCTCATTCTCTGCCAGTGTGTGTGTGTACTCTTTTGTCTACGAATTTTTGAGTTTTGAGTTTGCATACAAGATGAGTTCGAGTTCCACGTAGCAGCCAGAACGAGCAGCAGATAGAGGAGCCGGCGCGGGAGGAGGCACAGGATGTGTGTGTGTGTGCGTCCCTCCTGGGTGCCGTAATAAAATGTCATTCGTCATTTGGTTTTTGCGTGTGCGTTTCGTACTCTACGGCCTATACGACAACTAATCGCATTGTCTGCGCTTTTTGTATGCAACACGCATCCCTGCCAGCCCTGCCCCCCTCCTACCCACCCAGCCACCCACTCGTTGCAAAAACTTCATTTCTGTGCTCAGTCGCCACATTTGCCGCCTGTCACATTTAACAATTCTATTAATTTGTTTTGTTCTCGTACATCCTGGCATCCTTGCTGCCTCCTGGCTGTTGTGCTGGCTGTTGAATAAAGCATAGATTGCTGGCCCAGGCAATTTTTGTGACAATTTTGATTTGATTTTGATTTCTTATGCAATTTTTCTTTAGAATAAAAATATCGTCTTTTTGTTGTTCGGCCTTTTGATTTGATTTGCATTCCATATGCATAGGCCAGGGAGTCTCCAGTTCATTTGTTATTAAGGTGAGGAGCAGATATTGTCTTCGGTCTGTTGACGGCGCCACCACCACCAGCACCAGCACCACCAGCAACAACAACAACAACAACAATGACAAACGATGGCACTGGGCGGCGATTCGCATTTACAAAATTCTACAAAACTAAAATATAGCCACCCCGTCGTATGCGTAATTTGCGTATGTTTGCAAAATGCAAAAAGGACTCGGACTCCTACTCGGACACTGGGACCTTCTAACTGAAAATAATGATAGGCGCAGCCAATGGCCATGGGTGCAGCATGTAATTGTCAATGCATATTTGGAAAGGATGTGGACTGGAATGGCCTGGACTCGTCGTACCGGCTCTCTGGATTGTTTGGCTTAGCTGGGGCATTGTCGCTCGATTTATGATTTATTTTTTCGTTTCTGTTTTTTTTTTGCTGTGTTCTGTGTTCTGTGTGTATTTGTGTGTTCTTTCAATGTGGACCCAAACTGAAAATGCATTGGTTTTGCGGCTGCGGTTGGAGATCTGCAGTGGGACTTGGATATGCTATAATGACATTTCGAAAAGATGGATCTGGGCTATCAATTATGAAAATAATTTGAGCACATTGAAGCAGGCAGGCATTTTTGTTAAGAGCGCTTAAACTGATCATTCCGATTCAGATTAGCAACTACAACTGCAAAGTTCTTTTCTGATTTCTGGCCCTTCGAGCCGGATTATTACTTTTTAAGTCAAATGAATGTTCGAAACTTTCTTTCTTATGGGAATGTATCATTAGGAGAATACCTAGAGTAAGCCACTGAACTAAGCCCAAACTGCAGATTCATTAAAAACCATGTTATAATTCGTTGGTTCGTATAATCCATGATTTGATCTCAGCCCCACCAGTACAAATGTCAGCTTAATTAGACCTAGACCTAGAGATACACTCGTGAAGTAAATTTTGAGCGTCACGAATAGATTGTGAGCAAATACAGACTGAATAAGCTTGATCCCTGCGTCTTTCATGAGTGAATTAAGGTTTGAACATTGTTAACATACCTTATAAAGTATTCACGAATTGTTTTACATATAAGAACAAGAAAGAAAGTCGGTCAAGCCCGACTATAACATACTCCGTACCAAGAAATTTTGTCTTTTGATCATAACTCGAAAACCGTGCATCCGATCTTCTTCATTCCTTTGGCGGATCGATAAGTTATTCTAATAACTAAATATGTCCAGAAGAACAAGCCATCTATCTTCAAAACTGTGGGAGATATGACGTTTTTTCTAAATTGCGGGGGCGGGAGGGGGCGTGGCCAAAATTGAAAATAAACTTGATCTGCCTGCAGACATAAGAAGCATATGTACCATACACGTCAAACCTCTATCTCTTACCATCTCTGAGATCTGTGCGTTCATACGGACAGACAGACGGACGGACAGACGGACATGGCTATATCGACTCGGCTGTTGATGCTGATCAAGAATATATATACTTTATGGGGTCGGAGATGCTTCCTTTTGGATGTTACATACTTTTGCACAAACTTATAATACTCTATGTACCTACGGTACAGAGTATAAAAAGAGCATAATGTTTTATGATATTTAACTGACAAAATGGTACGGGCACACTTAACTTAAATGAAATCAACTTATGCAGGAATTCCCAAAACCTTGAATACTTTTAAGTTTTCCAATTACAGCAAATCTGCTTAAACTTTTAATCATGTGTGGTAGAAAAATAGGCAAAATAAAAAGAAACCTTTTAAATGACAGTTAAAAATGAAGAAGCTCAGCTCTCACAATTAAGGACTTGTCCTAAATGTTTCAATTTAGGCAATGAAGTGCTGCCATATTCCTCTCAACGTGGCACAGTTGATTCGCTGCACCGGTGTCGCACCACAAAGACCCAGGAGAAATCGGTCTTACACAAGCAAATTCAAACATGTTCACAACAAAATCATTGCCATAAAGGAAATGGATAATATTGCTGCAGTTAATTGTTTTGTTGTTGTTTTTTGTTCACTCAGCTTTTCAGGATTTGCATTTTTATTGAGCGTGAACATTCGTGACGCTTCCGTAAATCGTGCTTGAATCGTGACTGATGCAAATCTCTTAAAAATCTTGCGTAAGGAGATTTTTATTTAGAGGATTGTTCGAGACGTGACAGAAAATGCCTTCACACGGCCAGCTCTGCCATAAACATATGTCTAATTATTACAAAAAAAAATAAAAATTTTAAAGAATATTAATTGTCTCAAATATCCTTTTTATCTTTTAACGGAGCTAAATATCATCCAAAGGATATGAAAAAAGATTATTATTTCGATGATTTCAAAGCTCCTCGGTAGGATAAAAGGGTTCTAAAGACATATCTAGTCCAAATGGATCTTTAATGGATCTATTTTTTTTCTTTTTGCTGTCAACTTTAAGTAAACTCTTTGAGAGAACATGAAAGCTTTAGAAACACACAATTAGTGATGCGCAGGAAAACTTGTTGCGTGTTTCATTTCGTGCCAAAATGTGCTAACCTGTGTGGCACAGGTTAGCTGTTGCGACACCGGTGCATTCGACAGGAACCAACAGAAATCGGACTTAAGTAAGCATATTATATTCAAATCAATCATTTCACCAAGCTTAGACAAAAGTAAGCGCTAAGAGCTGCCTTACATTTAGCTAAGACTGTGAACGTCATGAAGTTTTTCGAAGAAGCTTTCGTTGGTAGGAAACAGCCTCTTTCCTACCAGCAAGAGCTTCCTCCCCCTTGTAAGTCCCATCCAATTCTATTGTTATACACCTGCATCTCTAAATCGAGCCTGCTTCAACAAATTACGAGCATGAGTCGTGCTTAAAGGTATTCTCTAGTATTACATTGATGACAACAAAACGATATAAGTTTTAGTTTTATTTTGAAAAATCATGTATCGAGATTAGTAGGCAGAATGGTTTTCTTCAAAACTTCGATATTATTTATCAGATCTTTTTGTGCTTTTCATCAATAGATAGATTATCAGATTAAATTACAAAATTTAAGTTCGAATTTACAGCTTTTCCACTGGAATTAAAGAATTTCTAAGACCAGATTCGGATACTTGCCATTAAGATTCCCGGACTTCGCATCATGTCATAGCTCTTTCTTGTTGTGTTAAAATTTCCACACTTGTGTTTGTTGTTGAAGCTGCCCATATTCGACGGACCCATGTTTTTTTTTAAAAAATCAAAGAAAAAAAGAAAAATTTGGCGGTTGGCAATCTTAATCATTTAATTTGTTCCAAGTAGATTTGTTTACATCAATTTTTGAATATGATATCTCTCAAATGGCCGCCTCTGGCGTTGATGGCGTATTGTGCCCTTTTTGCAGCATTTTCCATCGTTTTCGCCAACATTTCGGCCGGAATAGCGGCTATTTCTTCACGAATGTTGTCCTTGAGCTCTTCTACGGTCCTTGGCTTGTTAACGTAAACCTTTGACTTCAAATATCCCCACAAGAAGAAGTCAGGCGGGTGGCCAGTCCAAATCACCACTTTTCGACATCAAACGGCCCGGAAACAATTTCTTCAGAAAATCGATTGTTATGCGACTTGTGTGCGGTGGAGCGCCGTCTTGTTGAAACCAGAACTGCCTCATACGCTTTCGACGAATAATTGGCATCACAAAATTGGTCATCATGTCGCGATAACGCTCCTGGTTGATGGTAACAGCATGGCCATTTTAATTTTGGAAGAAAAACGGCCCAATGACCGTTTTCGCACTAACGCCGCACCAAACTGTGACTTTTTCGTCATGAAGAGGCACTTCTTGAATCTCCTGAGGATTTTCAATGGCGTAAATACGGCAATTTTGCTTATTTACGGTCCCATTCAATGTGAAATTTTAATTTTTTAAAAGCACGTTGAGTTTTCACAATTGACTTGTTCTGTTGAATGTAAATTTCAACTATTTCAGAGCGCTCGCGTGCCGTGTATTGTTCCATGGTAAAAATCTGCTTGGACTGACGCTTCAAACGCGGTATGTCATTAAGCGATCTGACATCTCTGTCAAAAGTTATGGCGTTGCCAGATGGGTCCGTCGAATATGGGCAACCCTGTACAAGAGGTCTTGAGTTCGATAGCTAGTCACGAATGTTTGATATTTTCGAACAGTTCATTTTCAAGTGTATAATATCGGCAATATCTATTGATATGAGTTAATATAAAATTGCGAGCCAGATCATACCGTTTTTTTATACTCTGTACCGTAGGTACATAGAGTATTATAAGTTTGTGCAAAAGTATGTAACATCCAGAAGGAAGCATCTCCGACCCCATAAAGTATATATATTCTTGATCAGCATCAACAGCCGAGTCGATATAGCCATGTCCGTCTGTCCGTCTGTCCGTATGAACGCACAGATCTCAGAGATGGTAAGAGATAGAGGTTTGACGTGTATGGGACATATGCTTCTTATGTCTGAAGGCAGATCAAGTTTATTTTCAATTTTTGCCACGCCCCCTCCCGCCCCCGCAATTTAGAAAAAACGTCATATCTCCCACAGTTTTGAAGATAGATGGCTTGTTCCTTCTGGACATATTTAGTTATTAGAATAACTTATCGATCCGCCAAAGGAATGAAGAAGATCGGATGAACGGTTTTCGAGTTATGATCAAAAGACAAAATTTCTTGGTACAGAGTATGTTATAGTCGGGCTTGACCGACTTTCTTTCTTGTTTCTGTGTAGGCACAAAAGTGTCATGATTCTTTCTGGACTTACTGTAGATTCTAGATACCTTCAACCTTTGTTTCCATATTTCCATATTTTTTAACTTTGTGCTTAAAAATTCACTTATTTCTATACGAAACCAAATCAAAGATATCAATATATAAATCAATTCTTCATTCTTAGTGCAATATTATTAACATATTCTTACCTGGATTCCGACATCTTAAGTTCTTGAAGCAGGCATCAAATTCTCTATCTCTCTACTAACTCTTGCATCACAAGTCGCTTCGGGCAATCGCGCTAGTTGGCTCTTAGCCACTTAATTTTCTGCCATTTAAGTCTGTTCTATTACATTTCTAAGCTACCCATAGCCACACTTGTCATCAAGTTTATTATCAAAAACCAAAAATAAGTAAGTAACCAACAACCTGACACGGCCAACAGCTCCCTAGCTGCCAGACAGGTGCTTGGGATTGGCCAAGAGAAGGATGGGTACAGACACTGCATCTTTTAGCCTCTGGCTCTGACGACAGAATCAACTGCATATCCTCCCCCAAAAAACTCTTTTGTTTTATTGTTATCGCAAAGCTCTCGACCTGGCCAGGCCTCTGCTGTGGCTGTTGCTGCCAGAGTCCTGCTCCGACTCCTGCTCCTGCACCAAGCCATGATAATTCGAATCGTCATTATTTATATTCTTTGAAAGTGTTTTTGCGTATTCAAAAATTCTATTAAGGAAGTTAAAGTACAAAACTTTTGTGGTTGTTGTTGTTGTTGTTGTTTTGGTTGTTGTTCATGCATGTCGAATGCATCAAGTGGGCAGATAGGGGTGCCGGGGTTGGGGCAGTGTCGTCAGCGTCGTCATAGTCATCGTTGTTGGTGCCGTTTGTGTAGTTTTTGCGTTTATTGTTGCATTTCTGATGTGATTTTTAGTATTGTCCAGCGACGATGTGCAATGTGCTGAGCATTTTTGCATGTATCCTGCATGTGCTTGTGTGTGTGTGCATGTGTGTGGGTGGTGCTTCATTGTGCCTGTGTTAAATTGTTTGCTTGATGCTCGATCAAAAATGACAAATGTACCTACAGTCTCCCTGGCAAGTTGCTGCACCAGTTGAGCATGCGAAGAAGACTGAAAGAAGCTGTTTGATATTTTTACAAAATTTTGAAATATTTTCAAATAATTTCGGAATATGCCTTTCGATATGTTCAAATTCCAAAGAAAGAAAAGATAAGATAAGAACATCCAACTCTTTTCGCCCTTTCAGCCAGCCACGCATGATATATGTATTATGTGCTTACATCAATTATGCTCAAATTGGTGGGCAATTTCATGGAGAGCCTCCTTTTCATCGCCAATATCTTACAATTGGCTGGAGAATGTGTCAGTGGATGCATCTTATGGCTTTTGATGCACTTTTTCAACATTACGCCACAGTGGCAATGATTTGAAAGCCATCATTTATAGTACATTGAATATGGACTGACAGGAAGTGATTGATTGTGACGATCTGAAATCACCTGGAAAAAGTAAAAGAGAGATATCTTGTTGTGTAAGGGGGCTATGTCTTGCTGACATTGTTCACTTTAGAGTGAACAAATAGATCAAATTTTTCTAATTACTGAAGAAAACTGACACTGTCCGTCTCTCTCTAACCACCATGTTTTCCTAGGTCCCAATTACTTGGAGTAAAGTTGAATGACAGACGCCTCCCCGCTAACATTTTGTAGTATCAAGTTTCTCTCTCTTTATATAGAGAGTTTGTCGATGGTTTGAAGGAAGAGTTTGAAGATAGTTTGATAGATTTCCAAGGGATTTATGAGCGATATTCTTTAATGATAACATTTTGTATTATTGGTCTCGGTTTTCCACTTTATGTTGTTGAAACATTTGCAACGATATCGTAAGCTTAAGTCGGTGCTGCCTTTGATATTTCACTCACCCAGTGGAACTAATGTTTATTAACCTTTTCTTGCATAAACTAACAGGGCATTAACATTAATGTAAATATATCAACATTTTGTTAAGGGACAACGCAAAGTATGCAACACTTTTTATAGCCTTTATATCACTCCCATATCTTTTTCGATCTTAATAAAAACTATAGATTATAGATTTTACTAGATACTACAACGAGTATGAAAAATAGATGACATTGTTGCAATAGGTATTCTTAACCAGCACAAGAAAAAGTATCAATATGGAAAGGATATGTCTTAAATATCCTTTTAATCATCCAACGGAGCTGCAAAATCATCCAAATGAGCAAAATTTCTTATATCCTTTGGATGATTTTTAGCTCCGTTGGAAAGAAAAGCATACTTAAGACATATCCTTCTCAAATGGATACCGGTAATCATTCTATGAATGTATTTAAATATCCTTATTTCTCTGTGTACCATATAAACTCAAAACTAGAAAGCTAAGCAAACTTCGTCTGTGCCGAAGTTTCAATACCCTTGCAAGTGCTCGCTTAAATATTTTCAAAAAATACTCTTTTTAACATTTTCCGAACGATCGTTCGTATGGGAGCTATATGATATAGTCATACGATTTGCCCAAAAATTGGTAAAATTATGTAAAATGTGAAACAAACAAATACAAAATGGCGGGATGCTATCATTAAAAACAAAAAAGTTTTTCTAACTAAGACTGTTTTTCAGACCTATCTTTTGTATGGCAGCTATACCATATAGTTGTTCGATTTGCATCAAACTTGGTAGAATTATAAAAAAGCATAGAAAACCTACGATTACAAAGTTTGGAGACGTTTCCATTGAAAAGAAAAAAGTTTTTCATACTAAAACTAGTTTTCCGACCGATTGTTCCTATGGGAGCTATGAGATATAGTCATCCGATCCGGTCGGTTCCGACATATTAGTAGTGTGCAGCAAAAAGAAGACTCTGTGCAAAATTTCAGCTTGATAGCTTCAAAACTGAGACGGATCGACGGACGGACAAAGCTCAATCGACTCAGCTCGTCACCCTGATCAAGAATATATATAGCTTATGGGGTCGGAAATGAATATTTCTATGCGTTGCAAACTTCTGGGCAAAATTATAATACCCTTTGCAAAGGTATAGAAATATCCCACAAATCAGTCTGAGGAGTTTTTGAAGTAACATTGATTGAAGAATATAAGAATTTGATTATTTATTAAAGAAATATTTTGAAATGCTTAAACAAAATCTTTTTCCAGACTTAAAAATTTTAAAAAATTCAATATAAATTGAGATATAAATGGAAATAATTTCTAATTTTATTACAAGACAGTTTTCATGAACATTATTATGAGACCCATGTATGAATTAACTAGATTGTAGCTAGCCTGTATTGAATTGTATTGAAAATTTGAATTTTCGGATCAAGACGCTAAGAGATGCATGATGAAACGACTGGGTTAAAGTTCTTATCTGTGCTAACATATTTTCTGTAACATTTTGAGGGTTTTTTCTTAAGGATCCTGTCCATAATTAACCAAAGTAGGACAAAACTAGAGCACTTTATATAAGCTTAGAGTATATTTTTGGAATTATTGCATACTTTAGGGGGCTAAAATTATTTCTGTAACATTTCCGTAGTTCTTGTTAAATATTGTGTCTGCAATTAACTAAAATAAAACCAAAATACAGCACTTAATATGAGCTTAGAGTATATTTTAAGAAATTTGCATACTTTAGGGGGCTAACATAATTTCTGTAACATTTCCGAAGTTTTTGTTAAAGATTGTGTCTGCAATTAACTAAAATAAAACCAAAATACAGAACTTAATATGAGCTTAGAGTATATTTTAAGAAATTTGCATACTTTAGGGGGCTAACATAATTTCTGTAACATTTCCGTAGTTTTTTCTTGAGGATGGTGTCTATATTTAACTAAAGTAAAACCAAAATACAGCACTTTTAATGAGCTTAGAGTCAATTTTGAAGAATTTTGCATACTTTAGGGGGTCTTTGGGAAAAAATAAGAATTTCTCTTTAGAGCTGGAATGATCCAAAAAGTGGTTATAAAAGACAAATGCCCGACAATAAAAGATTTTAAAAAGATCTTTGCTTTTTAGTACAAAAATATCATAATTTTAGCACCGACTGTGTGACTCATTTTGGCTGGCACACAAACACACAGACACACAGCAGCAGCAGCAGTTTTCCAGCTTTCGATGTCGCCTGCATTGCTGCAAAATGTTAATTTGAATTTGTGAGCATGTCATTAACACACACACAGGCAAACGCACGCTTATGCCACGCCCATACACCCCAGCTGGTTGAAGGCGGCGTCCATATGCATTTGACAAATGTGTTGTTAATGATGCAAAATGCAATTTTCGAAAATTCCAAAAGTTTTCCATTTGATTTCCAAAGAAAAGCAAATGCATTTGGGGAAAAACATAACTTGAAAATGGGAAATAGAAAATAGAAAATAGATTTGTTAAATACACACGCACACACGCAGAAATTCTTAAATGCGATTTAAAACAAATTTATAAATATAAACAATAGGCACAAAAAGGGGCATATTTCTATATAAACAATGTGCCGCGGCAGCAACTCAATTACCAACAACAAAAGCGGCGGCGGCGGCGGCGTCGGCAACATTCATCACCACAAAATTAAATTGCTTTTGTTTATATAAATTTTCCATAGACAAACAAGTAAAGAAATTTGTTTAATTATAAATTTCTGTCAAGATTCTTGTATTTTCTTTTTTCCATCTACGCTCAAAGAAGCGCCGCCGCCGCCGTCGCCGCCGCCGCCAACATCGTCGTCGGTCGTCAACATGTTGCCATCGTCACACACACACACACACAGCACACAGCGAGATGTACCAAATGCAAACAAACAAACAATTACCGAGGGCAGCAGCTCCCCCGCTGCATTTGCCAATGTTTAGTTGTGGCTGCGTTTTGATGTTAGTTCTCTGTTTCTTGTTTTTGTTTTTCATCGATGGAACAAAATGCAACACATTGAACATTTTTCTGATTTCTGATTTGTTTGTTCAGAATTTATTGAAGATCAAAGGGTAGGCAAACTGTCTGCCCCAACCGCCAAAGCGGAGTCCCTACACAGAATATCACAAAAAGTATCTGAAGCTGGCAATTTGTCAATAATAAACCAAAGCAAAAATAAACAGCTGAAATAGTTGGAAATATTTTGTTGAAGAATCAGCAGAAAAAAAAACACAACGGAAAGGCTTTGACAATTTATGTGAGAAGTGGTTCCATGTGAAGAAATGTCGGAGTTAGATAATGTTCTGAGAAGTTGAAATAACTGAAAATTGATATTCTGGACTCTATCAATGCCAAACGATATCAGAAGTCGGTCAATATCGGTTGGATGTTTCTGTTCTTGGATCTTCCAATCCGGTAATTCTTGTCTTGATCCCAACATTATCCCATATGGAAATGGTTTTAGCTTGTTAGCCAAACTCGACTTCATCCCTTATTATACCCTTGCAAAGGGTATTATAATTTTGCCCAGAAGTTTGCAACGCATAGAAATATTCATTTCCGACCCCACAAACTATATATATTCTTGATCAGAGTGACGAGCTGAGTCGATTAAGCTTTGTCCGTCCGTCTGACTTTTTGTACGTGAACTAGCATCTTCCAGTTTTGAAGCTATCGAGCTGAAATTTCGGACAGAGTCTTCTTTTTGCTCTACGATACTAATATGTCGTAACCAACCGGATCGGATGACTATATCTCACAGCTCAGCTCATGCTCAACTCAAATAGCTCATAGGGTTCAATGTCAATATGAACAGCTCAGAGCCTTAATGTCATAAGTTTCTGGACTTGTTTTTATTAAAAATTTTAATTTTATTGCAAAATCAAGAACTATTAATAAGAAAGAAAGTCGGTCAAGCCTGACTATAAGATACTCTGTACCAACGAAATTATACGCTCAGCATAAACTTTGATGCTGCAGTAGCAGCTGAAAGCAGCGGTGCTACAGCGCTGCAGCAGCGAAAAGTCTTTTGATCATAACTCGAAAACCGTTTATTAGATCTTCACCATTCCTTTGGCGGATCGACAAGTTACCTGATTACCAAATACGTCCAGAAGGAACAAACCGTCTATCTTTAAAACTGTGGGAGATATGACGTTTTTTCCAAATGGCGGGGGAGTGAGAAGCATATGTCCCATACATGTCAAACCTCTATCTCTTACCATCTCTGAGATCTGTGCGTTCATACGGACAGACAGACATGACCGACATGACTCGGCTGTCGATGCTGATCAAGAATATATATACTTTATGGGGTCGCAGATGCTTCCTTCTGGCTGTTACATACTTTGCAAAAACTTAATATACTCTATGTACCAAAGGTACAGAGTATAAAAAGCATAAATAAGAAATGGAGCAATATTTTGAATAATGAGACTGCACTGGACTTAAACCAATCTATAACTTACTACATTAAATGGTGGTTTAATTTATAGCACGTTTAAACGATTAGTCGATTGCCGAAAAAATGGTTGGACCCCACAGATAACTCTACTAATTCAATGTTTTCCTTAATTCAAAAATAGTCCTCATCGAATTCCACCGAGTCTTGAGAGACAATCTCAGAAAGCATCAAAAGTTTATTTCAGGAGAACTCAAGATTTGCCAAAAGCGCGGAAGAAGTAAGGGAAGGTCGCAAACTTTTTTGGCTGCAGAAAGTGCTGCAGTGTTCTTTATATCTGCTGTCAAGGTTTTTATACATGGGGGAGTTAGGTCGACTGGAAGCCAAGAAGGCTGTATCAGGAGCATAAGTGGAGGTGTTTTAGGGGTCTGAAACCAGCAAGTCGGCGGTGTGCAGTTTCTACATAACTTGGCCAATTAAACTTCCTTGGAAGCATATATATTTAACTCGTATCTAAGCTCGACCATGAAGCAGCGTTCTTCGAGGATGTAGCGAAGTATAGCGAATTGCGCAGTTGGGAAATATGGTAACAACATTTTTTTGTGTTGACTTAATTTTTGACTTGATATGATCTAATGAACCACTGGAGCACAGATTGGAGCTTGATCTATTTGGAGCTTGATCTATTTGGAGCTTGATCTGTTTGAAGCTTGATCTGTTTGGAGTCATTATAAATTTGAGCTGACTAACTCGAATCAAAATATTTTCAGACTTGATTTACTTGAACCTTTTTTTTTAAACATGAATCAAAGGGCACTTTGATTCCACTCATGCAGGGCTCTAGTATCCGTTTGTTTTGCGTATTTTTACATTATTTTAAAAAATTTTGGCCAAATCGGATGACTATATCATATAGCTCCCATAGGAACAATCGGTCGGAAAACTAATTATTTTAGTATGAAAAACTTTTTTCTTTTGAATGGAAACGTCTACAAACTTTGTATTCGTAGGTTTTCTATGTTTTTTTATATTTCTACTAAGTTTTATTAAAATCGGACAACTATATGGTATAGCTGCCATACAAAAAATAGGTCTGAAAAACAGTCTTAGTTCGAAAAACTTTTTTGTTTTTAATGGTAGCAACCCGAAATTTAGTATCCGTTTGTTTTGCGTATTTTTACATTATTTAAAAAAAATTTTGGCCAAATCGGATGACTGTATCATATAGCTCCCAAAGGAACAACCGGTCGGAAAACTAGTTTTAGTAAGAAAAACTTTTTTCTTTTCAATCGAAACGTCTACAAACTTTGTATTCATAGGTTTTCTACGTTTTTTTTATAGTTCTGCCAAGTTTGATCAAAATCGGACAACTATATGGTATAGCTGCCATACAAAAGATAGGTCTGAAAAACAGTCTTAGTTAGAAAAACTTTTACGTTTTTAATGGTAGCATCCTAAAATTTTGTAATTATTTGTTTCACATGCTTTCACATAATTCTACAAATTTTTGTCCAAATCGGATGACTATATCATATAGCTCCCATACGAACGATCGGTCGGAAAATGGAAAAAAGAGTGTTTTTTTTTTAAATATTTAAGCGAGCACTTGCAAGGGTATAAAAACTTTGGCACAGACGAAGTTAACTTAGCTTTCTCGTCTTTTATATCCTTTTCTTCTCTGTGTGGATGGCGGAAAGTGGTAAATATTGCAGTTCTAACCGCCAGTGTTGGTAATATGACCGTGCCAACTTTTCTGAACATTAGAAACATTTCACTATCTAAAATAAATTAGATGCCGCCTTCAATAAGCTAACAAAAAATGCAATTTTTTTCTAGTTTTACCAAAAAAAATGTTCTCAGAAAATAGAAAACGGAACTCATCTCTCCACACCCAGTGCCACATTGTTGGCAACAACATTTAATAATCGCCAACCCGCTGAGTAAAATGTGCAACTTGCTCGTTTAGTTTCCAAATTGCGTGTAGTACAAGCCAAAAGAGAGACGGCCATTCGCACTCGGACCATAATCAGGGCCATAAAAAAAAAGAGCTGCCAGCCGGAAATGACATCCATGTATAAAATTTTCGAGCTTGCCATATAATTTAGAATCTAGAAGCTAGAAACCGCCACCCACATGCAGAATAATTTTAATAGTTGCACTTTGCTGCCCAATTGGGCAGCACTCGCCGTATTTCGTGTCCACTCCCTCCTCCGCCGCGCCTCCTCCAGCACTCCTCCGCCCGTCCAGTGCATAACACCAGCGAGTTTATTATGTCTGCACTTGGGTTTATTTGCTTTTACTGCCCTTTTGCTGCGGCGATTTGTTCTTTCGATTTATGGCGGGGACAGGAGAAGGGAGCATCGTCGTGGTCTTCGTCCGTCGCGTCGTCGTCCCCCCGCCACCGTCTGCCGTGCAACATTGTTGCGCGGGGCGACTCTGCAGAGTGTGCGCAAAAAGAGCGTATAAAACGTATAAATAAAAGAATTCAAATAAAATTTTTAATAAACGAGTTGCCATTAAATTTATACATTAACTATAATTTTTATAGTTGGCGACTTTGTTTTGTGTACGACGGCGACGTGAATGAGGCACTGGGCTGCCCCGCGCGGGAAGTTGCAATGGAAATGAAGCAACCTTTGAGGAATATGGCAAGCAGCATTGCTATTCCCTGGGAGTCTCAATTATGGTTTAATATTGAAATAAGAAAAAAGAAATGGACTCTGCAGGTGCAACATTGTGGCTGAGGCATTGAGGCAACTTAGCAGCTAACCTTTTTGGCATATTTTGGACTTGCAGTAAGCCCCAGAGCAGAAGTCTGAATAAATAAAATCGATTTTTTTTTTGGCGCCGTCCTGTTGAAACCCTTAGTTGTCCCATATCATTCACAGTGAGAATTGGCTAGATGAAGAATGGTTCAATAACTCTTTCCACAACAAGAAAGAAAGTCGGTCAAGCCCGACTATAACATACTCTGTACCAAGAAATTTTGTCTTTTGATCATAACTCGAAAACCGTTCATCCGATCTTCTTCATTCCTTTGACGGATCGATAAGTTATCCTAATAACTAAATATGTGCAGAAAGAACAAGCCATCTATCTTCAAAACTGTGGGAGATATGACGTTTTTTCTAAATTGCGGGGGCGGGAGGGGGCGTGGCCAAAATTGAAAATAAACTTGATCTGCCTGCAGAGATAAGAAGCATATGTCCCATAAACGTCAAACCTCTATCTCTTACCATCTCTGAGATCTGTGCGTTCATACGGACAGACGGACAGACGGACAGACGGACATGGCTATATCGACTCGGCTGTTGATGCTGATCAAGAATATATATACTTTATGGGGTCGGAGATGCTTCCTTCTGGATGTTACATACTTTTGCACAAACTTATAATACTCTATGTACCTACGGTACAGAGTATAATTAACAATATTTTGATGATTTTCCGCTTGGCTGGGACCGTGAACCTAAATAGACTGCTCATTTAACGGATCATATTTCCAAGAAAAATGAAAAAAATGGAAATTTGCTGTAAAAATTTACAAATATTCGCAACATTTTTAGCAAAAAAACTAAGAAATCTTAAAACAAATTTGCATTTTATACCCTTGCAGAGAGTAAATTGAAATTGTCCAGATGTTTGTATAGACGGAAGCATTTCCGACCACATAAACCATATATTTTCTTGATCAGCATGACGAGCTGAGTCGATATAGCCATGTCCGTCCGTCTGTCCGTCAGTTTTAAAGCTATCGCCACCAAACTTTGCACGAAGTCTTCTGATACAAATACGCTGCACCATTGTCGGAACCAGCCGGATCGGATATAGCTGTCATAGGAACGATTGGTCGAAAAACTAGTTCTAGTGACAAAAACCTTTTTTGTTTTCAATGCAATCGTCTCCATACGCTGTATTTATTAGTTTTCCATGCTATTCAACGATTCTGCCGAGTTTGGTCGAAATCGCACATCTATATAGTATAGCTGCCATAGAAAAGTGAGGTTAGAAAAATAGTCTTAGTAAGAAAAACTTTTTGTTTTCAAAATAAACCTCTTTAAAATTGGTATATATTTATGTTATAAGCTTGCACACAAGTCTTCAAAGTTGTGTTAAAATCGGATGACTATAGCTTACAGCTGTCATAGGAATGATCGGTCGAGAAACTAGTTTTAGTGAGACAAACTTTTTTGTAGTCAAAGAAAACGCCTGCAAACTTTGTAATATTTTAGTTTGCTATGCTTTCACATGATTCGACTAAGTTTGGTCGAAATCGGACATCTATACTATATGGTACAGCTGTCTTACAAAAGTAGAGTCAGAAAAGTAGTTTTAGTGACAAAAACTTGTTTGTTTTCAATGCAAATATCCTTCAAATTAGTTAGAAGACGTGCTGCAAGGGTATACAAACTTCGGCGCGAGCTGAACTTAACTTTCCTCTATATTTTTTCTATTTCCGACAGTCTTTGTAAGTATGCTACACATTTTTCAAACAAAGTACAATTAAGAGCTAGGACTCCTTTAAATCTACTAAAATAATAACAATTATTCTAAGTTTTCAAAATTTGTTGCATAAAATATGCAAAATGTGTTGATGTGTTGATTTTAGCTACCTGATTTTTAGTAATCCAAAGTTTGGTTTGAAAATTTTGTAAAAGTTGCACACTTTAAGGCTGGAAAGTGTTTGATATTATAACGAAACAAGTCCGCGCAATTATCTGACAGCTAAATTGGAAGGGCTCTCAGGGGACCTTCACAGCAAAGTAGCCGAATGTTTGAAAAAAGAAAACATAGAATCCCGTTCCGGATTCCGATTCGATTTTCGAGTATACCTTAGGCAGTAAGTTTAACACTTAGCACTTAGACGGCCTGATCTAGTAACCATAGAATTTGTTCTCAACTTAACTCACATTTATACATTTGCCATAAGAAAAGCCTTCTTTGGAGGAAGCGGCCAAGAGGCTCCCAAAACAATTATTGGCAAAACGTCAAGAATCCTCCTGGACTTCTAAGTCAAACGTACCCAAATAATCACCCGCCCTCATTAAGGACCCTAAGGTCTATGTGTGATCCCATCTGAGGTCAGCCGGAACTACCTACCTACCTAAGAAAAGCAAGGTTTTCAGGGAAACAGAATCGGAATTGGTAACAGAACCGATTATCTTCAATTTATTTGGCATAAAAAGCCCCTAGGTATACAATTTTAAATTCTGATACTTGATTTCCTTATTTTTCAAAGGAAATATTGATAGGATGAACCAGAAACACGTTCAGTTCTGTTGCTATTTTTATACTCTGTACCGTAGGTACATAGAGTATTATAAGTTTGTGCAAAAGTATGTAACATCCAGAAGGAAGCATCTCCGACCCCATAAAGTATATATATTCTTGATCAGCATCAACAGCCGAGTCGATATAGCCATGTCCGTCTGTCCGTCTGTCCGTATGAACGCACAGATCTCAGAGATGGTAAGAGATAGAGGTTTGACGTGTATGGGACATATGCTTCTTATGTCTGCAGGCAGATCAAGTTTATTTTCAATTTTGGCCACGCCCCCTCCCGCCCCCGCAATTTAGAAAAAACGTCATATCTCCCACAGTTTTGAAGATAGATGGCTTGTTCCTTCTGGACATATTTAGTTATTAGAATAACTTATCGATCCGCCAAAGGAATGAAGAAGATCGGATGAACGGTTTTCGAGTTATGATCAAAAGACAAAATTTCTTGGTACAGAGTTTGTTATAGTCGGGCTTGACCGACTTTCTTTCTTGTTTTTCAAAGGAAATATTGATAGGATGAACCAGAAACACGTTCAGTTCTGTTGCTATTTTTATACTCTGTACCGTAGGTACACAGAGTATTATAAGTTTGTGCAAAAGTATGTAACATCCAGAAGGAAGCATCTCCGACCCCATAAAGTATATATATTCTTGATCAGCATCAACAGCCGAGTCGATATAGCCATGTCCGTCTGTCCGTCTGTCCGTATGAACGCACAGATCTCAGAGATGGTAAGAGATAGAGGTTTGACGTGTATGGGACATATGCTTCTTATGTCTGCAGGCAGATCAAGTTTATTTTCAATTTTGGCCACGCCCCCTCCCGCCCCCGCAATTTAGAAAAAACGTCATATCTCCCACAGTTTTGAAGATAGATGGCTTGTTCCTTCTGGACATATTTAGTTATTAGAATAACTTATCGATCCGCCAAAGGAATGAAGAAGATCGGATGAACGGTTTTCGAGTTATGATCAAAAGACAAAATTTCTTGGTACAGAGTATGTTATAGTCGGGCTTGACCGACTTTCTTTCTTGTTTATTTGACTGTAAGCTAAGCCGGTTCTGCTTCATTTGTTTCTGTCTTTGAATTCTCCATCTACATGTTATTACTTAGTATCAGCTAAACTTATCGTGTGTCTCCAAACTAAACATCTCCTCCTCCTTCTGTTCGGCCCACATGGAGCATGTGGATGCTGCTGCTCAATTAGAGGCATAATTCATGTATCGCAGCTGTCTGCGAGTTGTTTACAGTTGCCACATATTTTGTCATTTAATTAAAAGCCAATCAAAAAATCTGACGACTGCAACTTTGCCAATATGTTGCAAATGCATAAACAAAAAAAAAAGAAGGAAAAAGTAAAGAGAGAGAAACTGTTGGACGCGTCCAAATGATTTCCGCTCGCCAAAGTCAACGATCTGCGCGGGTCTAGCGGTAAACTTCCTTATATCAATTTCAATAAACCGCACCACACACTGACAGACAGACAGACAGACACGCGACAAATAATGCGTAGAAATTATTGAATTGCAAATCGAAATAAAAAGAAGTTGGCGAGTTGTTTATGAATTTGAGCGGCCAACTGGACTTGAAGTCGTCAGCCTGCAACAATGTGTGGCAGCGGTCGAACTGGTTTGCGGCAACACAATAAAATATTTTATTTAATGTTTAGTTTATTTCTTTTTCTGTTTTTTTTCTGTTTTTTGTATAGTCTCCCCCAGAAGTTATGGGCCCCGGGGCCAATGCCTTGGCGCAGTTTGTTTGGGTTAAGCGAACTTTGGTGTTTGCCTAAGCTAAACATTGTAAAAATATCTTGTGGCCAGCATCTGGATTTGGGATAGGGATCGGGATCGGGATCGGGATTGGTATTGGTATTGTGATCCGTGCGATCGACGCTTCGATCATTAAAAACTTGCAACGTGCTGTTTACTGTTGTTTTTATTAAATCAACGCAGCAATTGCAATTTAATATTAAAAATAATAACAAACAGCAGCGGCCCGCCGAGACGAGTCGAGTTGGTGTGGCTGCCTGCTGCCCGTTTTGCATTGCTCCTATTGCATTCTTGCAGTTAATTATTTGAACGAGAGAGAGACAGAGAGAGAGACCAGACCCCCGACCAGATGAAGTCTAGAGTTGCAGTTGCCGTTTGCCATCGCCATCGCCATCGCCTGTTCCTTGGCCCGTTCTGTTGCAGTTCCATTGAAAATGTTTTACTGCACGCTTCGCCGGTCAATGCATGTTGCATCTGCGTCTGATCTTGCAGCAACTTCCTACTTCTTCGTGGCATTTTGTGCAAATGTAAACAAATTAATTAATTGCCCTTAGTTGCCGTCTTCTTAACGTGTGCATGCCAATCGATGCGAATGCAAAAATACAACAGAATCGAGACTATTTTATATTTTCTTGTTATTATTCTGACGAAAAGTCGAGGGCCGCAAGGGCAGCAATTTCTTAAATAATTTTAGCAGGAATTGCACCAAACCGACTTTTACTCTACTGTGAACCGAACCTCGCACCGTACCCTTTTAGAAATATTAGCTGAACCTAAGCCTGACATGAAAATATTTGGCTTATTGCATAGCGACTTGTTGATATCAGGTTCTTTGGGGGCGACTGAGAACTACAATAGGCAGGAAAGATCAATAAAACATCTAAAGAAACTTAGATAATGTCTTATAATATCCTCACCCAAAATAGCCTCTGTTTTTAAAGATCCCCGACTCCAAACCTTATTAAACGATGCACAAAATATTACTGTAATCGTAAACTATATTTTGAATATTTCTTTTGTGCCCTCAAGTGTTCAATTTAGTTTGACAATTACTTGAGTCAAGAATTTTTCGGCCTCTCGTTATTATTATTTACTTTGTTTGAAAATGTTGGAGTTCAAGGCTCAAGTATTGAAGCTCTTGGCTCAGGTGAAATGGGATTTAAAAATGTCGTACTTGTATCAAGAATTTCTGTCTTGGATCAACCCTTTCTATACTTATCGATCTACTCAAATGAAACTTTCTTGATCCAAATGGTATAATTATTTTGCCCAGAAGTTTGCAACGCATAGAAATATTCATTTACGACCCCACAAACTATATATATTCTTGATCAGAGTAACGAGCTGAGTCGATTGAGCTTTGTCCGTCCTTCCGTCTGTCTGTCTGTCTCTTTCTATGCAAACTAGTCTCTCAGTTTTAAAGCTATCGAGCTGAAATTTTGCACAGATTCTTCTTTTTGCTGCACACTACTAATATGTCGAAACTGACCGGATCGGATGACTATATCTCATAGCTCCCATATAAACAATCGGTCGGAAAACTAGTTTTAGTAAGAAAAACTTTTTTCTTTTTAAAGGAAACGTCTCCAAACTTTGTAATCGTAGGTTTTCTGTTTTTTTATAACTCTGGCAATTTTGATGAAAATCGGAAAACTATATGGTATAGCTGCCATACAAAAGATAGGTCTGAAAAACAGTCTTAGTTAGAAAAACTTTTTTGTTTCTCATGGTAGCATCCTGCAATTTTATATTTGTTTGTTTCACTTGTTTTCGCATAATTCTACAAATTTTTGTTCAAATCGGATGACTACGTCATATAGCTCCCATGCGAGCGATCGGTAGGAAAAAAATTATTTTTGAAAACATTTAAGCGGGCACTTGCAAGAGTATATGAGCTTCGGCACAGACGAAGTAAGCTTAGCTTTTTCGTTTTTTACTTGATTTGAGATTGTTTCGTAGTTGGTTCAAGTATTAAAGTTCTTGGTTCAAGCGAAATGGGATCAAAAATATGTCCATATTCGACGGACCCATCTGGCAGCGCCATAACTTTTGACAGAGATGTCAGATCGCTTAATGACATACCGCGTTTGAAGCGTCAGTCCAAGCAGATTTTTACCATGGAACAATACACGCCACGCGAGCGCTCTGAAATAGTTGAAATTTACATTCAACAGAACAAGTCAATTGTGAAAACTCAACGTGCTTTTAAAAAATTAAAAAATGTGAATAAGAAAACCGTAAATAAGCAAAATTGCCGTATTTACGCCACTGAAAATCCTCAGGAGATTCAAGAAGTGCCTCTTCATGACGAAAAAGTCACAGTTTGGTGCGGCGTTAGTGCGAAAACGGTCATTGGGCCGTTTTTCTTCCAAAATGAAAATGGCCATGCTGTTACCATCAACCAGGAGCGTTATCGCGACATGATGACCAATTTTGTGATGCCAATTATTCGTCGAAAGCGTATGAGGCAGTTCTGGTTTCAACAAGACGGCGCTCCACCGCACACAAGTCGCATAACAATCGATTTTCTGAAGAAATTGTTTCCGGGCCGTTTGATGTCGAAAAGTGGTGATTTGGACTGGCCACCGCGTTCGCCCGATTTGACGCCGCCTGACTTCTTCTTGTGGGGATATTTGAAGTCAAAGGTTTACGTTAACAAGCCAAGGACCGTAGAAGAGCTCAAGGACAACATTCGTGAAGAAATAGCCGCTATTCCGGCCGAAATGTTGGCGAAAACGATGGAAAATGCTGCAAAAAGGGCACAATACGCCATCAACGCCAGAGGCGGCCATTTGAGAGATATCATATTCAAAAATTGATGTAAACAAATCTACTTGGAACAAATTAAATGATTAAGATTGCCAACCGCCAAATTTTTCTTTTTTTCTTTGATTTTTTCAAAAAAAACATGGGTCCGTCGAATATGGGCAACCCTGTACTTGGATAAAGAATCTCGATGAACATTCTTGATCCAAGTACGAAACGCTCTATTCTTTCTCTGAGTCTATTTCGCCTTTTGTTTAGATTTTAAAGCAGCTTTTATGAGACGTCAAAGAAGATCAAAATGGGAGTTACTTTCAAATTCTTTTTTTTTCGACAATTAATTTTCAAAAAAAGAAATCACATTTAATTTAAAATTGTGTTTTGATTAAAATATGGGCGCCCCTTACTTTTGAATCTGACTCAGAACTGCAATCTCTTGATTCAAGAGTAAACGATCCTTTGAAATCGAAGATATATGAGTCGTGAGCCTGTTGAGCTCAAAAACGAACATTCTAGGGCAGCAATCTTATATTTCACTACTAGAATCAATTGATTTAAGAATTTTACTATTTAATTTGAGAATATTTCATCCTTGAATTAAGTATTGAAGCTCTTGGATAAAGAAAACCGGAAAAAATTGTATCTTGTATTAGAAATGTTCAGTATTATCGAACTTCTGATAATAAAAATACTTAATCCAAGGATGAAATTCTTTATATTTTCTCGGAGTGTGATCGGAGATGCTGCCGTCAAAATTCCTAGGTATTTCACATTATTTAAAGAGAAGATCTTATTTGTACGTCTTAAAACTCGTCAGGAAACTGATCTGAAAGGATATGCTTTGTGGTTCGGTTCAGCATTTTGAAAGATCACAAATCTAAAAGCTTGGGTTTCTGGTACCGTTGGTACCCAACGGTCCTGAAGTCTATATTTATAATTTAATGGATTCCCCACGGAAGCAAGTATACAGGGTTGCCCATATTCGACGGACCCATGTTTTTTTTTAAAAAATCAAAGAAAAAAATAAAAATTTGGCGGTTGGCAATCTTAATAATTTAATTTGTTCCAAGTAGATTTGTTTACATCAATTTTTGATAATGATATGTCTCACAAATGGCCGCCTCTGGCGTTGATGGCGTATTGTGCCCTTTTTGCAGCATTTTCCATCGTTTTCGCCAACATTTCGGCCGGAATAGCGGCTATTTCTTCACGAATGTTGTCCTTGAGCTCTTCTACGGTCCTTGGCTTGTTAACGTAAACCTTTGACTTCAAATATCCCCACAAGAAGAAGTCAGGCGGGTGGCCAGTCCAAATCACCACTTTTCGACATCAAACGGCCCGGAAACAATTTCTTCAGAAAATCGATTGTTATGCGACTTGTGTGCGGTGGAGCGCCGTCTTGTTGAAACCAGAACTGCCTCATACGCTTTCGACGAATAATTGGCATCACAAAATTGGTCATCATGTCGCGATAACGCTCCTGGTTGATGGTAACAGCATGGCCATTTTCATTTTGGAAGAAAAACGGCCCAATGACCGTTTTCGCACTAACGCCGCACCAAACTGTGACTTTTTCGTCATGAAGAGGCACTTCTTGAATCTCCTGAGGATTTTCAGTGGCGTAAATACGGCAATTTTGCTTATTTACGGTCCCATTCAATGTGAAATTTAAATTTTTTAAAAGCATGTTGAGTTTTCACAATTGACTTGTTCTGTTGAATGTAAATTTCAACTATTTCAGAGCGCTCGCGTGGAGTGTATTGTTCCATGGTAAAAATCTGCTTGGACTGACGCTTCAAACGCGGTATGTCATTAAGCGATCTGACATCTCTGTCAAAAGTTATGGCGTTGCCAGATGGGTCCGTCGAATATGGACAACCCTGTACTTAAGGCCGACTTCCCATCTTCCAGTTAGCTGCTAAGCCTTATATAAACTTAGATTTTGCGCTGTGATTTGTAAGTTGTATGTGATCTATGAAAAAAATATGTATGTAATGATTATTATATACTTTTATTGTTGTTTCCTTATTATCAAACTCTCTTGCTTGTAAAAACTGAACTTGGACTGCAATTAATCCATCAAATGCTCATCAAATACAAAGTTGCAAACTAATTCTAAAAGAATTCCCCCCTTCCAACCAACCAAGTCATGCCGTATCACACACATCGCAATCGCTGCGCTTGGCAAGCAATTAAAAACAAGTTTATTTTACAACAATAAATTGACTAATAATTATTATTATCAACGGACGCGTTTGCAGGTTATCAATATCAGTGGTACAACTTAACATAAAATAGGTAAAACTGACAGAATCAAAGGCTAGGGGTGATGGGGCTGCCTATCGAACTCAACAAGTTTCAATTATGTGCTTGAGACACAAACAGAGCGTACAAAAAAGAGTAGAAAAGTCAACAACATCTAAAACACTTTCGTAAGAAATGCTCATATGAGTCGCTGTTGTTGCTGCTGCTGCTGTTGCTGTTGTTGTTGGAGTAATAATTAATTGACTATTTGTTGCTTTTGTTGTGCGCTCAAGTGCCGCCCCTCCAAACTGAAAGCAAAGGTGTGGAGGGAATGGCAACCCTTGTCGTTATATTATTAAAATGTAATTTTATTTATTTTAAGTGAAAGATATGATAAGAGCTACGAGACACACACACGCATACACACACACATCGTCCCTGGTTATCAAAGGCGGCATACAAGGTAGCTGCAGCGGCAGGCGGAGGGTGGAGGGAGTCAGCCACTTAACTCGAGTTGTTGACTAAATTGCCACATTTCTATAAAGCAGTCAACTTTATGAGACAAAACTAAATGCAAAACCAAATTATGTTAACTGTATTTCCAACTCAAGTCTGTTGATCTGCTGCTTCGAGTGCGTCCGTCCGTGTGTGTGTGTGTGTGTGTGTGTGGCAATCAAGTTGCTGCAACATTGTTGCCAAATGAAACTAGAACACCAACTTTAACTTTAAGACGGGCTTATCTAGAACTTGTTCCAAGATGTTTTTTAGCTGCATTTGAGTTGCAGTTTGTGGTGAGAGTAATTGAACATGACATAAACTGTTTGCTGATCATTAGAGTTGGAAACTTGAAACCTAATTGAAGCTAAGTTCTAGGTCCGATCTAAGTATCTATTAGTTTTGTTATTTACTTTTAGGGTTGACATCCGCTGCATCGTTCAAAGTTGCAGTTGTTATGGCTGCATTTTACAAGTTTTAGCCATTAGTTTGGCGATTTGTCGACCAAGTCATTGCAATAGGTTTTGAGTTCTTCAACTTCGATTCGATACCTTTATATCAAACTATTTTCCTGCATTATTACAAACCAAAGTGGCTTTCTTTTCTTTCGTCATTGTTTCAATCAAGATGCAGTGTAAGTTCTTCTAATAATTCTCCAATAAAACATTACTCATTTGTCCTACCATATCTCAAGGGCTCTTACTCTCCCACATATACAGCATATATTCAATTATCCAAACTTAATCAACTCGTTGTCCCTTGAACTCTCTCCTACATTCCATATATTTGGAAAATTTATTACCTCTTTCCACGTCATTAAAACGTATGCAAATCTAACATGTAGAACCATACGGTTATTGCTGAAGTCTCTTCGATTCCTAAACACCTAGAGCTGATTATTACTTCTTCATAAGAAGATAAGTATAATATCACCTTTTCAGCATGGTTTCTTTAAGTTCCGATCCAACACTACTAACCTTCTTAAGTTCAGCTCAATTATATCTCAAACATTTACTAAACGAGAAAGCTAAGCTAACTTCGTCTGTGCCAAAGTTTTTATACCCTTGCAAGTGTTTGCTTAAATATTTTCAAAAAAATACTCTTTTTCCCATTTCCCGACCGATCGTTCGTATGGGAGCTATATGATATAGTCATCCGATTTGACCAAAAGTTTGCAAAGTTATGTGAAAGCATGTGAAACAAACGGATACAAAATTGCAGAATGCTACCATTAAAAACAAAAAAGTTTTTCTAACTAAGACTGCTTTTCAGACTTAACTTTTGTACGGCAGCTATACCATATAGTTGTCCGATTTTAATAAAACTTGGTAGAATTATAGAAAATCATAGAAAACCTACGAATACAAAGTTTGGAGACGTTTCCATTGAAAAGAAAAAGGTTTTTCTTACAAAAACTAGTTTTCCGACCAATTTTTCGTATGGGAGCTATATGATATAGTCATCCGATTTGACCAAAAGTTTGCAAAGTTATGTGAAAGCATGTGAAACAAACGGATACAAAATTGCAGAATGCTACCATTAAAAACAAAAAAGTTTTTCTAACTAAGACTGTTTTTCAGACTTAACTTTTGTACGGCAGCTATACCATATAGTTGTCCGATTTTAATAAAACTTGGTAGAATTATAGAAAATCATAGAAAACCTACGAATACAAAGTTTGGAGACGTTTCCATTGAAAAGAAAAAGGTTTTTCTTACAAAAACTAGTTTTCCGACCAATTTTTCGCATGGGAGCTATATGATATAGTCATCCGATTTGACCAAAAGTTTGCAAAGTTATGTGAAAGCATGTGAAACAAACGGATACAAAATTGCAGAATGCTACCATTAAAAACAAAAAAGTTTTTCTAACTAAGACTGTTTTTCAGACTTAACTTTTGTACGGCAGCTATACCATATAGTTGTCCGATTTTAATAAAACTTGGTAGAATTATAGAAAATCATAGAAAACCTACGAATACAAAGTTTGGAGACGTTTCCATTGAAAAGAAAAAGGTTTTTCTTACAAAAACTAGTTTTCCGACCAATTTTTCGTATGGGAGCTATATGATATAGTCATCCGATTTGACCAAAAGTTTGCAAAGTTATGTGAAAGCATGTGAAACAAACGGATACAAAATTGCAGAATGCTACCATTAAAAACAAAAAAGTTTTTCTAACTAAGACTGTTTTTCAGACTTAACTTTTGTACGGCAGCTATACCATATAGTTGTCCGATTTTTATCAAACTTGGCAAAATTATAAAAAAGCATAAAAAACCTAGAAATATACCGTTTGGAGACTATGAGATATAGTCAATCGATCCGGTCGGTTCCGACATATTAGTAGCGTGCGTGCAAAGAGAAGACTCTGTGCAAAATTTTAGCTCGATAGCTTCAAAACTGAGAGACTAGTTCGCGTAGAAACAGACAGACAGAAGGACGACAAAGCTCAATCGACTCAGCTTGTCACCCTGATCAAGAATATATATAGTTTATCAGGTCTGAAATGAAAATTTCTATGCGTGGCAAACTTCTGGGCAAAATTATAATACCCTTTAAAAGTTTAGGATTTCAAATGCTGAATACTACGTATGGAAAATCTACACAAAATGTTTTATTGATCCATTCACTCATCGTTGCTTGTCGCTTCGCTTTATTTCTATGATTTGAAGCAAAGCCGCGCGAGTGCTTCATAGTCGTATGGGCTGAAATGCCAGTATTTGTATTTAAGATTGCAGAGAAAAGGTAAGTCAGTTATAAGTTCTCGAACCCCAGACAAGGTGAGTCAAAAACTAAATTAACTTAAGCTGTAGGCTTTATTCAGAAGGAAGGGCTACCCCCTCCCGTGCACCTTTCTCCCCACACTCCCTGGTGTAAATAGTGTAGTATTTCTTTTTTTATGCCTGTAGAAAAGCTAAATAAACCAGGGATGCAAACCGGTTCTGAACCGAACCGGTTTTGAAACGAACCGAACCGCTTATTCCAGCCGGTGAACCGAACCACAAACCGAACCGGCTTCCTTTAAGAATTGATGAACCGAACCCGAAACCACAAATAAAAACGGTTCGGTTCGGTTCAGCGCTCTGACGAGTTTTAAGACGGGAGTCGCTTTCCTCTAGTCAATGACACTTATTATTTTGGGGATTTGAATCGTTTCCCCACGACAATTTTTCTACATATCGTTCGACTCTCTACATTCTTACCTATGCCGTAACTTTTAAGGATGACCTAACGAAAATTTAAGAACAAGTAATTCTGAAAGTCTTCTGTAATTGCCCTCCGATCTCTTAATATACGTACCATCAATGAACAGTCTTTCCTCTAGTGGACAGTATTTGGAATATTCTGTAATACATTCACCTTTAATCAATGCTAACCAGGAGAGTTTTTATACTTTTCTATTCTAATCTTTTCTGGCCGACATTCTCTGTTTTCAAAGATCGTTCCTCAAGAAACATATAGACGAATCCTTTGAATCTGGCACAATATATTTGCGACATTCTTCTAAGGGTTTTAAAGATATTCAAATGGATTATAGGAATTCAATTTGAAAGTGTGCAAAAGTCACATGACAATAGAAATCATAATGTACCTTTGTGAACCACTGAACCGAACCGGAACCGCGGTTCAGTCAGTTACAAAAACCGAACCGAACCAGTAATTATATTAGATTGGTTTGCATCCCTGAAATAAACGTATTGTGTGCAAAATACCTGTTAAATATGTAGAATAGCTAAATTTTCGTGTAGTTTTTACATATTTTTCCGTTTGAGCCACTTAGGACAGCCAATTCTGAGTAGTCATACACGATCATTTGATGGAAGTCTTTGGAGAAATTCGCAAAATGTACCGCCGGAGATTGTGCTCTCGCACAAGCGACTTTTTGAACGAAATGATGGATCATTCGCTGATGTAGCACTCATTCAGATGGTAATGATGATGCACTTAAGCGCCCTATTTGGTAGGTGCCTCAAGCGGAGTGGCAAAAGTGCTTCGAAAAGTGGTTCCAAAAAGTGCATACACTTTTTTGAAGAATATTTTGACATAAAATGTAACCTTACAAAATCTTTTCAGTGCATTTTCAACCACTGCGGAAAATAAAATCATATCTAAACATATTCAATCGTAGGTCTATATAAGATCTTTGTATATAAATCTAAGCAAACATAGAATTTTGGCAGGATCTGCATACCCAAAGATCTGCATAACCAAAAAGGGTTAAGAATTTCGATCAGTAATTTTCAACTGAATACCCTTAATGGCAACAATCTCTTCTAAAATTGTCAATACAAATCTAAGTTAACAAATTTGGTTCTTTGGCTTATTTTAGTGTGCTATAAGCAAGCTTAAAATAATCTGCACTGCGCCATGCATAACGCATACGCCATGTATGCCAAACACACGAAACCAAAAACCCACCCCCGAAAGGGGGTGAGCAGCAGCAGCAACAGCAACAGCATCAGCACTTGTGCTTAGCTGGGTAAACTGACCAGGCGATACATATGCAAAATTCCACTCCACTCCCAAACACTCCTTGGCCACCCACATCAACGTGGCCTGACTCGTCGGAGATTGGCTGCGTCAGCCAACCAAAAATCTTTACTGTTGCGAAAAAGTTGAACATTTTCGCACAAAAAGGCGCGGTCCAGCAGCAGCAGCATCAGCAGCAGGAGGAGCAGGAGTAGCAGGAGCAGAAGCGACGCACAAGGCAACGACGACATGAGAGAGCGCCTGCTGATGCTGTTGCTGAATTTGAAATTCAAAAAGCCCACACTCTTAGGCTGGACGGCAGGGAGGGAGGTGGGGGGGGTGGGTGTTTGGTGGTCGTCCGTCAATGTCCAGCTGCTGGACATTGGCGAAAAATGCGTTAGCCAACGCCGCCGAGGAGTTGCCCGGCAGGACCCAAAAGTAGAAGGCCCAAACTTTTTGAAGCTGGCAAATGAAATGAAAGCGCCGCGCCTCATGAGAGCGAGCGAGTCGGCAGGAAGGAGAAAGGAGAAAGGAGACTGGCTCTGGGTCTGGTCGGCATCTAATGCGCAAGGATATTCGTAAAATGCAAATGTGCAGAAAACAAACACTCGCACGCAGACAGAGATGCAGAGCACACACACACACACACTAACACACACACAGGACACTCCATCTTGTTGCCGCATACGAAAACTAACGTCCAGCGTTCGAAGGTGGCGGTAATGGCATTTTGGTCTACGTTCGACTCGATTTTCTACCCACGCACATGCCCATCTGGGCCGCCTGCATCTCGTCTCCTGGGCGAGTGTGCTCTATGTGCTTCCGCCAAAGTCGCAAAATGGCGGCTTGAAAAATCACCATCCTTCCCTCCCTGCCCACCACCGCACCACACACTTCCCACTCATCATCAGCGCCAGCAAGCCGCTTTGGCAGCTGCATCTACACAAAAGGCAGCGAATGAAATTCGGGACAAGCCTTTTTGAATGGCGCTCAAGCCACGCGTAGATGGTTGATGGTAGATGGCCGCCGCCGCCGCCGCCGCCGCCTCGCAAGCACCTAAGATGGATCCAAGGGATGGGCGGGTGGCCAAGTTGGGGCCAGCAAGGTAAACAGTGGGTTGAAGCTGGTGAATAAAAGGGTAAACACACATCAAAAGGATCTATTTGCACTGGAAATGTCTTGAAAATCCTTTGAATCGTCCAACGGAAGATCACTTTTCATATCCTTAGGATGATTTTCAGCTTTATTGGATAATCAAAAGGATATTAAAATGTCCAAATGGATACGGAAAATCATCTAATAAATATTTTTATACTCTGTACCGTAGATACATAGAGTATTATAAGTTTGTGCAAAAGTATGTAACAGGCAGAAGGAAGCATCTCCGACACCATAAAGTATATATATTCTTGATCAGCATCAACAGCCGAGTCGATATAGCCATGTCCGTCTGTCCGTCTGTCCGTATGAACGCACAGATCTCAGAGATGGTAAAAGATAGAGGTTTGACGTGTATGGGACATATGCTTCTTATGTCTGCAGGCAGATCAAGTTTATTTTCAATTTTGGCCACGCCCCCTCCCGCCCCCGCAATTTAGAAAAAACGTCATATCTCCCACAGTTTTGAAGATAGATGGCTTGTTCCTTCTGGACATATTTAGTTATTAGAATAACTTATCGATCCGCCAAAGGAATGAAGAAGATCGGATGAACGGTTTTCGAGTTATGATCAAAAGACAAAATTTCTTGGTACAGAGTATGTTATAGTCGGGCTTGACCGACTTTCTTTCTTGTTAAGACTCTGTACCGTAGGTACATAGAGTATTATAAGTTTGTGCAAAAGTATGTAACATCCAGAAGGAAGCATCTCCGACCCCATAAAGTATATTATATTCTTGATCAGCATCAACAGCCGAGTCGATATAGCCATGTCCGTCTGTCCGTCTGTCCGTCCGTCCGTCTGTCCGTCTGTCCGTCTGTCTGTCCGTATGAACGCCAGATCTCAGAGATGGTAAGAGATAGAGGTTTGACATGTATGGGACATATGCTTCTTATGTCTGCAGGCAGATCAAGTTTATTTTAAATTTTGGCCACGCCCCCTCCCGCAATTTAGAAAAAACGTCATATCTCCCACAGTTTTGAAGATAGATGGCTTGTTCCTTCTGGACATATTTAGTTATTAGAATAACTTATCGATCCGCCAAAGGAATGAAGAAGATCGGATGAACGGTTTTCGAGTTATGATCAAAAGACAAAATTTCTTGGTACAGAGTATGTTATAGTCGGGCTTGACCGACTTTCTTTCTTGTTAGACTCGGTACCGTAGGTACATAGAGTATTATAAGTTTGTGCAAAAGTATGTAACATCCAGAAGGAAGCATCTCCGACCCCATAAAGTATATATATTCTTGATCAGCATCAACAGCCGAGTCGATATAGCCATGTCCGTCTGTCCGTCTGTCCGTCCGTCCGTCTGTCCGTCTGTCCGTCTGTCTGTCCGTATGAACGCCAGATCTCAGAGATGGTAAGAGATAGAGGTTTGACATGTATGGGACATATGCTTCTTATGTCTGCAGGCAGATCAAGTTTATTTTAAATTTTGGCCACGCCCCCTCCCGCAATTTAGAAAAAACGTCATATCTCCCACAGTTTTGAAGATAGATGGCTTGTTCCTTCTGGACATATTTAGTTATTAGAATAACTTATCGATCCGCCAAAGGAATGAAGAAGATCGGATGAACGGTTTTCGAGTTATGATCAAAAGACAAATTTTCTTGGTACAGAGTATGTTATAGTCGGGCTTGACCGACTTTCTTTCTTGTTTTAATATTCTCTGTGTAAAAAACATGAAAATGTAGGATTTCCACAAAAGGAAAAAACAACGGTTATTTAACTTTTTACACATGGGAGGGGAGTGTGGGAAATGAGGAAAGAAGGCGAGTGAGGAGGGACACTGTAGGGTCAAGAGAGGCTGTCTTCTAAAACAACTTCTTACTTATATTTTGGTTTGAGCTCTCTACTCACTCACATTGCCGCTTGAGCTTAAACACCAAATGCGGCATCTAAGCGCATACGACTATCAAACACTGGCGCGGCATTGCCGAAATTCAAATGAAATAAAAGGAAGCGATCAGCTTAGATGACATAAATAAGATCAATATGTAGGTAGGGAGGGTTTCCGAGCTATTTGGTGGACGACATACTAAATATTCCTGCTCAGATCGCAAGGCTTAGAATGTTGACATTTAACCTCTGTTCGAGTTGCTTCAGGATGACTATGCAGTTAATTGCAAGGGTAAACAGTCCATTTAGCTCGTCTTTGCACTGAAACATAGCTGAATCAGCCTTGAAGTTGTTTCTGAATTCAGTTTCAGCCATGATTTTAAGACACACACACATGTTCTACTGCGTCATGACCTTTGCTGATTTTAGGCATGACTTGAGCTCAAGACTGAAAACATTAAGGAAATCAGTCAAGAATTCAGTTATTCCTAGTGCTGTGGGCTGAGTTCAGCACTGATAAGTTAGGTACTGAGGCTTAGAATAGGAGTGTTCCGTTGGAGGTTTAAGATAAGAGGAGAGAGAGGACTTCGCTGTGGACTCCCTTTGCTTAATTAGGCGAGCTTGGGACTGCTTTCCTCGAAACTCTAGTTTAGCTTGCATAACATAGAGTGTGACTGATCATGTCAAGGTTCTTTGACAGTTCAAGAGCTAACAAGAAAGAAAGTCGGTCAAGCCCGACTATAACATACTCTGTACCAAGAAACAGTCTGTTGATCATAACTCGAAAACCGTTCATCCGATCTTCTACATGCCTTTGGCGGATCGATAAGTTATCCTAATAACTAAATATGTCTTGAAAGAACGAACCATCTATCTTCAAAACTGTGGGAGATATGACGTTTTTTCTAAAATTCGGGGGCGGGAGGGGGCGTGGCCAAAATTGAAAATAAACTTGATCTGCCTGCAGACATAAGAAGCATATGTCCCATACATGTCAAACCTCTATCTCTTACCATCTCTGAGATCTGGCGTTCATACGGACAGACAGACGGACATGACGGACATGACTCGGCTGTTGATGCCGATCAAGAATATATATACTTTATAGGGTCGGAGATGCTTCCTTCTAGATGTTACATACTTTTGCACAATCTTATAATACTCTATGTAGTACCTACGGTACAGAGTATAAAAAGACAGACCTTTTGTGGGATCTCCCACTGTGTAGTCCTGCTGCAAAAGTGGTGGTGAGTTAAAGGATTATCATACTACCTTTTACTGTTTAGACAAATGACAAACCGACTTTAGTAAGTGTGTCACACGGTTTCTATACGATTTGTTTTGATCATTCTAATCAGTATTTGCTTTGGGACTCAGAAATCTCTAGAGATTTTGCTATAAACAATTGAATTTTCAACTAAACTAGGAGAATTTTGGCTTAAAAGCAACAGGAACATTGCAGGCTACTAGATTATAGAAAAGGTTCGTTTCCAATCTCTCAACTTTTGCCAGCTTTTTGGCGACATCTCACATAAAGAGGCAATCAGTTTTAGCTGGAAATGAAAGCGTTTTTACGAAATACTCTAGAGATTTCGTCGATATTTCTTTAAACTGCCCGACTTCGAATTACCCGTTACTCAAGGGAATTCGTGTTTAATAACCTCATGCGGCTCAGATAAGTATGCAACGTTTTTTTAACTCTGCCATTTATTATCCGATCTTTATGAAAACTTGCGAGATTGTACATATTGGCCACATGCACTATACTGCAAAATCTGAGCTCGATAGCTTACAAATTGTAATAATTATGGGTTGAGCCATCCAGATCGTTCCTAAATTCTTTGCCCTCCTCCAGAGCCTTTTCCTTTTCAAAAGTTCTTAGTTTTGAGTTTTCCCAAAAAATTTGTTCCAAAAATCTATAAATCAATTGCCCAATTTCCATTTGGCTTTGCCCCACTGCTCTCACTTGTGTGTGTGTGTCGGGCCATTTCTCCGACTCCTGATTGCCACATTCGATGCCGTTGTCGCTGTTTGGTCATCAGCGATGTTTGCTGCGCCGTTATTTTTGCTCCTGCTCCTGCTCCTGCGGCCAACTGCTTTTGCTGCTGCTCCTGCACTCCACTCCTGCACTTGATTCCCTTCTAGTGCCTCGATGTTGTTTTTCGCAGAATTTTCGTTTCCGTTTCCTGGGCCCAAACGTGCGTGCAGATGGGTGAGTGTGTGCGTGTGTGCCTATGTGTATGCAACGACTGAACATAGAGAAAACAAAAACAAAAATCTTTCAAAATGAGAAAACGGATGCCAGCTTGCACATTTGCACAACGAGCCTGTCCCCAGATCCCTGCTACCCATTACTACCAACAGCAGCACCCCAACACCCCGAGAGTTCCATGTTCCTGTGTCTGACTGGGTGTGCGTGTGTGTGTAGGATGGAGGTCTAAGCTGCATGCAGTAGGCTCCGCTTGAGGGAGGTCTCATCTGGTCAAAGTCGCTGGACTTTTGCTGGACGACGACGACGACGACGCCGTTATCGATGACGATGACGACGTTGCCTGTGGGCGACGACAACAACAACAACAACTACAGTTGCCATGCATAAAATTTCGTTACCTCAATGCCGGAAATGATGAAACGAATTTTGACTGGACGAAGGGTTAAGTTTCCCTCACAAAATATTGGGAACATTTCGATTCCATCGATTCCAGACGCCACCTATGGGCCAATTATCCTAGCCGCAGTTTGCACTGTTTCACTATATTTCTGTGTGGGCGTTTGATCCTGCCTTTATACGCCTTCCTGCACTTAATTATTATCAGCAAATATGCAGCAGGCGCCCCCTACCACTCCCCCCCTTTTCGTACTTCCCTTGCAGTTTTGGGTGCCTGTGTCGCGCGCGCGCCCGCGCCTACAAGCGAAATTTTCTCTAAAACAAAATTAATTCCCATTTTTGTTTTTGTAGAAAATTTTGGCGTGGCACAAACATTACAACAACCAGGCACCGGCACTGGCACAGGACTCGACGTACGCACAATTCCCTGCTCCTCCCCACGCACCCCCCTTGAAACGCATATGCAATTTGCGCCTGCAGGGTGCACTCACACATAGACAAGTGGGTGGACTGGCTGCGGCTGCAGCCATAAAGTTTTCTAGGTGCCCAGCAGACACTTTGCATGCGTATTTTGCACGCATTCTAGAATTTCAATTAAAAATAAATCACAAAAACGTTGCCAGGCTCCGGGTGCCGGGTCCTGCTCTGCCCTGTGCTCTGCCCTGTGTGTGTGTGTGTGTATATCTGCAACTGCATGTGCATCTGCATCTCGCGTCGGCCCACGTCATCGTCATCATCATCATCATCGTCGTCGTCGTCGTCGTCGTTGTGTTGTGTTAGAAAATGCATTTTGCACACGCATCCAATTTCTGCCCTACGAGGGGGGCAGGGAGCTGGCAGCTAGGAGCTTGGAGCCCGAGTCCGAGTCCGCCGTTTTGCAGCCATATCGATGACGCGCTGACTTTGGCCTCGACTGTTGATATATTCTGTGTGGGTTGGGTCAGGTTAGCTGCCTTTCTTGCTAACAATGGCCGATCGGAAACTTAATGTGCGCCCAACGGTCCCCAGTCCCATTCTCAGTTCGAGTCCTCCGCCTGCTCCACTCCCCCTTTGGACATTCTGTCTAATGCTCTCGTCAATTAAAATGGCGATTTGGCGAGTTTTTACCGAGATGACAGCAGCCGACTGCATTGCTGAGTTGGCATTTGATGGTTGGGCAAGGAAAATTGAAACCGGACTCATAAATTGAATACCTAATGGACTTTCTGTTTTGATGTTTTACAAAAATTTGCAGTTTCTGATTAAGCAAACAAAATTTGCACTTACTGGGCAAACAAAGTAAGCTTCACCTATTCTTTGGCAAACAATTTGGCCTAATTTTGTAGAAAATTTGTTCAAATGGAACTTTAAATTGAAAATTTTTTTGTCCAAATTGTTTGCCTAGTGAAACTTTGCTGTGCAAGTGCAGTTGAATCTGCCATAATGGCTATTTGGTAAAATTTGTAGCCATATTTGGGCAAATTTGTTTCTATATTTGTGCAAATTTGTTTGTGCAAATTATTTTCGGTTGGTACCTTAGCTTAATTAATTGCCAACAGAAAAATTTGTAGTTTCCACATGCGCAAAACATTTGCTCTTAACAAATTTGCGCAAAATTTGCACCTTTGCTAATAATTAGTTCTAGTGCTTGCACATTTCTTTGCCCAATTTGTTTAACTTACAAATTAGTTGGGTAAACGAATTTTGTTAGTGTCAAAACTTGAATTTTTTTCCAAATGTTTGCGCAAAATATTTGCACTTGGAAACTTTTAGCAAATTTTTGAACTTTGCTAATAAATTGCACTAGTGCACACACATTTCTTTGCCCAGTCTTTTAAATTTTCAAAATTTTTAGGCAAATTAAGTTTGTTTTTCCCCAAATATTTGCCATGTTTGTTGCCATAGCAAGAGCAAATTCACAAATACGCAAGGAACTCGCTGCGCAAATATGTATTTGGTGCAACTTATTGATGCAAGAACAATGCATCAGACAACTTGGCTGATGTTTTGTGGTCTAAATGTTTGTTATTACCTTTTAAGACAAACGAAAAATTATTTGCCAAGATCTCAGCTTTATTTTACGGGGCAAACGAAAACAAAAAACCCTTTATTTATTTGGGAATAATATTATTTCTAGACTGCCTAGCTCTGGTGCTCCGACCGAACTGAACTCTCTCTGGACGACCCGTCCGAACATCAACATTTATTCATGGCACTTCCACATCCCTTCCCTTTTCTCCAGTTATAAGGTTTAAGACCCTTCTGGGATCTTCTTCAGGTGGGCAATGTTCCTCGTCACCGTCTTTGTCCCATCTGGCACTTGCACTATGTTTCCTGTCTTCTGCAGCACCGTATATTCAGTGGCATCGAAGTTCGGAGTCAACTTGTTCGGGAAGACTGTGTTCTTCACCACGACCCTGTCACCAACTTCTAGAGTCTTCTCCTTTGCCCCTCGGTTTTTATCGGACAGCATCTTTCCTTTTTTGTTTTCGGGTCAGGTCGTTGTCCTTCTCTGCCGAATCCAGATATTCCCCCAGGACGTCTTGGATACCAGGGATCTTGTCCCTTATCACAGGCTTCCCACATTCCAAAAAAAAACAAGCGAAAACGACTTGACTATGTTTAAGGCTGAATTTCACTTCTCTCAAAAAAGTTTCTCAAACAAGATATCGGAAAAGAGTAATAGTCAATCTGAGAATCACAAAAGTATATGAAAAGCTGTATGATACCCCAAAAAGAATATCATGATAAATGCCCCTAAAAGTATGCCATTTTCAATTTCGTATATAATTCTCAATTTAAATAAGTAACTGAGAGTTAGTTAAGCCTGCGTCATACATAATCCACACTATGCATTCACTAAGATTGACGGACTAATTAAAGGTATTTAAAATGAGTTGGTAGTCAGCCAACTATAATAGAATAGTTTTCCTAAATTAGTAATATTATTAAGCATAGCATACTTTAAAGAGCATTTCTCATGATAATTTTGCTTTGTATAAACAGGGTATGAGCAGTGGGCAATCTGAGTTCTATTAACAGTTTTATAACAGTAAACTGAGGTTATGTCAACCATTTCAAATGAGAACTCAACAAGTGAAAATAAAGCTAAAGCAAAGTACACAAAATAGTTTGATTTGATTTTTCGAAAATACGAATTTTTGAGAACAATATCAAAAGCTTATACTTTTTATACCCTTGCAAAGGCTATTATAATTTTGATAACGCATGGAAATATTCATTTCCGACCCCTTAAGCCATATATGTTCTTGATCAAGGTGACGAGCTGAGTCAATTGAGCTTTGTCCGTCCGTCTGTCTGTCTTTCTGTCTGTTTCTACGCAGACTAGTCTCTCAGTTTTAAAGCTGAAATTTTGCACAGAGTCTTCTTTTTGCTGCACACTACTAATATGTCGGAACCGAACGGATCGAATGACTATATCTCATAGCTGCCATAGGAATAATCGGTCGGAAAACTAGTTTTTGTAAGAAAAACCTTTTTCTTTTCAATCGAAACGTCTCCAAACTTTGTATTTATAGGTTTATTATTTTTTTTTTATAATTCTGCCAAGTTTGATGAAAATCGAACAACTATATGGTCTAGCTGCCATACAAAGGATAAGTCTGAAAAACAGTCTTAGTTAGAAAAACTTTTTTGTTTTTAATGGTAGCATCCTGCAATTTTGTATTTGCTTGTTTTATATTTATTTGTTTAATTCTACAAATTTTTGTCCAAATCGGATGACTACATCATATAGCTACCATACGAACGATCGATCGGAAAATGGAAAAAAGAGTTTTTTTTTGCACTGGCAAGGGTATCAAAACTTCGGCACAAACGAAGTTAGCTTAGCTTTCTCGTTTTGAACTAAAACTCAACCCTGCTTAGAATCTATCGGAATGAGTCAAAGGGAAACTATCGAAAAGCTTTATTGCTAGCTTCCCTTCAAACGAAACCTTAAGGAGGAACTATACCAAGCACACTTCACTGTGTAAATGCGGACTAAGATTGGACTAAAATTAATGAAGTTCTTAAAAAAGCACTTGCTAATAGGAAATAGGTGAAGCGGGGCAAGTTTTAAAGAAGCTGCAAGATCTTTATGAAGTTTGTCTACACAGAGAATAAAACGGATATTAAGGGATATGTCTAAAATATCCTTTTAATCATCCAACGGAGCTTAAAATCAGCCAAAGGATATGAAAACTGATAATCATTAGGATGATTTTGCAGCTCCGCTGGATGATTAAAAGGATATTAAAGACATATCCATTCCAAATTCTTGTTGGCGTTGAGAAGTATACTTAAAACTTGTTTGAAGTGATGGAAGCTAACATTTCCAATGATCCATGCTGAGTCATTTTCTTACTTTAGCCAATGCCTTAACATATAATGCCCAGAGAGCCGAGATTTTGCCTTCGACTGTTCTATTTATTTCGTTTCTGTTGAAAATGCAGCCCAGTGTTAATAATGCATTTGAAATCGTTTTTGTTGAATTGCAAATCCTTTATTGTTGCCACGCGGCGATCTCCTGGTGCCATCTAGGACCAGGCAAACTTCAATAGGCGGCCTTCTTTGGCAGGCTCCTATGGCACACACACACATAGCGAGGAAATCATGTATAATGGTCAAAACATACAAATATAGCAAGCGCATACCTACATACATATGTACAGTTAAACACACGCACCGAGTGTGTGTGTGTGTGTGCGTGTGTGTGTATGTATAATACTTAGAAATGCTGTAGAGTCGCCACCCACTGTCCTGGACGTCCCCCCCCCCTAACTCTCTCTCTCTCTGCTATGTGTGCGTCCATATCGTCCAGTGCTCCTCAGCACCAAAATGCAGCAAATGCCACATAAGTGCCCGCTGCATGGATTGCTGTTGGTAGGGGATGGGGGTGGTGGGCGTTGGGCGGTGGGGGGTTGGGGAGCTGATGCCGTTTGCATTAGAGACTCGCGCGTTTGTGTGCGTGGCGAAAATTCGTTGCCACGATTTGCCTATAATTATGTGTGTTATATAACAAACTGAATTTTGGGTGTATGCCCCCCATCCAACCCCTCCCCTTCATCCCCTTCAGCCTGCATGAATATTCAATAGCTCAAATAGCGCATACGCCACGTTGCATGTCGCTGGCATTATATGTGGAGATAGTCGTAAAATTGTCGATAATAATTATTAAATTTATAATACACATTCCAGCTGCTGCCGTCGCCCCGCCCCCCGCTCCCCGCCTACCACCAACCGGGGGGTAAATTGTAAATTCAACTTCAACTTTCTTAATGGGCGATGATTTCTGTTGCTGCGAACTGAGAAAACTCTCTGCGTACCGATCGATCGATCGATCGATGGATCGTTGGTTGGATCGATCATTGGCTCCTGTTTAATTTGATGTGTTGTTGTTGTTATTTTTTTGCTGCTGCTGCTGCTGCTGCTGCTCTCGCATTACTGTAATTACGCTCCAAATGCAACAACAACAATATAATTCTTAAGAAACTCATAAAAAAAAATACAAAGAACCCAAAACGAAGTCATTACAATCACATTGGAAACGAAAAGCAAAGAAAAACGGACTCCACATGCAAAGTGAGGCAAATTATAGAGAGAAATGGGAATGAGAATGCGAATGAGAACGAGAATAAGAGAAGCGATTTGAATACGTTAAGCATAATGGGGACGGAAATGTATACCCTTTTTTAATGGATGGTACTCGCTGTTCACACAAGATTTGGCATGAAATTGATTCACTAATATAAAGTTCTATATTCTGGAATACTCAGTTATATCAGTTGATCTTACCCAGAGAACCATGGTAAGATAATGATGTGTGATATTCCTTGAATATTTATGATAAAATGTATGTTGTTGTTGCTTTCTGGCTTAGAAAAATCACACGTGATAGAAGACAAACTTCGTTTCGTATAGATTACTCTAGTATGAAGAAGTGTGCGGACTGGTTTATTCACATTATCACCTTCTTAAAAGAAATAAGTATCATGTGCGATTAAAGAAAGTCTCGTAAAAGAGGCACGCATTTGCTTATAATTTTGTTTATTGAAACACTTTTCGAAAAAGATTCGCTAATGACTCGAAACTGATTCCAAGAATGGGTTAACAATGTCATTCCAGAAGAGTCGCGGCTAGGATATCATTTTCTTCCGACAAAAGTATCATCTATGATCAGAAAAGTTGTAAACCGTTCTTCTGATCAGTTTCGACTCATTTTCGAGTCTTTTTGAGTCTTTTTCGAGTCATATTTCATAATAAAATGTGTTTTATTTAAAATACGACTCATAAAAGACTCTCAAATGACTCGAAAACGAGTCGAAACTGATCAGAATAACGGCTTAAAATCAAATCTTTCAGAAGAGTCGCTGCTAGGGTACTATTTTCTCCGGACAAAAGTATAATTTAAGATCAGACAACGAGAGCATCCATGACTATTTTAATCAGACTCAAAAAGGGCTCGAATGTAATTAAAAATATCTTAAAATAGTTGCTTAGGATATATAGCTTAGCGCACACTATTGGGTCACTGTATCGACGCTTTTAAGAACAGTTCCACTAGTAGAACAAGAAAGAAAGTCGGTCAAGCCCGACTATAACATACTCTGTACCAAGAAAATTTGTCTTTTGATCATAACTCGAAAACCGTTCATCCGATCTTCTTCATTCCTTTGGCGGATCGATAAAATATCCTAATAACTAAATATGTCCAGAAGGAACAAGCCATCTTTCTTCAAAACTGTGGGAGATATGACGTTTTTTCCATATTGCGGGGGCGGGAGGGGGCGTGGCCAAAATTGAAAATAAACTTGATCTGCCTGCAGACATAAGAAGCATATGTCCCATACATGTCAAACCTCTATCTCTTACCATCTCTGAGATCTGTGCGTTCATACGGACAGACAGACGGACGGACAGACGGACAGACGGACGGACGGACAGACGGACAGACGGACGGACGGACAGACGGACATGGCTATATCGACTCGGCTGTTGATGCTGATCAAGAATATATATACTTTATGGGGTCGGAGATGCTTCCTTCTGGATGTTACATACTTTTGCACAAACTTATAATACTCTATGTACCTACGGTACAGAGTATAAAAATTATATCTATGTATAACTGATACAAGTGGGAATACTGTTCCTGCTAATGCTACTTAACTCGATTAATCGATAGCAACACTACCATTTCTTATAGAGGTTTGCGGCTATCGTGATGGTTTCCCAAAGTGGCAAGGATTCTAAGAAGTCCAAAGTCTGAATTTGTAGGCTGTGCTGTACGGATGGGTATTCTGGAGGTGGGTTAAACACTGCCCATCCTTGCCATGGAATACTGCTGTACAACTCTTAACAATGTCATACTTTTATGTGAGGCCGTATAGTGTGTATGCTTGCTGTGCAAGAGGAGATCTAATGAGCAGGGTTTTTATTATATTATAATTTTGCCCAGAAGTTTGCCACGCATAGAAATATTCATTTTCGACCCCATAAACTATTTATATTCTTGATCAGGGTGACGAGCTGAGTCGATTGAGCTTTGTCCGTCCGTCTGTCCGTCTGTCTGTCTGTTTCTACGCGAACTAGTCTCTCAGTTTTAAAGCTATCGAGCTGAAATTTTGCACAGAGTCTTCTTTTTGCTGCACACTACTAATATGTCGGAACCGACCGGATCGGATGACTATATCATATTGCTCCCATACGAACTATCGGTTGAAAAATGGGAAAAAGTATTTTTTGAAAATATTTAAGCGAGCACTTGCAAGGGTATAAAAACTTAGCTTAGCTTTCTCGTTTTAAAATATACACACCCGGTCACCTTTTCTAGTTATTGGCGCCAGCTTTAAAGCTACTAGCCATTCAAAAGCTGCTTAAACATTGCGGCTTGGATTCGGCGTTAAGCTGTAGGTCACTTTCTTTTGGGCAATCACTAAAGAAAAGAGATTCAGAGTAGCTCGGCTTGGCCCTTTGGGCTTTGTATGGCCAAGAATAATTATAATATCACTATTCCTCTACCCAGATCAATATCATGACCGTCTGGAGAAGGCGAAATGAGCGATGAGAACCATAAGATAAGGTCGTGTAAAATGAACCACTTCCAGAAAAGAACAACTTAAGATGCCACCTTTTATGTTGAGTCTTAAGTTTGAAGAAAATCATTTGTCAAACAACAACAACCTCGAAAATCTGCCTGATTATC